>OZ005660.1:27680937-28009792 GCA_963930645.1 Salticus scenicus
GGTACTCAAAAATTCAATGTATGATTTAAATCTGTAAAAAAGTTGCTCAAAAATGAAATTTCTTCTTTTAATCTATCTCTTTTGTCCACCCCCCCCCCCTCCCTCACGTAGAAATAAAAAACTTACGCTTTCGTTGATGATTAGCATGAGTTTTACAAGGAGAAATTTAAAAAGTGCCCTTTTTTTCCGCAATCCGAAAAAAGGGCACTTTTCTTAATTGTTACTTGTAAAATACTTGTTAAACGTGGACGATAGCAAAAATTTTTGTTTCTACGAGGGGAGGGGGAGAGACAAATCAATGAAAAATATTCTGTTTTAGAATAATCTTTTACCAATGTTTGATATTAAATTTTAACTAATGTCTGATATTACCAATGTATTGAATTTTTGGATTGCGGAAAAAAGGGCACCGGAAAAAAGGGCACTTTTTTAAATTTCTCCTTGTAAAACTGATGCTAAACATCAACGAGAGTGTAAGTGTCTTATATCTACATCGGGGGAAGGACAAAAGAAACAGATTAAAAGAAGAAAATTCATTTTTGAATAATTTTTTTACAGATTTAAATCATACATTGAATTTTTGCATACCTCTGTATAATTTTTCATTAATAGTAATTGATACTTACACAAAATGCAAATAAAACAATAAAACAAACGATAATAAGTGTTGTTTAAAAAGATTATTTTATTTTCCATCCGCCCCCCCCCCACCCCTCCACCCCTCCTTATCAACTTTAGTTAACTTTCACTATAATTTTAATAAAATGAAAGTGACAGTGGTACAAAGTTTCATATAATTAGATAGCATGGTTATATAAAAACAAACATTTTCTTCAGTCTGCCCCCCTCTTAGCAAATCGTCCAGATATGTGTACACTCACTGTAATTTTTCATAAGTAGAAAATTGCGTAGATACAAAGTTTTTTTTTTAAATCGACAATGCGGTAGTTTAAAGAATAATATATTTTATTTCTATCTGCGTCCCCCTTGCCCCCCCCCCCCAAATGTATAATACCCTCATTTTGATCTTCATAAAAGTAAGTGATAGTTATAGAATATGTCATTAAAATCGGTAAAATGGTAATATAAAAAAATATTTTATTTTCCTCTGCCCCCCCCCCTTTCTTTACCTCCCCCCCCCCTCAAGTATGTCTGACCTTACTGTGATTTTTTTCACAAATTGTATTCTATTATACAAAGTTTTTGTTTAAATCGATAATAGTGTAGTTTAAAGAAGAATATATTTTATTTCCATCGGTTCCCCCTTGCCCCCCCAGGTATATAATGCACTCATTGTAATTTTCATGAAAATTAAGTGGTAGTTATAGAATATATCATTAAAATCGCTAAAATGGTGATATAACGAATCACTTAATTTTCCTCCTCCCTTTGTTTAACCCCCCCCCCCCCCCACACACACACACTAAGTATGTCTGACACTTAGTGTAAATTTTTAACAAATTATACGTGATTGTACAAAAAAAACATTAATCAATAATAGAATAATTTAAAGAAGAATATATTTTATTTTTATCTGCCCCCCTTGCTCCCCCCCCAGGTATATAATACACTCACTGTGATCTTCATAAAAAGTTAGTGATAGTTATAGAATATATCATTAAAGTAGATAAAACTGTGATTTTAAAGATAATTTTATTTTCCTCTGCACCCCCCCTCTTTAACCCCCCTACCCTAAAGTTTTCCTGACACTTACAGTAATATTTCACAAATTGTACGTGATTATACAAAGTTTCATTAAAATCGGTAAGAGTTTATGTAAAAACAATTGTTTTATTTCGATCTGCTCCTGCCCCCCCCTCCCCCCTCCCTCCACCCCCATCTTCCCCGAGGTATATACTAAATTAATGTTGTACCAAATCAATTGAAATTTCTAAATGTGTAATTTGAAAGCCATTTTTATATATAATTATTTGATATTTATTATTTTGCGATTTGCGAATTGAAAAAGTGCCCTTTTTTCCGGTGCCCTTTTTTCCGGGATCCATTGAGGCTATACTTGGAAATTCCTTGAATTATAACTAATTTTGTGTTAGAAGTTTTTCAAGTAAGAATAAATTTAAATACACAACATTGTTTACCGACAATATACAGAGCTACCCAAAATTAAGCTAAACGCTCTTTTGTATTGAATGTAATTGATGGAAGTGCTTTGCTATATTTTATTATGCCGACGAACACTTGCTCACGAAGCAAAATTAATTTTTCATATTCATACTGTATGTAAACGAATTACTTTTAGTAGTTTTATTCTCAACTCTAGTTTTTTTTTTTTTTTTTTTTTTTTTTCTTCATAATATCACATTTTGAGGTTCCCTGGTTATAAAAGTCCATTATTTAGCGGTTGATCTGTATATATATCTGTTATCAGAATAACATAAAAACAGATAACTGCAGGAAATTCAAAAGTGGTATTTTGAAGTTCGTATTAGGTTGCCACTTAAAATTTTGAGCAAGGTTGTAAAGTTTGAAGTCAAATTAGTAACAGCCTTGATTATTATTCATTTGTTTATTTTTACAATTATGCATTATAAATAAGTGGGTTTGATGGAGGAGGGGAGTATCCCTCTTACAAAGAAATACATGTGAAATAAAACTGTTCCATATGTTCTAAAAATGTTCCGCAATTTTAGATTTTTTTTAAGTACATTATTTTTATTATCGTATGCTATTGATCTTAAAACTTAATATGCAATATATATATATATATATAATGAAAACCTTTTTAAAAAATTTCAGTAAATATTCAATATAATTTTCTTTCATTATTTTATTACAATATGACATTTTCCTGTTCCTCCCTTAAAATTTTAGTCTTGAGTCTAAACAGTTTTAAGATTTAATTAAGTAGAATTACAGTTCAAGGAAAAATTTTATTTATTTATTTATTTATTTTTGGGTCTAATTTTAATGTAATTTTCGAATTTTGATGGAATATAATCCGACACACGCAGAGCTGCAAATACTTTAATTAAGAAAACTTTAAAAATTAAAAAGTAAAATAATACGTTCATTTCCTGATATTTTAACTGTGGATCTATGATAAATAACACCCGTGAAGTTGGAATATTTACAAGGCTTTTAGTTTAGAACCTCATCCCGCACCGCCCTTATTATTTCCCAAAATAATTTACATCTATGCAGAAAGGAAAAGCAATAAATTATAAAACATTTAGGATAACAAAATTAATAATTTCAATAATTTTCTACTTGCAACTTTAAGTAAAATCAATCCAATATGCAGAGATCCCCTCCAAGGTGATTCTAAAGCTCCCCTGTTTTCTGCAATTCTAAATTCTGCTCTTCCAAACTTCACAATTTCATCACTCCAACGGCACTATTATATATTTCCTAACCCATAGTTTCATTTTTCATTCCTTTATTTAATTATTTTTAACAAATTATTAATATTTTAAAGTTATGTCCAGACATTACAATTTACAATTTTTTAAAGTCATAAAATTAGTTAAATAAAAAAAAAAAAAATCTTTGTGATATTAAAGAAAAAACTTCAAATCAGACTCTTTCTACCGTCTATGTCTTTATGATGGGTTGGTTTGTCTGCTGTTTGACACTGATATAACAAACAAAATCAAATTTGTCAAATCAAATCAAAAATATTTTATCAATTTCACCCACGATAGCTAATTCTTTTAGCACAAAAGTGCTGGAAAATCTTTCTTTATCGATGCATATTTTTAATTTATTTTAGTAACTTCCTTTTATATAAAAATCAACCTCTGACTCTTTTTTTTTTTTTTTACAATATATATAAATGTCATAGTAATGGGGAAAATGTTTTATAAATTATGAATGATGCATGGGTTCTGAAACAAATTTTTTTTTGTTTAATCTGTCTCTCTTCCCCCCCCCCCCCCCCTTCCCCTCGTAAAAACAAAAAATTTTTGCTATTGTTCGTATTTAGAAGTATTTTACAAGAAACAATTAAGAAAAGTGCCCTTTCTTCCGGTATCTTTTTTTCCGCGATCCGGAAAAAAGGGCACTTTTCTTAATTTGCGAATCGAAAAAGTGCCCTTTTTTTCCCCAGGTGCCCCTTTTTCCGGGATCCGCATAAACTTGCACCCATTTGACGCAACTTTTGTGACAACGATTTATACATACGACATAACAGCATACTGCGAATATCCCATTCGAAGCACAGTATAAATATACAAAGAAAAAATTCGCTTATTCGATTTTCATTGAATTACTAATTTAATTAACACATTTTCTTGAATAGCAACCCTACCACTAACCAAAAGATTTTACTCTCTAAGCCATGAGAAGTGTTTGGTTCGATTCAAGGCAGCACTCGTCAGCCTAGCACTAGGAGTTTTCCATCGTTTTCTCCAAAACACACGTTAATATGGATTAGGACCCCTTAAAAAGATTCTCACAGAATCCATTCCACCTAGACTTTTTCTAAATTAATAATAATAATAATGAATACGAATTATAATAGCTTTAATTATAATAGCTTTACTTTTACAGCAAATGCAATACAGGTTTCAGATTCTCTGTTTTAGGTTGGGACGTCATAATTACAACACTATACTATAATAAAAAATTTAATAAAAATTAATATCCATAATTTGAAATGGACACAAAATGAAAATAAGATAATTATTCCGTTAGAATTTTATGCTTTTGCATTGTTATTATTATTATTTTGCCGGAGATTTGCGTTATTTATATCATTTTTAATAGAAAACGTGCCATAGCTACCTTGAATAACATATATCAGTTTCAAAGCATTCTAAAAAAAAAATAAATAAATAAATAAAATAAAATAAAATAAATAAATAAATAAATAAATAAATAAATAAATAAAAATAACGGAATGTTGAAAAAAAAAAAGAAAAAAAAATAATCTGGTGTGTCACTCACACGACTTTCTCTTACCCTGAACTTTAATACTATAAATATAGGTTGGAGATTAAGAGGTAAGATAACGATATTATGTAAACCTATGTTAAACAATTCAAATTAGGCTTCGGAAGAGTTTTGTATGATAATTAATTCTGTGTGAGGGGGGCTACCGCCCCCTCAACCCCCCGTTTCATTAACGCACCTACATTTATATAGAATATAATTCGGTTATTAAAAAATAATTCTATTTTTTAAAAATAATTTATTAAAATTATTATTTAAAAAAATTATCTTTTATAATAATGCAGACGATTTCCATATTAGAGAAGTAGTATGACACTAAATATCCAAAAAAAAAGTCCATTTTATTCTCAATAAAAAAAATAAAAAAAAAAATTTTTCTAAGTTTTTAATTTTTTTTTTTTTTTTTTTTTTTTTTTTCGTTAAAAGTGAAAAAAATCGATAACTTTGTTTTAAATTATGGCAAATCGATGGTTCAACTATTCGTTTTAAAGGTATTGGCGAGCTCTTTTGAAAGATACCCATCATGAAAATTTACTCCCCTCGAGGGTGGACTTCCCCCCCAGTGGTGGTATTTACTCCATTTTATACAGGAAACATCCGATAGTGAACTTGTTTAACATATTTCAATTTCATTAAAATTTTTGTACAGTAAGGGTATGAAAATAGGGTTTATAGAAATGCCTGTCATAGAACGCAATGCTTTGAAATATTTTAGGGGGTCCCTGTACACAAATCAGTAGAGGTATAAGCTTTTTTTTTTTCGTTAAAAGTAAAAAAAAAATCGATAACTTTGTTTTGAATTATCGCAGATCGATGGTTCAACCATTCGTTTTAAAGGTATTGGCGAGCTCTTTTGAAAGATACCCATCATGAAAATTTACTCCCCTCGACGGGGGACTCCCCCCCCCCCCCCAGTGGGGAAGGCGAGGCTCCTACATACACAATTTTTTTTTCCCAGTTGACTATCTCTATTACAAAAAATATATATATTCGTTTCATTTGGTTTAGTGCAGTCTATAGACGTTAAACTCTACATACCTGCAATTTCCCCCATAGATGTAATGTATTAGAATTCTCTTGATTGTCCCTGTACACGAACCATTTGCTTGATCTTAACGAAAAGCTTACTATAGCATCCCTATATGATACACATTTAGAATACCAAGTTTGAACTTTCTGCCATAATTTGTTTTTGAGATATGCTGATAACAGACAGACACACAGACACACACACAGACACAGACCATTTGCTAAAAACACGATTTTCGTAGTCAGGGGACCTCAAAACGTGTAAATATAACAAAATCTCGCGTTCGAAAATTTGACCCAAAAACAATACTTTCTCTACCTTATGGGTAAGAGAAAGTAAAAAAGAGGAGAAGCATTGAAAGTTACGAATACTTCAATTACAAATAATAATAATAATAATAAATAATTATGACATGTTAATTTTTTAATATTCTTATTTTTGAACATAATAAGAAACAAAGCTAAGTTACGGTTTAATATTAACAAGACCTAAATCACAACCCCTATCATACTAAAATACTTTGTATGTGCACGGCAATAGAACAGACTTTTTCAAACTCTAAAACCTAAAAATACTTTAATTGAAAAAAATATCAGCAAAAAAATTGAAATTTAAGAAATAAAATAGTATATTGATTTCAAAATATTTATATTCATAATCTAAATATTTTGTATCGTGACTGAAATTTGGAATTTTCTTTGAAAAAGGAAAACATAGAATAAAGTTTTATATTCAACTATAATATTAAAAAGGAAAGAATTTTGTTTATAAATTTTATCCTTCATATATATGTATTACCCTTCGCACAGATACATTCATTAGTATGATAGATAGTCCCTAATTAGACGAAAAATAAACAGATGAAAAAATTGCCACAATGCACAAAAGCCAATTTGGTCAGTATTATATATATATATATATATATATATATATATACATTCATATATATACATACATATATATATATATATATATATATATATATATATATATATATACATTCATATATATACATACATATATATATATATATATATATATATATATATATATATATATACATATATATATATATATATATATATATATATATGTATGTATGTATATATATGCGCACATTTTAAACTACAAGTATGAATATTGGCAAAAGCATTTGTTAATTACTCTCTGTACATTTGTTTTTATTAAGATATCAAACAAAATAAAACTGCTGTACAAATAAATAGGAAAAAGAATTCAAAGCTATACACAAATAAACTTTTATTGACAAAAACAACATTACAAAATATCAGACAAATTTAGTAATTTTTAATTTGATTGGTTAATCAATTATTATTTCTGATTTCTATGTGTCTTCTCTCATTTGTCTATTATTCAATCAGATAATATTTTTAATTACACAGGCATACAAAAATGAAGTTTACAAAATTTGATTTGATGATTTCAGCTGACCTTTATGTTTTTTGATATGCTGAAACCGAAAATGCAGCCCATTTTTCTCTATCACGTATTAATTTTTGTCAATACAGGGTGTTTACCGACACGATTTCTTATATATACCAACATAACAATCGGTTTGTTGGTTGGTTGATATGGTTTTAAGTCGCACTTAGGGCTTCACAATTTCAACAATAGGCCTCTATGATTA
Source organism: Salticus scenicus (assembly GCA_963930645.1). Taxonomy (NCBI): domain Eukaryota; kingdom Metazoa; phylum Arthropoda; class Arachnida; order Araneae; family Salticidae; genus Salticus; species Salticus scenicus. The sequence goes on from OZ005660.1 coordinate 27,688,527, forward strand.
ATTAATCATGGAGAAATACTATAAAACTTATTATATAATTATATTGGTGGAAGAGTAATGGAAAAAATTGTACCCTGTTTTGACAAAAATCTATACGTGATAGAGACAAACTGGCTTCACTTTCGGTTTCAGAAAACCAAAAAACATAAATATCAGCCAAAATTATAAAATCAAAATTTTACATGTCGGCCTGTGTTATCTATCTCCCGTGGATAATTTTTAAGTTTAACATCAAATGAGTTTTCAGATACATTTTTCGATGCTGTAACATATTTTATATTGGTATTTGACAAATGAATTTATCGTTTTCTTGCTTTCAGTTGTATTTCTTTCATTATTTACATATACTATATATACATAAATATACACACACAAATAAATATATGATGTAAAATAAGAGCATGACAAGGTACTATAAAAACTGAAAAATAAATAAATAAATAAAAATAAATTGGAAATTAAAAGCCAAATTACATTTTCTGCATTAAATTTGTTGCATTCATTTTCTTATTTAATCAAATAAATTATCACATTTTTCTAATTAAAAAATCAATAACAATGAACGTATTTGCATTTGCAAAACAAAGATATCAAAGGGTAGTATTTAAAAGTAAAATAAACAAGAACCGAAAACTGAAAACTATGTACACTCTAGGAACAAAATAAAAACGTTCTCTATAATAATAGCCATATTTTTTCAGCGGTTACGCTGAGAACTAACATTATAGCTGCAATAAAACATCGAAATAAATAAATTTTTTGTCAAAACGATACGATAATGGTGTAATTAATAAAATACGAAGGGAGAAAAGGGGATATTTATATATGGACAATATTTAAGCACGCGGACTTAGCTCAATGAACTAATAAGAAAAAATGACGACATTTGTCTGATGAGATTATTTTACGGACAATGTCTTTTTAACAGATGCTTCATTAAAACCTTTGCAAGCGTCATTTTAAAAGTAGCAATACTTTAAAGATATATACAGAGTATGAACTTTTGTGTCATAAATTGAATAAAAAACACTATCATAAAAAATATAATCAAAATAGGAATTATTTATTACTATTATTATTTTTTTTTAACAATATATATATATATATATATATATATATATATATATATACCAAAATTAATAAAAAGTCACCGCCAACATGACGATAAAAATTTAAAAGGCATCCTGGGAGTCCTATATTAAAACTGCACCGCCTGTGGAAGCATGAAAATTGGGCCGTGAACCATGAATTTTATTTGGAAACCTTTCTTTGAATGATTTTGGTTTTAATAATAATTGGCTTCTTGTAAATTAAAATTTTAATTAGGTGGTTGAATTGTATAATATTTATGAGTTTTAAAGTTTTAAGGTAAATAAGAAAAAAAATAAAGTGCAAAATTTTCGCACGGGTCTGCTAGAAATAAATAAATAAATAAAATCCCATATTAGTTTTTTAATTGAAATACTAATTTTACATTTTTTTTTTTTTTTTTTTTTTTATGGTCGCACTTCCGGTTTCGGATGTCCTACTTCCAGTTTTCCCATTTTCACCAAAATTTGAAAAATTAATCTGTGCACCAGACCTATCTCAATTCTGAAGTTTCTTTGTTCTATCTGTATTAGTTTCCGAGATATAACAGCTAGAAAATTCCCCACACACATATACACATATACACGCACACTGACCAATTGAAAAAAACCACTTTTTTGGACACAGGAGACCTTAAAACATGTAATTGAGGTGAAATCTCGATATCGAAATTTTTGACGGAATACAATACTTCCATTACCTACGGTAGTCGGGTAATGGAAGTAAAAATCGAGTAGGTTTTATCCTTTGTTATTTTAAGAAGTAGATAGAAAATTAAAACTTCAAGCTTTAGGCACGGAAAATTGAAGGAGATTTTCCCAAATTAAAGTAATAATAATAATAATAAACTTTTTACTTTCATTATCCGACTACCGTAGGTAATGAAAGTATTGTATTCGGTTCAAAAATTTCATGTCGAGTTTTCACTTGATTTACGTGTTTTAAGGTCTCCTGAGTCCAAAAAAGCAGTTTATGGCAATTGGTCAGTGTGTGTGTGCATGTATGGGGTGAGCCTTTTGACTGTCATATCTGTGAAACCAATAAAGGTAGAACAATGAAACTTCAGAATTGAGTTAGGTCTGATGTGCCGATGAATTTTAACTTTTGGTTAAAATTTGGAAAGCCGGAAGTAGGACCCTAAGTCCGTATCTCAAAAACGACTCTAACGATTTTCTTCAAAGCTGCTATATAAACACCATATAAGATTTCCTTTCGTATGTAATAGTTGGTTAGTTCATGAAAATGAATTTGAGGTCTCGCAAGTGCATTTCTTTAAAAACGGCTGTAGTAATTTTTGTACAAACTCGCCATAATAAATCTCTTTTAGATACCCTTTCGTATGTAACTGTTGCCAATAATTGAGTTTGAAAAACTTTGGTGGATGTCGATGTCTCAAAAATGGTTCTTACGATTTTCTTGAAAATTGCTACATAAATCTCATTTTAGATATCCTTTAGCATATATTACGTGGCTATTACAGGAAAATTGACAATCATCCTCATTAGGTAGGTCAGTTTTAGATCTCGGAAATCAGTATTTTTTAAAAGCGGCTCTACCTTTTTTTTTTTTTTAACTTGGTATGTAAACTCTGTTTGTATAACTTTACACATGTATCAGTTTTCTTTCGCTGGAAAATTGTTAAGTGTCTAATTTGTTAGGCTAATTTTACGTTTTTTGACCTTACATTATGTCAAAAAAGTGCATATAATAAATGTAATAGTAGGTAATGGACTTTTTTTTTTTCACCGGATGTTTTCGAAATGGTAAAATTATCTAACTGTACATTAAAAATATATAGAAAGCATTATATACCGTCCCAAATTAACTAAAAGATTATTAGTAAAAAGTATTAGAAAAAGTAGGTATCCTAGATTTTTTTTTTTTTTTTTTTTTTTTTTTTTAATAAGAGAGAGAGAAAGAGAGAGAGAGATAGAGAGAGAGAGATATAAGAAGAACAATTACACGAAAAAAATCATCGCTAAATCGAAACAAAAATTTAAAAGTTGCCAAAGGGGTCGTATACTAAAGGTGTAACGCAAAATGGTCTAGATATTACGATTATTTATTTTATTTTTCTATTCTAAATATATATATCTATATATAAATGTATACCTACTGATTTTTAGAATAATATTTCGTAATAAAAAGTTTTAAATAGTACTTATATATTTCAATTAGACAATAAATATGAAGATTTCTTGAATTTCATTTTTCTACTTTTGGTTTATGTTATGCACTAGTGAGTAATATCCCTATTCAGTGAAAGGTAAAGCGGCGAATAGACGTGCAGAGTGCCGCAGGGGTAAATAAGTGAAGCGAGTAAGGGGCAGAGCACCCTAGTAATAATAATAATAATAATAATAATAATAATAATAAATCTAACGATTGCTCTGCTTAGGAAAAGCTATCACCAAATTGAGAAAAATTTCACAATCAAATCGTACCGGTACATATATATATATATATATATATGTTTGTATGTATTATCATTACTATTATTATTATTTTATTTTTATTTTTCACGTGTAAATGAATTTATGCCAAGGACAAAATAAATTAATTAAATTAATTAATAAACTCATAAGTTCATTTATTTATTTATTATTATTATTATTTATTTATTTATTTTTATATTTTTAATTAAATATTTAATAATTCTAAAACTATTATCGGAGACACAAACATTTTTTTTTTTTTTTTGGTAATATATATATAAAAAAAAATATTAGATTTTTAAGCAAAGAGTTCTCTCTCTCTTTTTTTTTTTTCTTTAATGCATTTGGACTCTGAAAAAGAAAAATTCTGTGTGGACCCAGAAAGTATGTTTTAACGACACCATTATCCCCCTTCCCCTTTCGACATGAACGATATCATCAATCAACCTTAATGACTTCCCGTAAGTTTCGCGGGGCGTTCCCGATGGGAGGCGGAGAAATCTGCTAAAATTGAGGTTTTTCAATTTAAAAATTAAAGTTTCTTATATTCTCATTAATAGAGATTTAAATAAAACAATTTATAAAAACATTAATAAAAAGCTTGGTTTTCTTGAGAAAGCGACACGCTATACAGATTTCAGATATTGCAATTTGTTGATAAGTTAGAGGCTAGTAAAGCAACACAAGTGTATTTTTCGAATTTTACAGCTTAAAAATAAAGGGTTAAAAATTAAATATAACAGTTTTTGTTTCACGGGTCTTTAGTGTATGGTTGTGAATTTTCTGATTGTGAAAACAGAATTTAAAAAAATTCATTAGGTAATGTGTAATTCTATAAACAAATTTCGCCATAGAATAACACAGGCTTTAGATGACCTTGACGATCCGTGATGCACCCCCTTAAGTCAACCCCTCTCTCTCTCCACCGACGCATTCTCGGAAAAACTGGTCTGGCAACCAAGATCTGTGGGGAAGAAATCCACCACAGATTAACAGCCGTTTAATTCAATTCATCTTGTTGTTCCTTGAAAAGCTGTGCCGCAAAAAACCACAAATCTTGAAATAGCAATATAAATTTTATTATATTTATTTAAAAGGATGTCATCACAAGGAAGTACAGATTCCTATTTAAAATACAGTTCAGGAATCCAATTCCAGAAACTTCCGATAGTCAAGGGAGAGAGAGAGGGCAGCGAAAGATACTACGTCTTTTCTAAACCGTGAAAAAGCAAAAACTGTCCGGGTCTGCTTTTTTTTCTCGCAAGGGAAGAACCCCCGGAAGGGAAGTCATATGCTTGATTTATCTTATTTTCGCCAAAATGAAAGCCAACTTCAGTTCTTTGTTTTAGATAATAAACTAATGTTAATTTTTGAATTTGTAATGACGGTTTATAATTGTATTAACCCCTCAATCGCCAACATTACGCCAAAATGATCGTTTGACGAGAGAAAGGTGACCGTTATGAATTGAAATCATTAATATTGGGTAATTTAAAATAAATTACATCCGGTGTTGCAATAATATAAATTCTGACAATGAGTTTCCTTGATTTATGACTGTTTGAGAACACTTTTTATTTTATAATTACGTTTAATGTCAGAATTTCGTTAGATATTATTATTTTTTATTTTCTTATTATTCCATAAAATAAAGTAATTTTCTATTTAAAAGATAAACATGTTATTTATAATTTAGATATAAAACATATACAATTTAGATTTCTGAATGATGTGTGTTAATGTTTTATGTTAATAAATAGTGTAGGTCGTATGTATAATTAAAATTATGTAATTTTTAATGACACCTAAAAAAAACAATTCTTTCTTCAAATGTCTGAGAACAAATTATGTGAATAAAATATCACACTTGAAATTTAATTATTTTTATATTGTGATAATGTATTACTTTATCATTAGATTTTGTTTTAATTAAAAACTCAATTAAAATTTAACCAAATATATGTGAACACCTTCACATATGGTGCATCGACAGATGCAAACGAAACAAAACACAAATCTAAATTAATGGACACTATCCGTTTTCTTGGGTTCGAGGCTAAATTATACCCAACATGTGGCTTCTAATTCTCCTTTCCCTATGAATTTCTCTCTGGGATACAAATATTAAAAAATGTAAACATTATAATTCTGTATTTTTCCCTGCAGTAGTCACGTGTCAAGGGTTTAATACGTAACGCGGATAAAGTCCATTGACATTACTTGTTTCATGGGTTCGAGGCTAAATCATTCACACATGTGATTTCTGATTCTTCCCTTTCCTGAAAATTTTCCCATAGGATACAAACATTTCCCTATTCAAGAAAAAGGTAAACATTATATCGTTGTAGTTTTCCCTGCAATGGTTACACGGGGAAATTTTAATGACGCCACACAGACAGATTCCGTCCATTGTATCACAATATACAGTATCACAATATATGTTAAGTTTGCAGACCTTTATTTTCGGAACTGTTTGTTGAAAGGATATATTCCCAATTTCAAAAGTCCTCTCCGTGGAGGATCAAACTTGTGATGGCATGTCTCCGGACCATCCTTAGGAATGGATCCCAGACCGTCGCCAGTTACAAATTTGCGCAGTATTAGAGCGACGTTAAACCCAACAAACCCAATTTTTTAAATGTTCTTAAGAAGTGAGAAATATGATATCATTTTGCGGGAAAATCCCCAAAACTAATTTTTTAAAAATTGCAAAATCTAAATATTTACACAGTCCCTAGATCATTATCGTTATGTTTAGTAATATAATCTTAATATAGTCAAAGGAAAAACAAAAGAAGTAGTATCTTTTTTGCAATTAAAATTGACTGAATTATTTAATTTGAAAATTTATGATTTCTAGCAAAGATGTCAGTTAAAAAGTGTCTTTATTTAGCTGTTTTTCTCCTTAATTTCAATAGTTAATAGTTCACTTTGGATGCAGTGCCAGAAAGTTAGTTGATATTTTAAGATGAAATATCTCGATCAGTTTTTATGATATAAGACAGGTTTATTTATTTATTTATATAATTTTATTTATTTTATTTTTCTTTCTTTCTTTATTATTATTATTTATTTATTTATTTATTTTGAGCCAATATTTGTTTTTAAATATATTTAAAGGGATTTGGAATTACATAGGAAAAAAATATATAGATTCTGTAATTTTTACAAAAGTAATTGTGGGAATTTTTCCGCCGCAGGTATTTTAAAAACATTTTTGAAAATTAATTTTGACGAACAGTTAGAAAAATAAGGGCTAAATAACAACACTTTGTACATTTTATTAAGAAATAACAGACATTTTATTAACGTTTTAAAGAAAAATGAAATTTACCAATCAAACTAGAAAGTCGGAATACGTTCGTTTGCTTAAAAGCACCAATACAGAACAATATTTTATAGATCCATTACCTTGACTACGGAAATGTTGGTTTCGGTCGAAAATTTCGATATCAAGTTTTCATCTGATTTACATGTTTAAAGGACCATTGATTCATTTATTGTTATTTTTATTTATTTATTTATTTATTTTTTAAATTGGTCTAACTGGTTGTGTGTGCAACTTTGTGAATATGTGAGTGAGGGAATTTTTTGACTATAATATCTCTAAAACGAAAATAAAAAGATAAAATAACAAAACTTTGTAATTAAGAGAGGTTTGGTGTATAGATAAGCGCCCTAGGTAGGCCAATTTTAGAAATTCTTAAAAAACAGCTCTAGTAATCTAGAAAAAAAAAAAAAAAACTTTTTTTTTTTACTCGTTATATAAAGTTTCTTTAGATGTCTTTACACAATGTAAGTATTATTTGCTACATGAAAATTAATAGGCACCTGATCAGTTAGGTCAATTTTCTGCCTTTCGACCACACTAATTCTGAAAAAAGTTTGAAATATGTGCAATAACGGGTAAGGGAAGTCGTGTGGTTATTACTGATTTCATTTTATTTATTTATTTATTTATTATTATTATTATTAATATTATTATTATTAGGGCGCGAAATTTCCGCTCGCCAGCTCGCCATTGGCGAGTGGAAATTTTACTGTGGCGAGTAAAGTTTCGGTCTAAATGTAGACAGAAATTTTATAGCATACGGTGCTACCAGCAAAAATAAATAAATGCGCTGGGTTGGTTCGATACCCAGTCGCGCTTGTTGGCTTAGCTGTTAGGAATTTTCCGTGATTTTCTCCGAAACAAGTGTAAATATGGGCTAGGACCTCTTAGAAAAACCCCACGGAGGACTCTTTTACTCAGGCCTAGAGCCCTAGTGCAGACAATTGTCCTTAATGATAACACTACCACCACCTCAAAAAAATATGCAAAAGTTAGTTGAATTAATTTTATGTCCTTCTAGCAAAAATGCTCCCACAAAGCGACTGTTTTCTTCAATGAACAAAATGTAGACATGTGAAAAAAATCCCCTTTATACACCTACTTTAAAAACCTATTAACTACTAATACTAATTTAGGTTATACTTGTGAGAAATTTTATAAAATGTTGATAAAAAATGACTGTTTTTTTTTTTTTTTCTTTTTTTAAATCGTTTTATCTGTCGAATATTAATTTTAATTTTTCATTTGCCATTTTTATTTTTATTTTATGATTATGATTTTAATCAAAAGAATGTCTACCAACTTTTTTTTTTATCTAACTACATGAAAGTACCGCAAAAAAAAAAAGTCTATAGCAAACATTAATAGTTAAAAAAAAAAAAAAATCTATATTGTCCAGTGGCATTTATAAAAATTAAGATTTTTTTTTCTCTCGTATCCGTATATTATTAATTTAAATTAAGATGTACTGATCCAAATTCATTATTTGAGATAAAAATGTTTCCACCACTTGTGTAAAGTAGCTTTTGAATCTGTTTTTATAATCATTTTCATTCAATTTTGTGTCTCCTAAAATTACCTGTTTTTCAAAATTGAATGTTTTCTATTTTCTTATAAAATAAAAGACATTGTGTAATTTCTTATTTTTCAATAAAAAATCTGGTCACCTTATACCTTAAAATAAGAGTAAGTTAATCATATGTTGTGGCGAGAAACTATTTTTTTCAGCGAGTGTAATCCAAGTTGAAATTTCGGGCCCTGTTATTATTATTATTATTATTAAAGCTTATAAAATAAATAAATATTGATCGTCAATTGAAAATTCAACTTTAAAAAATAAATATTTATTCATCGTGAATGATTTTACAACTTATAACAAGTATTTGAAATAAATTTCTCTAAATGCATAATGTTGACTGTATTCCAGTGTTAAAACCTTTTTCTAACAATGATGATATTACAAGTACGCAAACTTTCCTTTAGAAAAGCGTACCTAAATTTCAGAAGATGCATTTCACATCTTTCCAATATTACAGATTTTGTAATTTTTCGAGATAGAAATCTGTATATATTAAATTGCACATTGAATGGTTAGTAAATAGTATTAATAATATATGTATATATATATATATATATGTATGTATGTATATATATCCACTTTTCCAGACAGTGTTTTCTTTATTTTTGTTCATTTCTATCCATAATTATAATATTTTAATAAAGTCAGAATAGAAATGGATAGTACATATGTATAATTTATAGAATAAACAAGAAATAGCAAAAAGAAAAATAATAATAATAATAATGCCTAATACATGCATTCCATTCAAAATATATATTATGCTTTCAGATGATTGTTTGGTTCGTTTGTTGGGTTTTACGTCGCACTGTGCTGCGCAAATGGGCAATTGGCGACGTTCTGGGACTCATCCCTAGAGATGGTCCGGAGACATGTCATCGCAATTTTGATCCTACACGGAAGCTTTCAAATAAAAGTTTGTAAAGAAAGCAAAAATCTTCAGCATAAATCAATTTAACTGAAATAATAACTAATATAAAATACAATACAATGCACGAATTGCTATGTATGCAGTTTACTATACAATACATATAATACAATATGTGTACAATTCAATATACAATACATATATTAACAAAAATTATATTTGCATGCTGTAACTACTTACGATAAGCCAAATTTTTAGTTATATCATCGTTTACCTAAGAAAAACAAAGAATAAGAAAAAAAAAAAATTTAAAAAAAAAATTATATAAGCATATTTCAATTTAAATAAATTAAAAATAAGAATATAATAATTATATAAGCATATTGCAGTTTAAATAAATTAAAATTAAGAATAAAATTTAATGTATAGAGTTCTAACAGATGACGTCACGAGCATGTTTGCTGAGGGACAGTTGACCCTACTGACCCATTTTACCATTGCGGAATAGTGTTAAAAATTTATTGTAACACAGTGTTGTAAATGTATTTGTAAAAGCATAAAAAAAATCGACTACTGCACTTCCAAAGGCATGGAAAAATTAGCGTTGTCCTTCAGCAAAGTACGGTTTCTAAGAAGAAAGTCACGTGGTTGTTAGAACTCTATACATTCCTTTTTATAGGGGTTGGGCAAATTAAAAAAAAAAAAAAAATGGAAAGGCTTTTTCTCTTTGCATGAACAATATTCTAAAAATAACGCTATGAAAATCTAAATTTTTACTTCGTATTTAAGTGAGTAATACCAACACCTTCTGTAATAATGCCTCCGAGCTGAGCTCTATGTCATGGAAGATCGGCCGATTTTATCCAATCAACACTTCCTATGATACATGTTGGTTCGTGGGGATTGGATGAAATCGGCCGATATCCGTGACGTAGAGCTCAGCCCGGAGGCATTATTACAGGTGGTGTTGGTAATACTTGTTAGACTGAAGGTTGATTGGGTTTTACGTCGCACTAGTGCTGCGCAGTGGGCAATTGGCGATGGTCTGGGACTTACCTCTAGAGGTAGTCCGGAGACATGCCATCACAATTTTGATCCTACACAGAAAGGATGGCGTTTGACGGAAGGAGGCCGCTGACCACTGTACAGCAGTTAGCTGAATATTGAGCTGATAGAATAAAATCACATCGATTGTGATTTCCAGATTCTTTGTACTGTGACTTCTAATATGTGTGAAGCTAGCTAAATAATATTATATTTTTAAAAAATTAAAAAACACGCTTTTATTGAAACGTGAACTAAAAAGCACAAAATTTCTATCTTTATAGTATTAAAATGCAGGGTAAGATAAAATCGTGTGAGTGACACACTATAATATTTACATCTTTCATAAAAAAATTAATTGATTAATTGTTGTCATTCAACGTTATACAAATACGGCCAAATCCTGTGCCACATACAATAGAGTTTTATACGTATAATTTTTTTTGTTTGCCCCTAGAACCTTCCCCTGATGACATAGGAGCATGGAAACACTTGTATGTAGAACTGTCATCGACTATGGAGTCGTGTGCAAAATTTCAGGCCAATCCAACAAACAGAAGTGGTCGAAAATTGAATTGCAAGATTCCATTACATTCATTAAGAGTTACATCATATCAAGTTAATAAAAGCATGTTAAAAAAAGCTGAAAACTAACAGGTAAATAAATAATTTAGAATTAAACAAAAACATTTTTTTAAAATCTCCCCTGACTGGGCTCGAACGTTAATCCTTTAGTTTCGTAGCCCGTAGCTTTACCTCACAGCCACAGCGTTCACGTAGGGAAAGTCTTTTTATACAATATAGATTTTTTGTTTGATCCCAGAGCGGTTACAAACATACATACAGGTGAAGCTAATAAAATCGTGTTAATAAAAAACCCTCAGCACTAAATTTAATTAAATATTATTTTTCTATAAGATCTGTAATTTCAAATGGAAGAATGCTAGCTCGCAAATTATAAATACTAATGCGGGGTTGATCTTAAATTTATTTAAATGTTATATTTCTTTAAAATCTCTCATTTTTTACCAAATTTAGTGATTTTTGGACTGTGAGCTCAAACTCACTATTTATAGCCAATTTTTATATTATTGATTAAAAATTTACGATTTTTTTAAAGCTTTCGTGTAATAAAACAAAAATAAATAAATAAATATGCTTTATATTTTAATATTTTAACATGAGTTGGAAGTTAGAAGATCGACAGTTCTCAAATTTTAAAATGTTAATGCAAAGTGCCCTGAAAAGAAAAAAAAAAAAAAAAAAAAAAATCACAGTTTAAATAATTATAAAAAATCTCGATAAAACTCTAATTTTCAATCGAACTTATTGATTTTTGAACGGTTAATTCTTAATTACTTTTTAAAACCAATTTATAAATTTTGTCAAAATTGTTTCAAAATTCGGGATTTTTTAACCGCTTCTATGCTTAAATCAAAAAAGGAAAAATCGTGCGGTATGCATTAATTATTAATACTTTCCAACTGCACGTACTTGCTGTATTGGATAACTTTTAATGTTAATAAGTACAAAACATTGAACAAACACCATAGAATGCGATAAATTATTCAAAGTTTTGTACTTATTACTTTAAAATGCCAGTTCTGTGGTGCTTTCTTATTGGCTTTCAATGTGCTGTGCCTACGTTAGCACAAAACGGACAGACAGAAAAACTGAAAGGCATACAGACAGACAAATTGAATTCATAATCACTCTTAAACATTGTTGGAAAGTGTTGAAAATGCTTAATGCAAAAAAATAAAAAAATTCAGCCCTTAGATTCTAATTACAGTCCCTAATGTCACTTATCGTACACCGGACAACGGTAGAGAGACGGCTGGTTAAGTTGGGTTTTACGAGAAAGTTGGATCGTTGGGTTCCACAAAACCTGACAGCTAATCAACGGGATGACCGAATTGCTACCTGTGTTTCCTTGCTTTCCCTGTACAAAAATGACCCATTCTTGACACGAATTGTGACAGGAGATGGAAAGTGGGTTATATACCGTAATGTAAAGCGTCGTAGGACTGTGTGTCGTCCTTCAGATCTGCCTGCATCGACTTCGAAAGCTGAACTTCATTCCAAGAAGGTGTTATTCAGTGTGTGGTGGGATGTGCTGGGAATAATTCACTGGACGGTCCTGCCACGCAACCAAACCATCAATGCTGCCTTCTACTGTCTACAGTTAGAGAGGCTGCATTCAAATTTGGTAGCAAAGCGGCCAGGTCTCATCAATCGTCGCGGTGTTATCCTTCATCACGATAACGCCAGGCCACATGCTGCTGTCATCACTCGCCAAAAGTTACTGGGCTTTGGTTGGGAGGTTTTACCCCACCCTCACTATTCTCCTGACTTGGCACAAACTAACTATCACATATTTCGTGCGTTGAACAATTCCTTCAGTCAGAAAATCTTTGATGATCTTGATGCTGTGAAAACTGCCATCCAAGACTTTTTTGACTCGAAACCGCCGGTATTTTACCACCGTGGAATTCATCACCTTCCAGAAAGATGGCAAGAGGTCATAGATAGCAATGGGGATTATGCACAATAATAGGTACTGTTCATTTTGCGTTTATTTGCTCTTCGTTATGGGTAATAAAAACGGGTAGAACTTTTGCACTCACCCAATACAAAATAATTTTCAAGTTTCTATTATTATTAGTTCAATTATTATTATTTTCTCCTTATAATTGAACATAATTCCAAATCGTCTTTCATTCATGATCGATTAGATGTAATTTTAAAAGTGCATTTCGATATTAAAATACCAATAAATATTTATTGTTCTGTTAAATATTCAAATCTTATTGCATTTAAATTAGAAAAATCAATACTCAAAATTTTGTTTCGAAATAGTACTTGAAATTATTCCGATGAAAGAAATTTCCGTGGAGTGGAAATTAGGATGTTAAGTCTGCATACGTAAATAGAATGAAAAGAACGGAATAATTCGAAATCAGATTTTAGTTTAATTTCCAACAACAAAAGGCGATAATATATTCCTTTCGTTTACTGAATGAGCAAGCAAGCAGCGGAAAATTTTCCTAATACGATTTGATAATTAAATTAATATTAGATGAGAAAAGCAGTCGATTTAAATGCATTTATTTTTAACGTTATATGAATTTCATCAAAAGATGTGTGCGAAAAATGAGAAAATGGTGGAAATGAGAGATTGCGATTTAGATAATTGTTCTTATGAGAGCCATTTTCTTTTCAAATAGTTGTATATCCTTTCCTGAATAATTATAATTGCTAATTTGTTATTTATATTGACATAAACAAAATGTGACAAAAATATATAGTAATAAAATTTTTTACTAATTTCCGGTAGGAAAATCCCTTTTACTTTTCGTAAATGGTTGTATGTCACAATATTTGGCCTTTTGTTTTAATTCGGCGAAAATAGTCGCAAATCAAATTATATTTACTAAACGTTTCAATTATTGAATTTTTGAAAATTCATTAAAATATAGTCACCAGCGAAGTGGGCAAATCCTGTTAGTAAGAAAAGGAAAGGAAAAGAACGGAATATCTCGAAAACAAGGTTTTAAGTTAGTTTTCATCGACAAAACCTGAATTTCTAAGTCAGCAGAAGAAAATTTACTTAATGCGATTTTGATAATATAATGTTAGATGACAAACGTAGTTGGTTTAAATGCAGGTCTTTTTAATATTTCATGAGTTACCACAAGGTTTTTGTAACAATGAAATAATTGAGAAAATGTGCGATTTTCTGTTAGACTCGGCATGAAAATTGCTTCGGACACCATTTCAGCAAATTCTTATGTAAAATGACCTCCTGAATCCGAATAGGACGCCCATTTTGCCCTATCACTCACCGTTTTTTTAGAAACGACCCCTATTTTTATCTTTTTTCAGTGGTTTTTATGGCTATAAATTTGATTTTTAGGAGGGGGTGAGGATTATTTTATCCGTTAAATATCTTCAGAGGGGCTACAGAGATGGAAAATTCTAAAACATGGACATTTGTGACAAGGATTTATTTTTTTTTTTTTGGGGGGGGGGAGGGGGCGCCGAAATTATGTATTACATATTTTAGGTTTTTTTAATCTGCTATTAATGTTATTTTATAAACTTTATATTTTTTTGTTTTTAGGTGCTAAATTAATTCTTTTTTATTCTTCAAATCAAATTCATGGTCATAAAATTAATGAACAGGGGGGGGGGGAATTGAGGGAGGGGGTGGTGTTTATAGAAAATGGTGACTGGGCAAAATTGGAGTCATATTCGGATTCAGGAGGTCATTTTACATAATCAGCAAAAATGGTATCAGAACTCGAAATCTTTTTTTTTTTTTTTTTTTTCAGAGCAGTGTTATTATTTATGAGTTAAATCTTTTCTGGGTAAAATAACTTTTTTTTTTTTTAACACGCTTTTATTAGCTTCACCTGTATGTATGTTTGCATGTATGTTTGCATGTTTGTAACCGCTCTGGGAGCAAACAAAAAATCTATATTGTAAAAAAAAGACTTTTCCTACGTGAACACGGTGGCGTTGAGCTATAGCTCCGCGCTACGAAACTAAAGGTCTAGCTAGCGTTCGATCCCAGTCAGGGGAGATTTTTTAAAAATGGTTTTTGTTTAATTCTAAATTATTTTAATTAAAGATTTAAATGTATGTAAATATTATGGTGTGTCACTCACACGATTTTCTCTTACCCTGAATTTTAATACTAAGATAGATATTTTGTGTTTTTTAGTTCACATTTCTATAAAAGTGTGTTCTTTAATTTTTTAAAACTATAATATTATTTTGAATAATTATCAAAATCTAATTGGTTATTTATATTACCATAATGTCAATTCGAGTATTTTTTAAGTGTAAAAAAATTGTAGGGGAAACGGTGGGAATATGAAATACCGTCATATCTTACCATTACGGAGCTGCAACCAATTGCAAGCACGCCAATCGTCTTCAATAGTCCTCAAATATGAACGGTAGTTCACCTTATGTCAATGAGAAGAGCAGTCTTCGTGTCATACAACTTTTTTTGGTTTATCAAGATTCGAACTTTTTTGGAAGTAAGTACTACGAATATTGTAATCTATTTAAGAAGTAGTAAAATTAGTGAAAACCTACTATTATTTAACATACGGGAGTTGAGTTACTTAGTAGTATGATTCCCATGAATTTATTTCTACCAACAGGGCAACAGGTGGATGAGGTTAATTTATTCTACACGATAGCGAATCGGGTAATATGGAATACCAACTAGTCCATATTTGTAATTTTGGTAAAATTTGAATGTTGATATTATTTTTTGTTTTTTCAATACTCTTTATTTTCAATAATGATTTCAAAATAAAATGTTTATAGGGAAATTATTCATAATTTTCTGTAAAAATACTAAACTATTCCTTATTATTTTTTAAGGAAGTGCGCGAATCAGTATTCTACTTATTTATTTTCATAAAACTATTCATATTACCTGCTTGGTTCATAATAACCAAAAAAGACTTTTTTTTTTCCCTTAACTAAAAACTTTGCATGAAAACTCTTTTTTGTTTTTGTTTTTGTTTTTGTTTTTTTAACATTCCCGCTAAAAATAATCCGAAGATATTCGTGAGAAAATAGTATTTTCTTAAGATTTTCTTGAAATATTTAAAAATATTTTGAAGATTTATCTTTTTCTATAAAATAACTTAAGAAATTTTAAAGAAATTTCGTAAACTTTCTTAAGAATGGGCCAAGTAACTTAAGATATTCTGTTGATTTTCTCTAAAAATACCTGCAGAATATCTTGAGATTATTTTTAGTGGGGATAAAACCATCAAAACACATTAACACCTGAAAATTTGTAATAATCTAATCCACATTAATGATACAAAATAATTCAGTTTATTAGGGTGAATTCAAATAGTAATGGCATTCCGTGTTCACTACTTTCCCCTACCAATACAAATCTGGAATGACTCCTCTCTACTTTCTGAACATTAAGCAATTAACAAATTCTTAAATAAATGAAAGTAAAACAAGACATTAAATCAACAAAAGTGAAAATTATAATAGGTTGTTTGAGTATTTCTCTCCGTTGTTTATTTTTACGCTATTTCACTTCAAATAATTTTAGCCCATAGATCATAATGATAAAGAATTTTTCGTTCTGTCCCTGTAAAAATCTATAAAACCAAAATCTATATAATTCATGCGATGGTGATTTATAATATGTGTATAAATTTTCAGCTCCACTGAGTGAGGCGTTTAGACACAATCGCCCTTTTAAAAATTTGGGCCCATTGGTCATAATGATCTGTAAAAAATGATAAAAATTATAAAATGATAAAACATAATAAAAATCTGTAATCACCAAAATCTATATAATTCATGCGATGGTGATTTATAATATGTGTATAAATTTTCAGCTCCACTGAGTAAGGCGTTTAGACACAATTGCACTTTTAAAAATTTGGGCTCATTGGTCATAATGATCCGTAAAAAATGATAAAAATGATAAAATGATAAAACATAATAAAAATCTGTAATCACCAAAATCTATATAATTCATGCGATGGTGGTTTATGTGTATAAATTTTCAGCTCCACTGAGTAAGGCGTTTAGACACAATCGCACTTTTAACAATTTGGGCCCATTTGTTCATAATGATCTGTAAAAAATGATAAAAATGATAAAATGATAAAACATAATAAAAATCTGTAATCACCAAAATCTATATAATTCATGCGATGGTGATTTATGATATGTGTATAAATTTTCAGCTCCACTGAGTAAGGCGTTTAGACACAATCGCACTTTTAAAAATTTGGGCCCATTAGTTATAATGATAAAGAATATGTCTTTGTGTCTCTATAAAATACACACATATATATATATATATATATATTAGTGCTAGATTCCCCAAAATCAATGCAGTTCGAGTGATCGTGACCTATAACATGTATATAAATTTTCAGTTTCTTTGAATTTAAGACGTTTAGACACTATCGCACTTTAAATAATTTGAGCCCATAGGCCATAATGATTAAAAAAAAAAAAAAAATTCTTTGTGTCCCTGTAAAAAAACTATACTGTGCTAGATTCACCAAAATCAATATAATTCGGGCTGTGGTGACCTATAATATACATACTAACTTTCAGCCCATTGGAACAAAGTGTTTGAGAGTTTGGGCGCGCCTCACATATGCATAAATATAGTAATATATATAGATCTATCATCCCCATGTTATCGAGCAAAAAATTTTGATGCCGAAAAAAAGTTCTAAAATCAGCCATTAGAGAGTATTGAAAAAAAGAATAAAAAGAAAAATGAATTTGAAACTATATCTGGAGTTTTTCGTTCACCTTTAGTAAATAAATTATTCATAAATTTTATTTACTTGATTATCCGTGTGTATTCCTGTGTGTGATTTACTCGGGAAAAGGAAGCCATTAGAGTGACTTTTCCCTCTCGCTGATCAATCTATGTCTTATTACTTATATCTATGTACATATGTATGTTCGGAAAGTAAAAAGGTGTATCGACACATGCTACGAAAGTATTATCATTGTTACCAGTTACTTTCAAAACATTCATATGTGAGGAAAGTATTATAATCATGTCAAAAATCCGACTTTGAGATTTTGGTGTTTATACATCTATACGTCTTGAGGTCCCCTGAGTTCATTTTTATTATTTTTACGATGATGCACGTATGTGTGTGAGTGAACACGATAGCGCCTAAACGCTTAGTTTGAATGAGCTGAAAGTTTGTACGTATGTAAGGAAAGTATTATAATCATGTCAAAAATCCGACTTTGAGATTTTGGTGCTTATACATCTATACGTCTATACGTCTTGAGGTCCCCTGAGTTCACTTTTACTATTTTTACGTTGATGCACGTATGTGTATGAGTGAACACGATAGCGCCTAAACGCTTAGTTACAATGAACTGAAAGTTGGTACGTATGTAAGGAAAGTATTATAATCATGTTAAAAATCCGACTTTGAGATTTTAGTGTTTATACATCTATGCGTCTATACGTCTTGAGGTCCCCTGAGCTCATTTTTACTATTTTTACGATGATGCACGTATGTGTGTGAGTGAACACGATAGCGCCTAAACGCTTAGTTAGAATGAGCTGAAAGTTGGTACGTATGTTATAGGTTACTATAGCACGAACCCTGTGGATTTTGGTGAATTTAGGATAAAGTTTTTTTACTGGAACACAAAGAAATATTCTTTATCATTGTGGTTAATGGGTCCAATTTTTTTAAAGTGTGATAGCGTGTAAATGACTTAGTCGTCCTGCATAAAAATTCATACTCATGTTATAAGCCACCATCGCACAAACTTCATAGATTTTGGTCAATCAGCATGTATAGTTTTTTTTACAGGGACATGAAGAAAAAATTCTTTATCATCTAAGGGCCCAAATTGTTTAGAGTGCAAAGTGCCTAAACGCCTTATTCAGTTGAGCTGAAATTTTATACAGGTATTATAGATCATAGTCCCACACAAAATGCATAGATTTTTGTGAATCTATCCCTTATAATTATTTTACAGGGACACAAAGAAATATTCTTTATCAGTATGGCCTATAGGCCCAAATTCTTTAAAGTGAGATATCGTCTAAATGCCTTATTCGCTTGAGCTGAAAATTTATGCACATGTTAAAGGTCACCGTCGCAGAAATTGTATAGATTTTAGTGAATCCATCCCTTATAGATTTTTACAAGGATACAATTAAATGTTCTTTATCATTATGATTTATTGGCTCAAATTATTTGAACTGCAATAGCGTAAAATTAAACAATGGAGAAAAATACTCAAACACCCTATTATAATTTTCACTTTTGTTTATTTAAGGACTTCTCTTACTTTAATTTATTTATATAACCGTAAATTACTTAATATTCGGAAAGTCGAGTCGAGACACTCCAGATTTTTTTTCTTTCTTTTGCAACTTCCATGATTGCCCTCATATACAATACTTCAGAAAATGAAATGAAAATAAAGGAAGAATTTCAGAAGAAGAATTCGTAAAACAAGTGACTTTTCATAAAGTCATATAGTCAAAAACCTCCGTAAATGAAACAATTACATCGGGATATTCTACTTACTATTGTAAGCAGTCTCTGATTCAGCATCAATTAGAAATCATTTAAAAATTGTATTTCCTTATCAAAATTCAATTAAATGTTTATTGCTTCATGAAAAATTTAAATTCCGTTTCCATCGCATTTTAATTAGGAAAATAACTACTCTATATTTTTAAAAGCTTCAAGATTAGTTCAAATTATTCTGATAAAATAACTTCTGTGAAGTAGAAATTATGCGATGTTTAATCTATGCAAATAAATAGAATGAAAATAATGGAATAGTCGAAATCATGTTTTAATTTAATTTTCAGCAACAAAAGGTGATCATATATTTTTTTCCTTTTCCTGAATGAGCAAGCAAGCAGTGGAAAATTTTCCTAATACGATTTGGTAATTAAATATTAGACAACAAAAGCAGTCGATTTAAATGCATATCTTTTTAATATTGTATCAATTTTATCAAAAGATGTGTATGAAAAATGGTAAGATGGGGAAATGAGAGGTTGACTTATACATAATTACTATATGAGAGATAACTCTCTATAAATAGTTGTATTTTCAGAAATTATTTGCAACAACTAATAGGTTTATTTCTATTTAAAAATAATCTAGTGTGCCACTCACACGACTTTCTCTTAACCTAAAATTTAATACTATAAATACAGATTGGAGATTAACGGCCCTCTTCACTTACCGTCGCCGGAAACCCGAGCCAATGTTATTCTATGGGGAAATTTTCTTTACAAATAGCTTATTAACTAATACATATTTTTAAATTCTGTTTTCACATTCAGAAAGTTCCCAACTGTTAAATTGACGGACATTTTTCAAAAAAGTATTTTTTTAATTTTTAATATTTTATTTTGAAATTGCAAAATGAAAAAATTTCACATATTGAAAATTCGTATTTTGCAGCTTCAAAATAAAATATAAAAAATTAAAAAAATATTTTTTTAAAAAAGGTCCGTCAATTTAACAACTGGGAATTTTCAGAATGTGAAAACAGAATTAAAAAATATGTATTAGTTAATAAGCTATTTGTAAAGAAAAATTTCCCATAGAATAACGTTAGTTTCGGCTTCCGGCGGCGGTGAGTGAAGAGGGCCCTTAAGGTGTAAGATAATGAGTACTGTTATGTAAACGTATTTTTAAAAAATTCAAATTATTCTTCTGAACAGCTTTATTTGACAAATAATTCTATGTAAGGTGGGCTACCA
Organism: Salticus scenicus; assembly: GCA_963930645.1. Taxonomy (NCBI): domain Eukaryota; kingdom Metazoa; phylum Arthropoda; class Arachnida; order Araneae; family Salticidae; genus Salticus; species Salticus scenicus. The sequence continues at coordinate 27,709,155 of OZ005660.1, forward strand.
CCTCTCTCAAACCCATATAGAATCTGTTATTAAAATTTGTTATTAAATTCAAAAGGTCATTATCCAGACAACTGTCACACGCAACTTTCCTCAAAACTTATCAATCTTGATCAAACTTTCCTAGTAACAAACGTATTAACTTCAAACTACAACATTTGGACAGCCTGAAATTATTTGCTTTTAATTTACACTAAGAAACACAGACATTAAACGTTAAAAATTTGACTTCGGTATTTAGAAAGCCTCAAAACGTTTAAATATACAAAAAACCAAGCGATATATATTTAGCTTAAAAAAGTACATTTTTTACCATATGGCTATTAGGAATTAGTTTCAATACCTGAGCAGCTTTCCTGCACAGGATAAAATATTATAGCAAAGCACTTTCACTAACAATAAAAAAGAATGTTATGGCTTAAATATTGGCAGCCCTGTATATTTTCTGAAGTTTATGTACACACCACATGGTGCACATAAATATAATCCTATATTAATAACACACGGCACAACCCGAAATACACTTTCCTCAATTTTCAAGCATTGTCGCACTATAATTTAGCTCTTTTGTGTAGCCCTGTAAACGAACAATGATAGATTTTCATACTATATTCTACATGAAACATGCCTTTACGCATATAAAATTATACATTCATTTTGGGTGTCCCTGCATACGAACAATTTGCTTCATCTCAATGAAAAGTTTAGTATAGCTTCCCTATATGATACACATTTAGAATACCAAGTTTGACCTATCTGGTGTTATTTATTCCTCAGATATGCTGATAACAGACAAACACACACACATACACAGGGCCCGACTTAGGCTACCTGCAGCCCCGGGGCAAGCCTATTCTGGGGAGCCCCCTTGCAGTGGCATAAGAGGTCTTTAGGTTGCAGAATTTCTGTATTCGCCTGTAGGGGGGCCCCTTCCAGAAGGGGGGCCCAGGGCATTTGCCCTGTATGCCCTGCCGTAAGTCGGGGCCTGCGACATACACACACAGACAGACCCACCACTAAAAACATGATTATTGGATTCAGTGGACCTCGAAACGTGTAAATATAACAAAAACTCACTTTCGAAAATTTGATCCAAAAACAATACTTTCTCTACCATATATATGGGTAAGAGAAAGTAAAAAAAAAGAAAAATTAATATTCTTCTTCTCGAATCTGTGCAACAAAACTATTATTAAAACGAATATTCTCTAAAAGAGTCAAATAGAAATATTAATTCTTCAAATATTCTGGAAATAGTTGAAGCTGTTACTCGTACAGTAAAAGTCATTATTCGATGAATGGTCGAATCAGGGAACGCACGTAAGTCGTTTTCCCAGCAATCACTATAACGCACGTATGTACGCTTCACGCACATGAAAAAAAAAAAAAAAAAACACTGGACAGCCCTACACCGCTGTGCATGAATCTCAGAACACACGAAACTCGGTTCCGCGACAATCACTGTCACGCATGTTAAAATCAAAAAACATTATTGGACACCTCTACCTCGCTGTGCATGAATTTGAAAACGCGTGTAACTCGGTTCCGCGGCAATCACTATCACGCATGTTAAAACAAAAAAAAAAAAAGTCACTGGACACCACTATTTCAAATCAATGAAAATCAAATAAACCAATCAAATCTCTCGTAATTCCTCATAACATCGCTCTATTTCAACGTAAAATACACTCAAATCAATGAAAATCAAATAAACCAATCAAATCTTTCGTAATTCCTCTTAACGTAGCTTTAGTTCAACGTAAAATACACTCAAATCAATAAAAATCAAACAAACCAATCAAATCTCTCGTAATTCCTCATAACGTAGCTCTAGTTCAACGTAAAATACACTCAAACCAATGAAAATCAAATAAACCAATCAAATCTCTCGTAATTCCTCAAATCGTAGCTCTAGTTCAACGTAAAATACACTGAAATCAATGGAAATCAAATAAACCAATCAAATCTCTCGTAATTCCTCATAACGTAGCTCTAGTTCAACGTAAAATACACTCAAACCAATGAAAATCAAATAAACCAATCAAATCTCTCGTAATTCCTCAAATCGTAGCTCTAGTTCAACGTAAAATACACTGAAATCAATGGAAATCAAATAAACCAATCAAATCTCTTGTAATTCCTCATAATGTAGCTGTAGTTCAATGTAAAATACACTCAAATCAATGAAAATCAAATAAACCAATCAAATCTCTCCTACGATTCAAATCTGCGTCATTATAGAAATGGGAAGTTTTATTTTCATATTTTTATTAATTAAAAGAAAACTAATCAAAAATTCGAAAATCTGACTTCGGTGTGCACAATGACCCTTCGGAGGGCACCTTTGTGTTAAATCACGTGACTGTCCGAGTTACCGTTTTCCAGAACAGTGAAATATACATATACAGTCGGTAACAAAAGTGTCCGAACACTAGCAAAAATTCCTATGTAAAAAAAGTACGCTTAATACAGTTTTACTAAATAAATCCTTGTCGAATCCTGTCCTTTGACTATGTACAGGATTCGATTAGGATTTATTTAACAATACAGTATTAAGTGTACTTTTTTTACATATTTAGTTGGACCCTGACATAAACTGGTGCTGATTAGATTTGGGGATCCATCACTCAACAGGTGGCGCTGTGATACCATTTTTTCTAAATTTTTAACATGACGGTATAGGACAAATTTCGTACAAATGTACATAATGAGAGTTATTTTTAAATTGTGGCTCTAAAACTAATATGAATTATTGAGAATAGTAGTAGTAGACTAGAGAAAAAAGTCTGTGTATGTGGAAACATTGTCCCCCCCCCCCCACATACACACAAAAAGGGGGAAGTACCCCCTCCCGGGAAGTGTAAATTTTCAATGTGAGTATAATTCAAAAGATCTCGTCAATATCTTTAAAACGAATGATTAAACCATAGATCTGAGATAACTTAAAACAAAATTATTGACTTTTTCTTTTTTTTTTTTTTTTAACGGAAAAAGTTTAGAAAAAAAAAATGTATTTCTTCCTTGACATTCATAAAAGTTTGACTTTCTTTCAGCACTTAGTGATATAATTCTGTCAGATTAAAATCGTCTGCATTTATCATGGAAATTATTTAATAATTAAATAATTCGTATTACATGAATTTTATGTAAAACTATATAGGAGAAAGTCTTGTGGCGGCCACATCATACTAGTTTTTTAATGTGTTAACTAAAGTTGTCAAACTTTATCTATCGTCATTCTTCTCGCGGCTGCAAAAAACTACACTGAGGGCCGCCTACTAGCCACCCCTGTTTACAAGTATAATTTTATTAAAGTGTTCAATAATAATACTGACTTGATTTGACGTCTTAAACACTTGGCTATATACACTCATGTCCATAAATTAAGGATAATGCTAGCTGAGGCAAATAAAGGTTCAGAAGCAAAACAAACGTGACTTATCCATAAAGTCCATTTATTAAACAAAAGATCAAGAACAAAAAAAGGTGGTTTATGTAGGTACCATTTACAAAAACTATGATTTCTGCTCCCTAAAGCAATTACAAAAAATATCTCCCTTACAAAAACTTAACATTACATGGTTGGTACAGGGTGGTCCGAAAAAACATGATAGAAAGTAAGCAATCATTGTGGAAAAAAGACAACATGCAAGAACATGAAACATATTTTATTGAATAAAGATATGAGTGACATTTAATATACAAGATGCTTAAAATGTCTTCCGTCCCCGACTATAGTGTTATAAAGCCGGTTCCGAAACTCTGTCATAATGAGCTGGAGTGTGTCATAATCAAGTGCATCAATCTCACTTCTGATAGCCAATTTTAGGTCCTCCAGTGAATCAAGGCTATTCCTATAGATTCTAACCTTGATGTAACCCCATAAGAATAAGTCGCACGGATTTGGGTCCGGACTGTTTGGGGTCCACTCTATCCCGTGCCCCGTGAATTTCTCTGCATCCAATGCAATCAAACGCTCACCAAACGTCGTTTCAAGCCACGTGAAGACGACAGAAGTTTTTTGGGGACGAGCCCCATCTGGCTTGAACTAGTACCGGCGTGTCCTGTTGAGATGGCCCGCATCAGGACCAAAGTGACGCTCTAGCAACTCTCGATACTTCATTCCTGTGACCACGCCATCAATAAATATCGGACAAGTTATCTGCTTCGACGATATGGTATACCACACAATGACCCTTTGTGGATGTAGTGAAGAGATGGCGCTGAGATGAGGATTTTCCGTACCTCAGTGGCGCCAGTTTTGTTTGTTCACGAAACCATTCAACTGAAAATGGGTCTCATCACTGAACCAGATCTTGTATTCACTGATGGAACCATTTTTAAGTTCCTCGATTATGTGGTTTGCGAAATCTCTCCGCTGCACAGTATCCCCCCCCCCCCACACACACACTTTAGCGGCTGTCACATTTGGATCTTGTATGGACACAATCCTACTGCTTTCATTAGCCTTTGTAATGATGTTTTGGATATGCTTAATTGTTGGGCCGCCTGTCGAGTGGAAGTGGTTGGCTGATCCTCAAAGTATGCGCGTGCAGGCTCCCTGATGTCGTCAGTAACAACTGCTGATTTTCGTCCCGACGCCTTTCTTTTTGCATCCTAAACACTCCCTGTAGATTCATATCTGTTCATCAACCTTTAAACAATGAAAATCAGTGGGGGATTAGGACCATTACATCAGTCATCTGATGGCTTAAAAATCACTGCGGCTTTAGAGTGCTATAACTTACTGCGCGATTATCTCTTCACTAAGCGTCCTTTTCTTTTTTAACTCTGAACGACGTTCCCGTCGAACGGGGACATCACATCGGTTATTCTCATTGCTCATTGCTTCTATATTTCTTATTCTTTATTTCCGATAATTAAGCATTCAACTGAAATGTCACTATATGTGCTATTATAATATGGAAGAATTATATTTGCATCAATACATTTGAAATCAGAAACTTAAAATACTTTCTATCATGTTTTTCGGACCACCCTGTATGATGGTTAATACATTGTATGTCTCTCAGATGATGAAATACAATCCTTACAACGCCTAGGAATGCTGAGTATTAAATTATTGATCTGATCTTGGGGAAGATTACTCTACTCAGTAAGCAATGCCCTCCGAAGTTCCGGTACACATGTAGGAGGTGGTTGACGGACTACAACTCGTCGGAAAAGCATGTCGTACACATGCTCTATCGCAGGGGTGGCCAACCCGCGGCCCGTGAGGAGACTAACGATATTTAAAATTTGACAACTTTGGTTCACGGATCGAAAATTAATAAATGCGTTCTGACTGTTCAAAGCAAAAATACCTTTCAACGATTATGGTAGCTAAAGAACTTTCTTAATGAAATATTATTAGATACATTATTCATTCTTTTTATTATAGTTACAATATATAGTCATACTATTTTCACGATTTTACTGTTAATTTATGAATGAAAATAATTTAAGTTAATGTATTCTGATTCGAACTTTCCCCCTGCCTTTCCCCGAAAAAAGTATATACATTTATGAATCATATACTCGCAAATATATATGGACATGTACAGTCATAAAATAATAATAAGAATAAAAATTCCCCTCCCCGACTAATTTCGCTGTAAATTATCATAGAAACCAGTATCTAATGCGTTATGATTGGTAATAAGATCTAGTTTTTAATTCAAATGCTAAATTTTGTTTGTTATCTACATATTAAAACTTGAACAAACTTCATCTTTCCCTGAATAGTAATACCCCTTTTTGACTACATATTCGAATTTCTGAGGTCAAGATGGTTCGGAGAAAGGTATAGTTTCTATTCTTTATATCAAGTTTTCATAGAGTCACAAGCAACTATTGTCAAGGTAAACCTCTATATTAAAAAAAAAAAAAAAAAAAAAAAAAAAAAAAAATTAAGATGTCACACAGAAAAGTATTATATCCATTCAGATAATAATCAGAAAAGAAGTATAACTATTTTAATTATAAAATAAAGTAAAGTAATGTAATTAAGAAAATGATGTGTACGTGTGAACCTACTTGAATAACTATTTTAAATCATGCGCAAGCAAAGTAATATATGACACAAATGGTAAAAAGTGATAGTCCCCTAAGAGCAATAAAAATTGAAACATCACTATAATTCGAAAATTAATGATAGAAATGAACTGTAAATTTAGAAACCCAAATTTCCGATGATGCTCATTCTATTCGTGCAAAAATTAATGTAGATCATAACTCCTGATTTTTTGAAATCTGATTTTATAAATATTAATTCAAAAAAATATTTCATAATTCAAAAAATCATCATGTGTTTTCATCATGTGTTCAGCATGTGTCCTCAAAAATCAAACATTTTTAATAAAAAATATGCATGGAATATATTTGGGTTACTTCATTCTAACGTTAAAAAAAAAAAAAAATGAAATTTTAATATTTTGGGAATTAATTTTTTGGGAAAGCGCGAATCAATGTTTATTACATTCATTTAACATTCATCACATTCATAACATTCATTCATTCATTGCATTCATCTCCATATTTTAACAAATTATAACTCTGTAAAAAGTTGAGAGAAATATATAAACTATATCATTTTCTGGTCTGATTTGATCCAAATAATCCAAAAAGCTTGTCGAAATTGGGGGTTGCCTTAGAAAAAAAATGAAGTTGATGCCAGTTTTAATATGTAAGACTTCCCTTAAGCAAAATCTAACTAAACCGTTCTAAACTAGGCCATATTACTAATCGATTGGCACCATCGAGAAGTTCGATGATTGGCACCAGCAACATGTGTCTACATTGATTTACGGCGAAATTAGTCGGAAAAGAAGGGGGAGGGGAGGGGGCGTATGACTGTGCATACGGTGAGGCCCGAATGAATAAAAAAGATTTCGAATGCGGCCCACCAAGTGTTTTAGGTTGAACAGGCCTGCTATCGGATTCTAGTCAGGTGAGAATGCTGGCCATTCCATGCGGTTGATAGCTTCAGATTGTAGGCATCCGTGTACAACGTTTGCACGGTGAGGACGCGCATTGTCATCCACAAACACAAATTCTGGGCTCATGGCACCCCTAAACAAACGTACATGTTGTTCCAGAATGATGTCCCGATAAATTTGGCCTATCATTCTTCCGATTTGAACATGCAGATCTGTTCTGGTGCCTAATATGACCCCCCCCCCCAAAAAAAAAAAAAAAAAAAAAAAAAAAAAAAAAAAAAAACGAGCTGCCCCACAGTAACGTTGTCGTTCAATGATATTGTTTTGATGGTAATGGGTATCTGACGTTCTACATATGAAAGTCTGGCGTGAATCACACTGCAAGCTAAACCTGGACTCGTCGGAAATCACACAAGCTCACTGTGCCGCTGTCCACGTTGCATGTTCTCTACTCCAAGTTAACCGCTTGGCACAATGCATTGCCGTGAGTGGAACACATCTAACAGGCCTGCGAGCATATAGACCAATATCTCCCAAACATCTATACACGGTTTATCTTGAAACTGTGGCACTCGTGGCTGTAGACAGCTGACGAGACAGGTCTGATGCTGTGCTTTATCTGCTTATTTTGGCAGTTACTGCCAAATACCGATGGTCATTCGGCATTGTAACTCGGGACCAACCAGTATTGTAACGTCGACTAGCATTTCCACCATTTTGGAATCGTTGCCAAAGCCTAGGGATGACACTTTGGACGATTCTAAATTCCCCCGATACTTTTATCTGAGTACGCCCACATTTTAGTCGGCCGATAATTCTACCACGTAAAAAAATATCTGCGTGCGTCCTTTGTGTCATAACCATTCGGTTGTGGTGGCACTGAGCGGCACACAGAACGCTTGTGAACAATTTTACTTCTTTGCTCCCATTTCTTATCTACCCCCTTCTTACACTTTCGTCATTGTAACATCATATCGGCGTCATCTCATTGCTTCCTATAATTTGCATATTATTCTTGAAGATGTGTGTGGTATTTCTACAGGTGAAATTTTTGCATTAATGTTCGATTTCAGTGTGAATCTGAATTATCCTTAATTTATGGACATGAGTGTATATAAACCAATTCTGCATTAGTATATTAATATTGGCAACAAGTAATTCAACCGTGAATAAGCTATTGAAGTTAGTTGCGTTTATAGTTTCTTTCCCCCCCCCCCCCCCCAGGTTTCGCAATATACATAGTCAAACTCTTTCATTTTTCTAAAACAATTCATGACACCGATAGAATGAACATGAAAAATTGAACAGCTAGTAGGGTAAATTAAAATAAAATTTCCATTGATTTTTAAAATACTGTCGCATGTGTTGCCACAGCAACTTTTGTCATCATAAACCGGCATCATAAAAAAAGAAAATATATTATTCGACAATGCACGTGTAGAAAAGATATTTTTATGTATGTTCAAGGCATATTTTAGTGCATGTTGTAATTTGAAAACTTCACAACTTATTCGAAATTTGTGATTTTCTTATTAGGGGAGAGTAGAAATATTTTTATTGTAAAGATGTTAAATCAGTTTCGATGATCAGTTTTGATCATCATAGTCATGAGGATCATTAACTATGAATATTCTAAATTGAAAATTTCGTAAGTTATTCGAAATTTACGAATTTCTTATGATAATTATGAGAAATAATGTGTGTATTTACTTTGCTCATAGTTCCTTTACTGGGAAGCATGAGAGGACTTGCACATATTACGTCCTATGAGGGCTAATTAATTGAAGCGCATTAAAATTTTTAAAAAAAAATAAGGATGTACAAAAGAAATTGATTACGTTACGGTGTACTGTACAAATATTCAAACTTGATTAGAAACATTCAATCAGTATATTATGATTTTCCCCTTTGTTTATTTATTCATAATCTCTGATTTAAATTTATTTAAACAATCGTTAATTACTAAATGTTTTGAACATCGTGTAAAGTCACTCCAGATTTTTAGTTCCCCATCATACTATAGGTATGGGGAACTTAGGTAATCGTGAAAATTTTCGACCTCGTTTTTTTTTTACTTTTTTACACGTTTTCGGATGTGAGGAATCCGAAAATGACAAAATTTGTGTGGTGTCCGTCTGAAGGGTGTCTGTTAGTTTGTTAGTCCGTTAGTGAGTTTGTTAGTCTGTGTACACGATATCTTAAGAACAAATAGTCGCAGACAAGTCAGATCAGTTTTAAAATATTACTTTCGACACTGGCAAGAACTCTATTCATTTTCAACATTCGAATTAAAAACTCCATAAGTTATTAGAAATTTACGATTTTCTTAACATGGAATAGGGCAAAATTTCACTTAAACGTCCATTAAGTAGAAAATTTTTACTTTAAAGATGTCAGGACAGTATTAAAATATCAGTTTTGAATTCGGAATGAACATCATTAACTATAAAGATGCAACTTTGAAAGTTTCGCAAGTAATTTGGAATTTACGAATTTCTTAACATGGCAGAATAGGGCAAAAATTCACATAAACGTCAATTTTTAGGGATATTTTCATCGTAAAGATGTCAGACCACTTTTGAAATATTATTCATGAACACTGACATGAATATTATTGACTATGAATGTTTCAATATAAAAATTTCGTAAGCTATTGGAAATTTACGAATTTCATAACATGGCAGAATAGAGTAAAATTTCACATGAACGTCAATCTTGAGGGATATTTTCATCGTAAAGATGTCAAACCACTTTTGAAATATTATTAAGATACTGGCATGAATATCATAGACTCTGATTTTTCCAATTTAAAAAATTCGTAAGTTATTTGGAATTTACGATTTACTTAACATGGCAGAATCGGGCGAAATTGAGCATAAACGTCCATTTTGAGGATCATAAATATATCAGACAACTCCAAAATAACATTTATGATACTTGTTTGAACATGATTGACTACAAATATTCCAATAGGAAAATTTTGTAAGTTATTCGTAATTTAAAATTTTTTCAACATAGCGAAATTGAAAATTGTTCATATAAATAAGAATTTTGAAGATTATTTCATGGGAAACTGAGCAGATTTCCCCTATGCCAACTAGTTTATAATAGTTACATATATATTACATTCTTCTCAATTTCACGAGAAGATATTTAAATCAAACATGAAAATAAAAAGATTATAATTTCCAAAAGAGAACAGCAAATTAATAAAATCAGTAAATGATGAATAAATCTTTTGAATAACTTAAAGAATTTAAAGACATATAATGTGATAGCAGTTTAGGCTTAATTTTATTCATTCGTTTTAAAAAATGTGTTCACAATCAAAGGAACAATATAAAGCGAAATGTACTGCTGTTTCTTTCCCGGAATCCTTGTTTTCGATCGGCCGACTCCACATTCCGGCGAACGGGAATGGGAAAAGTCCCTAGAGGATAACCAAGAGGTGGGCGGACAAAAGCCTTTTTATTTTCGGATAATTCAAAACCGATATCGATTTCTCTTCACGTTCCGAGTTTTTCTCTCAATAACTTCTTTTACAAACAGTATCGTGACATTTGTCGGCTGATTCCGATGCCACAGATAAGGTTTTTCTTATCAATTTAAAAAGTTAGTTTTTTACAAAGAAAGTTTTTTAAATTTTGTGTAACATTCTGTTTGACAGCTGCTTCCCAAGTTGGAGTGCTCCTTTTGTAAAATGAAAGTCATTGTTTTATAAAATGAAAGTTTCAACAGTGCATTAAAAATTACAAGTTTTGCGCAGTTTTTATATATTTAAAATCTTGTGCATGTCCATTGTTTTCACGAAAAAAAGGAAATTTTATTTATTTATTTTTACAAATTGTTATGTAACACGTTCGTTTCACAACTATTAAATATGTAGTAGTTTGAGTCATATTAGGTTTCGTTTAACAGCTATTAAACATTAAGCAGTTTGAGTCAGATAAGGATTAAATTACCTGTCTAAAAAAATTATTTTTTAAATGTAAGGTTTTTTTTTTTTTTTTTCCCCTTTAGAAAATTGCATGTAACACGTTCATTTAACAGTTATTAAATATTAAGTAGTTTGAGGCAGATAAGATTAAAATTATCTGTTCAAAATAATAATAATAATTTTTAAAATGTTAGTTTATTTTTTTTTTTTTCCCTAGAAAATTTATTAATACGTTCGTTTAACAGCTATTAAATTTTAAGTAGTTTGAGTCAGATAAGGTTCTTTTGAAAACTTTATGTAACACGTTCGTTTAACAGCTATTAAATATTAAGTAGTTTAAGTCAGATAAAATTTAAATTACCTGTCCAAAAAATTAATTTTTGAAATGTAAGTTTAATTTTTTTTTTTTTTTTAAGAAAATTTTATGCGATACTTTCGTTTAAAAGCTATTAAATATTAAGTAGTTTGAGACAGATAAAATTTAAATTACTTGTCAAAAAAATTAATTTTTTAAACGTAAGTATAAAACTTTTTTTTTAAAGAAAATTTCATGTAACACTTTCATTTAACAGCTATTAATTATTAAGTAGTTTGAGTCAGATATGGTTTAAATTACCTGTCTAAAAAATAATTTTTGAAATGTAAGTTTATTTTTATTTTTTTCCTTTAGAAAATTGTATGTAACACGTTTATTTAACAGTTATTAAATATTATGTAGTTTGAGGCAGATAAGATTAAAATTATCTGTCCAAAATAATAATAATAATAATTTTTGAAATGTTAGTTTAATTCCCCCCCCCCCTAGGAAATTTATTAATACCTTCGTTTAACAGCTATTAAATTTTAAGTAGTTTGAGTCAGATAAGGTTCATTTGAAAACTTTATGTAACACGTTCGTTTAACAGCTATTAAATATTAAGTAGTTTAAGTCAGATAAAATTTAAATTACCTGTCCAAAAAATTATTTTTTGAAATGTAAGTATAAAACATTTTTTTTTTTTTTTTTAAAGAAAATTTTATGTAACACTTTCGTTTAACAGCTATTAAATATTAAGTAGTTTGAGTCAGATATGGTTTAAATTACCTGTCTAAAAAATAATTTTTGAAATGTAAATTTAAAATTTTGTGGATTTATTTTGGAAAATTTTATGTAACACGTTCATTTAACAGCTATTAGTTTGATGCAGATAAGGTTTAAATTACCTGTTTAAAAAATATAGTTTTTGAAATGTAAGTTTTAAATTTTGTGTTTTTCTTTTCTTTTCTTTCTTTCTTTCTTTCTTCTTTCTTACTTTATATTATTTTTTTTTTAACTTTATTTTTTTCTTTATTTCTTTCTTTTTTACAACGCGGATTTCTTTCTAAGAGTTAAAATTCTTGTGGCGTACCGACCTGGATGCGGACCGCCCCAGGCCTCTGCTCTTGAGGCTGCGTCCGATGAAACTTAAGTTTTAAGTGTATGTATCCGATGTACACTGGTTCTCATAATTATAAGGACACCCGTTTTTCTATATTAACTAAACACTGAACACTATTATTTCAACAAATATATTTTTTATTAATTTGAATTTCATTGATAGCCTATATTTAAAAAGTTTTATCGTTTTCTATCTTAAGAAAACTTTAAATACGGTCAAAAAAGATGATTTTTCAGGTGTTCACAATTATAAAGACAGCTCGAATCTTAGTAATTTTTTTTTTCAATTATTCTTTAAATTAATATTTTATGGGGTCTCTTTTTAGGGTGAAATAGTCAGACATTCTCTCTGGTATATATATATATATATATATATATACATTTTTTTCTTTAATATTCAGTTTCAATACCATTTCATGCAGCATAGATGATATTCTGAATACGTTTAAACTATTTAAAATTGCTTTCCACTTGCATGCACTTTTCTAATATGATAAGTTAAGGTTTTTTTCAACTTTTAGGCTACGGGAAAGGCAATAATACAGAAGATTCTTTCTTCAAACTATTTCCTATTGCTCTAGAAGTAGAGCAAAAAATGTAAGTCTTGTTGAAAAAAAAATATTATTACACCCCAAAATCTAACAAAAATCTGAGAATTCCACGTTTAAAATTTGCGGATATTCTCTTGATGTTCATAATAATAGAAAAAATTACTAAATTCATTCTGCCTTCAGTAGAAAAAGCTCTCCAGAGCACCATAGATCCACATTTAAAATGCCCGATTCATATCTGCCTTTAAAAAATCTGCTCTGTCTTTCGCTATCTTCAGATCGTGCCAGTAACTGTTAAAACCATTTGGTTAATCAAAAATAAAATGTTTTTCATCCGAAACCACAACATTTTACCATTTAGTATTGTCTTTATTCAACTTTAACACAGACGTTCTTTCCCTCATTAAATGCTTACTGATTATTATAGGTTTTTTATTCATTTTAACATATTATTAATTATTTTAAACATGCATAAATGTGGATCCTAACCTTTCGTTAAAAATTACGAGCAAATTCAGCAGCAGTCATTATGAGTAGAACCGTAAGAGGAATTATGAGTCTTCAATCTCTGTAAAACATATCTGATTTTGCATCCGATCTCTCTCCTATCGAACCAGCAGTTCAACGTTTGATCACATTTCCTTCATCAATTTTAGATCTTCGAATTTCATTAGAAATTAGGCGGATTGAAATTATCCTTCCACTTCAAAAAACACATTTATCATGCTTCACTACATGAACGTTCTTTTTTTCGAGGAATTATCAGTAATGTCCGTCCAAGAAAAATTGTAGGCTTATATGAATAAATCTAGCCCAATAGTTTACAAATTCGCATCTGAATTGTAATTTATCCGCTAGCAAGTTAAATAAAACGAAAAAATCTTTATTGTCCCTATAATTATGAACATCTGAAAACGTGGAGAAAAAAAATGTTTTTATTAATTTTGTTTCATATTAAAATAATTATAGCAGTTTTTGTTTTTAGAGTACTAGATGCACTTACAAGGAAACATTCAAAAGGTGTCATCTTCAAAAAGTATAGAAAAAAATATATGTGATTCTACTCTTCATAAAACAACAGAAAATGAAAAAAATATCGGCTGAAATTAATTACAGCGACCACAAAAACATTATGAATATTAAGCATATTTGGCGATTTCACACTGCTAGGCGATTGATTTTGAGTACTTAGCGGAAAAGCAAAACACTGTTTTGTTCGTACACTGCAATCCCGGTGCTAGCAAACGTATCGCCTAACAGCGCTAAATCGCCAAATATGCTTAATTTTGATAATTTTTTGTAGTTGCTGTAATTAATTTCAGCCGATAATTTTTTCATTTTCTGGTGTTTTATGAAGAGTAGAATCACATATATTTTTTTCTATTCTCTTTGAAGATGACACCTTTTGAATGTTTCCTTGTTAGTAAAATTTTGTTCACAATTATTTTTACATTAGTTATTTCAAAACATGAAGTGTCCTTATAAATATGAGAAGGAGTGTAGTTGTCTTGTCCGTATTTTGACTGAAACACCTGCTGCAATTCCATTTTAAGTCGTATGTTCTGGTCTAAAAAATTATGATGTACAAAAAGTGACCATAGAACGATAATCCAAAAACCAAAAAAGTCCATCAATATAAAGCCTAACTAAGGCAGGGCAAGCCTGGCCTCCACGTTGAGTTGGGCTTCCTTTAATGTTCTGTTAGATAATAAATTTCAAAGTAAAACTATTTGTTTTATCGAACAAAAATCATTTTTAAATTTAATGACTTTCCACTTAACTTTTATTTCGACTTTCATGTATGAAAAAAGTAGTTCCCAAAGAAACAGTCAGGTTCGAGTCGATGAATGCACTTTATTAAGAATGCATTCTTACATAGTCCAATAAAATTCTTAATCCAACAAATATTCTCGAAACAGTCCAATAAAGCTATCAATCGTATCACAAAAGCCCACTATTCAATGAATATTCTGGATTTTGGCAGTGCATATAAAGGGATATGCACTGCCGGACATAATATCGCGGGACAAAATATCGCCGGACAAAATATCGCGTCAAAAAGATAGTATGATCTATTTGAAAATCTGATTTTGTGTCACGCGTGATCTCTGGCGGGGGCCATATGAAATTATAAATATTAATTAAAATAATTAATTAATTAAATCATAGAGTGTAATTTCATTATTTTATCCATGTTTATTTTTATGTTATTTTATCTTTTGCTTTTCACTGTTCGAAATACATTTTAAAAATCGTGTACATCACTGCTGACATTAAAGCTGAACACTGTTCACAAACTTGAATTAAAAATTTTAAAATTGATGAGCACGATTGAATTCATTATGACTAATTTTAACAAAAGTTAATGAATATAGTCTTTAAACTATTTTAAGTAAAATTTATAACAATGTTTGTTGTAGGTTTGTCAGAATGCCAGTGCTCTGACTAAGGTGTGTGCTGTCATGAAATTTTATACAACATTACTAATAATTACCAACTCATTTTTGCTTTGTATTCATTTACGTCGGCGATATTTTGTCCTCGCGAGATTTTGTCCCCAACCCGCATAAAAAAATTCCAGATTTTGAGCAGTTTAGAACATATTGTTAATATTTTGACAGAATATATATCAGCCCCTGGGAACAAACCTGGTGGTGGGCTGAGAGAAAACCTGTTTCATTTTCAAATAATTTCAATTTAATATTGATTTATTTTATTTTTAGTACGGAGGGCTATTAGTCTCAATCTACGGATGAAACGTTGTCGCCAGTTTTACGATGATTGAACATTTATCGAAAATATGATTGAGTAATTTAAAAGCGATATTACAAATTGAAAAAAAAAAAAAAAAAAAAAAAACACTAATAGTCCTCCGTACTAAACTGAATTCTGTGCCAGAATTTCATCAGAATCTTTTTTTTTTTTTTTTTTTTCTTTTGAAAGAAAAAGAAAAGAAAATTAGTAATAATCAGTATCGAAAAAGTTGAAGAAGACAAAAATACATAATTTATTTTAATTTTTTAATTGTTGCCAAAAAAGTTTACGAGTTGATTTTAAATTTTTTTGAGAGGAAAAGAGATTCACGCGTAAATATTAAGATTTATATAAAACTTTGTGAGAATTTAAACTTGCAGGGTAAAATTGACGTCATTATAGCTCTGAAGTTTTTTTTTTTTCTTTGGATATTATATTATATTATATTATATTTTTCATGTTTTTTTTTTTTTTTTTTTTTTTTTTTTTCCCTTTCTCTAGAATTTTTTTCAGAAACAGCATCGTGACATTTATCGGTTAATTGCAACACCGCAAATAAAATTTTTCTTATGAATTTAAAAACATAGTTTTGAAAAAGAATGTTTTTAAATTTCGTGTAATACTTTCTTTAACAGCTGTATCCCAAGTTTAAATATTTCTTTTGTTGATGAAAATTATTTTTATGTGAAATGGAAATTTAACACTAAGTTATCAGATAAATATTACAATTTTATTTTTTAACAGCATTAATTTTGTAAAGTATCAATGTATTGATTTTTTTCACAACTTTTTTTGTAAACTGACTGTTTAAATATGAGGATAGTACTGCACAAAATAAAATTGTACAAAATTTCATTCGGCAAATCTTTAAATTAAAAACTTCAGATTTTGTGCAGTTTTGACTATATTTAAGTTTTTGATTTGTGTTCGAAGTTTTGATGAAAAGTAAAAAAAAAAATTAATTTATTAATTTAGTTTAGTTTAGTTTAGCTTTTTAAGAAAATTTCATGTAGGGTAAGTGCACCAGTGATTGACACTTTTAGAGCAATCTCTGATGTTTTTAATGTTCTAGTCATCAGAAAATATTTTTAGAAATCTTAAGTTAGTACATATGGCATGAAAGACATTTAGAACCACATATATGTTAAAATATATACATTTGATAACAATTATTATTACTAATTTTTTTTATGAATTTTTATTTGACACCCACTTATTGTTCTAACAATTGACACTGCCAGTTTTTCATTTTATCACTAACTGGCACCCTCTGTTCCAGTGTTTGACACTGCTAGTTATTCATTTTACCAGTTATTAGCACCCTATGCTCCAGTGTTTGACATAAAATGTTAAAATTCTTATATGTAAAATATATGATTTTATTATTTTTCCTATTTATTATTTCGGGATAGATATCAATTACTGGAGCATGCCAATTACTGGAGCACCTACCCTAATAAGTTTTCTAACGGCTGTTGTGTATTGAAAGTATGTTCCAGTCCCATAAAGATAAAATTATCTTTTTTTTTAATAATTTAAAAAATTAGTGCCTTGTTAGACAATGATTTTTCAAAGAAGAAAGGATTTTTTTATCAAACCAAAATTGTTTTTGAATAGAATAAGACTTTTGACCGTGCATTAGAAAAATCGAATTTTGTATATTGCATAATACATTTTTGATATTATTAATATTGAGCATATATAAGACCTTGCAAGCGTGTGTAGTGTGAAAAGATAAATAAATAAAACCTAAGGTAAATATCCATCTTAATGGCTAATATTCATTTAATGAATTATTAACGAGAATATATCAGTGACTTAGAATGCTGTTACTGAAGTAGAGATATTTATTTTTAATTTTTATTGATAAATTAAATAATTAAAATAAATCAAATAGAGAATAAAAATTATTTACTTTTAACTAATAATTATCGGAAATTTACAGAGACTCTGGCTAAACATTTCAGTAAATTTACAGAAATTTTTTAGAGAGTGAAAGAAAACCAAGAGATGGGCGAAGAGAACAGCTGTTTATTTTGAAAAAAATCTGGAGTGACATCACTCGACTTTCCGAACATTAAGTAATTAACGGTCGTATGAATAAATTAATGTAAGAGAAGTCGTTAAATAAACAAAAGAGAAAAATATAATAGGATGATTGGGTAATATTCTGCACATAGTACAGTCGGTAACAAAAGTATTCGAACACTAGCGAAAATTCCTATATAAAAAAGTAGAGTTAATACTGATTTGTTAAATAAAACCTTGTCGAATCATGTTCTTAGTCAGTCTACTTTTTTTGTATAAGAATTTTTGCTAGTGTTCGGATACTTTTGTTACCGACTGTATGTTTTATTTGACGCCACTGCCCTTCAAGTAATTTGAGCTCATAGTTCATAATGATAAAGAAATTTTGTTGTGTTCCTGTAAAAATCAAGTGCTAGACTCACCAAAATCTACACAGTTCGTGCGATGGTGACCTATAACACGTATACAAATTTTCAGCCCAATCGAATAAGGTATTTAACTTATTCGGTTTAACTTATTTAAGGTATTTAACTTGGGCCTTTTGGAAAAAATGATAAAGAACTTTTCTCTCTTAAAAAAAAAAAAAAAAAAAAAAAAAAAGCTAGATTCACCAAAATTAATAGGATTCGTGTTACGGTGGCCTTTAACATACGTACAAATTTTCAGTTCATTCAAGCAGAGCATTTTGCCGCTATCGTGTTCACTCTCATACATACACACATACGTACATAATACGTGCATAAAAATTGCAAAAACGAACTCAGGGGACCTCAAAGCGGGTAAATACACCAAAATATCAAATTCAGATTTTTGTCATGGTTACAATTCTTTCCTTATATATGTATGTTCGGTAAATAAAATTTAAAAAAGTTTATCGCCTTCCTTTGACATTCTGTATTTGTTACTCTCAAGAAAATGTTTTGCAGACGGCATCGTGACATTTGACTGCTGATTGCGATGTCGCAGTTAAGGGTTTTCTTCGCAATTTAAAAAGTTACTTTTTGAAAAGAAAAATTTTTAAATTTCGTGCAACACTTTGTTTGACAGCTGCTGCCCAAGTTAAAATGCTTATTTTGACAAGTGAAAGTCATTATTAAATAAAAGGAAACTTTTAGAAGTTCATCAGAAATTTCAGAATTTTTGCAGTTTTGAATAAGTTAAGTTCTTGATATATACTTATACATCCACTGTTTTGAAAAAGGACAGGAATTTTGTTTTTTAATAAATCGTTTTTTAGAAAATGTCGTTCTAACGCGTTCACTTAACAGCTGTTAAAAATTGAGTGTATGTTTGATTTAAGTAAGATTTAAATTATCATTTCAAAAACTAGCTTTTGAAATGCAAGTTTTAACATTTCGCGCTATGTTTCGTTTGACAGCAAATTTCAAAGAATAAAATGCTTACTTTTTAAACAGAAGTCTTTTTTAAATAAAATAAAGATATTAGCAGTAAATTAGAAAATCCTTATTTTGCGTAGTTTAGAATATATCGTTAATATTATTACTTTCATTAATAACACAAGTCTCCAAAAATAATGTTGTAAAAATTTCATTTGATACTTTTAACAGATACATAGGGCCGCGGTAGCCTGGTCGGTAAGAGCAGCGAGTTCGTGATCGAAAAAGATTGCGGGTTCTTTCCTCGAGCCGGCCGAAGACCGTCGTGTACGCTAATGGCGACTGGTGCCCGTTAAATTCCGTCATGGTCGCAAAGTCCTCCAAGTTCCCATCAAAAATTATACCTCTGGGGGTACCGGAACACGGGTTTAACTCAGCCTTGTCCCGGATCAAAATTCGAGTTCCTGTTGTTTGCTGGTGCTGACATCTATCGCCAGCTTCTGGAGCTAAGACGTACTTCCTCCCTAGTAGGCGCTCCTCTGAAAAACGGAATGACGCACCCCTCCTGCCTTAAACCCGGTTAGTTCCACTACCGGGGCTCGGAATTTCCGAGTGGCATAAGCAACAACAACAGCAGATACATACAGTCGGCAGCAAAAGTATCCGAGCACTAGCAAAAATTTTCATATAAAAAAGTACACTTAATACTGTTTTGTTAAATAAATACTTGTCGAATCATGTTCTTAGACTGATTAAGAACAGGATTCGAGAAGGATTTATTTAACAAAACTTTACTAAGTGTACTTTTTTTACATAGGAATTTTCACTAGTGCTCGGATACTTTTGCTGCCGATTGCAGAGGCGCCAAGTTATTACAGAATGTCCGTAATCTTAATACCAGAAAATTTTTTATGTATTCTTTTGTAAAAATTATCTGCAATTTAATAGGACAAGCTTTACTTTTTCCTTATTGTGGCATGAAATTGATTTTTCGTTAGTAGTAACCAACGAAATATATAAAGTGGAGTGATAAATGGTAACCCTTGAGAAGGTCCAAGATGAGTCATGTGACATGCTCTCCTTGCACCTGCGTATTCGGTGGTTCCATTGGTAACAGCTTATTTTCAGTAAATTTCTATGGCAACGGTTTGGAGATTGTTCTTCACTTAAGTCATAGCCGCCAATGTTTTTGTTTAATTTGGATGTAAATTGGACGACAGCTGTCACTGCTGTTATTCACTTTCTATAGTCTTTCAGGTGGCTATAACTCAGCATCTATTTGTTAAAATTTCACCAAACTGCAAATTTACCATATTTATTGTGAGAAGCAGTGGAGATTAAAATATACACTAAGGGACCAAAAAAAAAAAAAAAAAAAAAAGCCGCACTGCAGAAAAATTGACTTATACCTTTTTTATTAGTAAAAACTTCAAAACTAATGGTTGAAACAAATAAAGTGTCATGTTGGCATAATACCAAAGAGATGAAACGATACCTACGTACATTTTCCACTTAGTAATTCGCTTTATTACACTTTACAAAGTACTTAATAAAAATTTACACGAAACTTTCTTTTTAAACATAATATATTAAACATAAACTTTGTAGTCCATTAAGATTTATTATATGAAATAAACAAGTTATTATTTTACTATACGAAATAAAACTATTTATATGTTAGATCTAAGCAATTAATTACTTAAGAAAAATACGCATTCTGCATTGGGTTAATTCCACCTTTATATGAAATGACTGCTTTAATGCGCAATGACATAGTATTAAACAGTGTTTTAATAAAAATCTCAGAAATTTCACTGTGCCAAATACTATAAATAACTTTTCTAGTTCTTGCAGATTTGTAGGCTGCAAATTTCGAATTTTTCAGACCCCCCCCCCCCCCACCTTTTTGTAGACTAAATATTTTCGAGTGATTTGAGATTAAAACTATTTCCAGGTCTGGTAAAGTAAACATTCTACGATATACTTTACGGGATTTAATTTAAAGTGAAAAAAGATATGATTACTTACAGAATAATAGGTGCTTATGGGAATGGATAGGTAATTTTAGCAATCTGAATCAAACAAACGTACCGCAGACACCTTTTAGCAAGTTGCATTATTATCTTGAAATGCTGCTTGCGGAAAAGTCTGAGAGACCTTCAAAATAGAGTGCCAGGCGCCACTTTTATAATGACCGCGTTTTATTTCGAGTTAATTTGTCCCTTGAGCATGAAATTTGCCCGACTCCTTGAAAAATTATGCATCTCCTTACCATAATGTAGGGAGAGTGTGTCACTGTTTTAAGAGTAAAATTTTCATTAAGTCGGTCACATTTTCGTCGTCCACTAGCTTTTCTTATCAGCTCGAAATAAATTAAATTTGATTCATCAGTGAAAACCAGTTCAGCCCAATAATTAACTCATAATTATTTTTAAATTTTTGACCAACTGAAGTCTTGTTTTTTTATTATTATTATTATTTTCCTTATAATAATGGCTTTTTTGCAGATCTTTTTCTTTAACCAGCTTTGTTCAATTGTTCCCCACTGTTTTTGGAGAAAATATTTTGCTACACACTTTTTTTTTAATCTTTTCTAAGTTATAAACATGATACAAATCGGTTATTTAAACTTTTTTTTTTTTTTTTTTTTTTAACATGCTCTCATCTCGCTTGGAAGAACAACATGGTCGCCTAAACACAAATTTCCAGTTTAAACATCTAAAAAACTTTATACCTTGCTAAAAAACCATCTCACCAATATTTCATTAGCATTTAATTATTTTGTTATCTCACGTATTAAACTATTTTTTGATTTTTTATTCTAAAATTAATACATTTTTTTGGCATCATTAATTGCCTTATCCTTGCCATTTTTTGAAATACTTTCAAACAGATTCTATTACGTCGTCCTCCAAATATACTTTAGGATTTAACCCAGAGTTAAAAACAAAATGGAATTGTTAGAAAAATTGTAATTTTAGAAAGTATTTCAAAAAATGGCAAGGATTTGCTTTTTAAATGATAAAATTTTTCAGTTGCAGAAAAAGAAAAGGAAAATATCCAAGTGCGGCTTTTTTTTTTTTTTTTTTCTTTTTTGTCCCTTAGTGCATAATATATATGTATGTGTGTGAGAGAGAGAGAGTGAGTGTGTCACGCATTTCTGGCTCCTTGCTTGCAATCGTGGAACGCATAAGGAAAACAGTCAGGTTTGCTGGAACATTTCTTTATTTAAAATCCATTTCAGAGCTGGGGACTGGAGATCCGAGTCCGCTAAAGCAATGAAGATCGGTGGGGTATTGAAGGCGGCCCCGACTGTGCCAGCAGAATTTGCCGGCGCCCAACCTCGCACGTTAACTTTCAAATTCGGTGGCGCAGTTTTACTAGATTTTACTGGCAGAAGCTAATCAAGGAAGATCGTTAATTTTGGCGAGTTTCATCTTTTATACCCGTAATTTTGGTGTCTTCCTATTTCATTTATTGGCTACCTTATTTAATAACACACCACTTCTTTGTTTCTTACTGGCTGTAATTTCGTGCTTGCTAGACACCGTGACGTCGGTAATCGCCAAATCGCCAAGTCATTAACACAATATTTATAGCTTCATATTTGACATAAGTAATTAAACCCTAATTTCTAGTCATAAATCTTTTATTTCTTTTAACATCGCTAATTTAATTCTTGTATTGAATCTTTCTGGCGCCAGCTATTAATAAAAGTTTATTTATTACTCATTTAACTTAACTTATTGACATGTTTATTCCAATTTACTTTACCAGATTTTTTTACACTCATCATTTTGAAATTAACAACGTGATTATGAATTTCTATTTTGTTTTCTCTATTATTTAAAAGCTACTTACGGCCTTATAAGATTTCCTTTAATTCATTTTGCAATATTAATTTAAAATGTAAAAATACTAATTTAATTCTTACCTCTTTTTTATCCTATTATATATATATATATATATATAAATATTCCATTGAAAAGCAAAACCGAACTCATATTTAAACGTGAAATTCAAGAATAAAACAAGTCAACAAAAACTTAACGAAATTAATACACTAACTAAAACCAAATAGAGTACGAAAAAATCTGTAACATAAACCAGAACTAAAAATGAAACAGAACGAAATTAAAATTAATGTGAAGACAGGCGGCATGGCTTACAACATGCACTGCAGGGTTAAACTAGTTTTACGCATGCAACGTTCCCCTCACCTGTCAAGACCAAATGAAAAAACTCATGAAACCAATTCTCTAACCCATCCTTCCTTTCAAGCAACATTTTCAGCTCAGTACTCCTTTTATACTGATTCACGAATTGGTATGTCATACTTTAAACCAAATCTCTATGGAAACCCTGAGCTATGCTATGACGACACCATTCAACCATATCCTCAAACATCTCTTCCAAGTTTGAATTTAATCTTGCAATACGTATTAAACCATTTCTAAAAACATTCTTTTTAACTGATATATGTACGTTAGATGTAAAATGCATTAGCTTTATTGTTTTAAAATGAAAGTCTTTTCGTTTGTCATAAATTCTAGTTACCAATTTATCATTCTCTAATTTTATATTTACGTCTAGATAATTTATATTTTTACAATTCATTGAAGAGTGTTCTAGCTTTAAATTTTTTGGGTAGTACTGAAAATCAATATCTGTATTATCACCATTTATATAAATATATATATTATATATATTATAGTATATATATATATATATATATATATATATATATATATATACTAATTGGTATGCGGCGCTTTGATATAAAATCTCACAGAACAAAGTTTTGTAATAGCAACAGTATACAAGAAAAAGGATTGTCAAAACCGAAAGCATCCATGTAAAAGTTATGTTTTTGAATTTGACAGTCTCTTCTCTTTGAAACTGATTAGAAATAAAAATTCATTGAATCGTATTCTGTGTAACAAATTTGAAAGACATTATTAATTAAAAGATCTTTGATACTGCAAAATAAATCAGCGCATAAATTTATCGTTCAATGTAATCTATTATACGGGGAGATTTCTACACATCACTGGAGTAACTTTTTTTTTTTCATTTTTGCTTAATTAAAGATTTTAATTAAAATTCATGCAATCAATCACGCAAGAAATTGAAAAGTATACAAAATGTTTAAACAAAATTTGACATAAACTTGTCATGTATGACACGTAAACACACACACAAAAAAAAAAAAAAAAAAAAAAACCCTTAATGTAGTTTAAATAAGAATTATTTTTCTATTAAAGGAATCAAAGATAATAAAAACAACGTGTAGCAGATATTTTTAAATGAAAGTTCTAGCTCTTTTCTTTTCTTTCTTTTTTACTTTCTCTTACCCATGTAAATGGTAGAGAAAGTACTGTTTTGGTGTCTAATTTTCGAAATCGAGTTTTTGTTATATTTACACGTTTTCAGGTGCCGTGAATGTCTTTTAGATTTCCTTACATCCTCAGAATATAAAGAGGATGTCGTGGGAGAAAGTGTTCTTTTAGAATCATTGTAAAAAAACATCTTAACCCTTTCCGGCACAGTGTTGCAGCTGCAGCAACACCTAAGTTTAATTCTCAAGTGCAAAAATTCCTCCCAGAAATTTTTTATGGTATTTTTTTTTCTATAATACAGAGGCAAACCTTCATTTATTTTGTATCTTCTAATATCGTTCTTGAATTCCGGTGGCTGTTGATTTTAAATGAGTAGAATTACTCTGTGCCGGAAAGAGTTAACCCTTTAACGTTCACTACTTAATTTATTTTAAAAATTACTAAACTAATTTTAAAAATGGCTTTTAGACACATAGCTGATCATAAATATTTAAAAAATAAAAAACTAGCATTGTTCCTTTTCGAGAAAGTTTTGGTTTGAAACATCTGTAAGTTAACCTTATTAAATTCAAATAATATTTAATTTAATAAATAAAACACTTTGTAAGTAAACATTATCGACTACAAAAACTCGTAAAAGTTGCATAGATGCCAACATTTCAATTTATTCCGGAGTATTTAACCCAATGCAGCGCAGGGTAATTCGTATCATTTAAATTACACTGCCACCGGAATTTGCGAACATAATTAAAATAGAAGAAATTTTAAATTTTCACGTTAAAAAAAGGGCCTTTTCTGCTATGTTATAAAGGAAAATTTCTGCTACAAAATATCCGGGATGAGTTTTTGCACTTGAGAATTAAAATTAGGTGTTCCATCAGCGGGAACACTGCGACTGATAGGATTAAAAGTGAGTGGAATTATTTCTTTTCGAAAGTTCGTTACCAATTGAATTTTCAGCATTATATTATTATATTTCAGAGAAGAACAGTAATACAAAAACTTATTTAGATCTCAAATTTTAAAAGCCCCTTTACCTTTGATTTTGACAAATATCGTTAGAGCCGTTTTCAGATTTCTACCATATTTTGCTCCGCGCTCTGCGGGGATTAAGGTAGCGTGGGGCGGGTTGTAATTAGGACTGGGCGTTGCATCGATGTAATGCAAAAATCGATTTCTAGCTAAAATCGGCGATCCGATTTAAAGATAACATCTCCTACGAAATTTCGGAATGACGATGTTAGACGATGTAAGGCCAACATCGATTTAGTGACTGAAACTAGAAAAATCCGATGTTAACTAGGCATCGTTTCCTCGCCCACGCTTACGAGTTAATGTATCAAGGGAAGTTTTATTGATTTAGTGAAAACGATTTAACAGTAAGTGCAAAAGCCCTCTTACGATTTAGCGTAATATGAATTGTGCTACGTGCCAGCTTTTCGTTTCAAAGGAGATACCAGAGAGACGATGCGCTTAAATCGCCTGTTGTGTGCTCCTTTTATTCCAAAGGAGAGACGATGTACTGCGCTTGCGCTATGCTAAATCGGGGAGAAAAGAAAATACGATTTTAGATGAATCATAACTGTTCCAAACTTTTAACTTCTTGCGGTTTTACGGAGGTTCCAATTCGTTTGCTAAGTAATGATTTCTTTCATTTTGTAATAAGTAATTATTTTTGGCAATTACAATATGCATTGTTGTAATAAATATTAACATAAATATATAGATTTTTTACGTTAAATTAAATAGAAAATAAATTTACTTTTTACAATATTTAAGAATACAGTAAATTACAATAAAAATAGTTTAATAATACAATATATCTGTTTGTCATTATTATTATTTATTCAATAATTTGGCTTTGTCAGACACGTCTGTTATTAGCATTTTGTAAGAGGGCGGGGGGGGGGATTTTTAAAGAATGTACACAAGAACTTTTAATGGTGCTCCTTATTACGTACTTTTTATTACGCTCTTATAATACCATTAATAAGCTTCAAATATTACTTTACTGAGTTAACAATTTTAATACTTTAAAATACTATTAAATAGAAACAGAGTAAAAAAAAATTTTTTAATTAAATTTCTTTTTCAAACTCTGCTACCTATTCATTTAACGAACAAATTGGTCTTTATTATTATTATTATTTTTTTTTTTTTAGAATGATGTGTGGTTTATTTATAGGCAAGATTGAATATTGACCGCCAGAATATAACGTATTTCGGCAATATGACGCAAAAAAGCAAACATTTTGTTAAATTTTAGTAAAATGATAAAAAATTTGGGAATCAGCTTTCAAAAACTTTTTTCTAAATTATTACTTAACTGGGCAGTTGGTTCAAAAATATCGCGTAGAATTTATCAGTTGACTTGAAAAAATTTTTATTTATTTATTTTTTCTAAAGAAAGCGGAAATTTAATTTACTGACTGTGGTAAAAGACAAATTTTATAAATCAAAATACAAAGCTAAGTATTGCATCATATATCAGGAACACACAAAAAAGGGCTCAACAGTTTAAAAGAAAAAAAAAAAACTATAAAAACTAACAATAACAAAAGTGCATCAAAGGACTAGGGTTGAAAAGTAATTCATTAATAACTTTAAATAAACACCATAAAATGTAAAAAACTAGCAACAATTGTTTCGAGTCGAAATAAAACACGACTTAAAAAGGTCAAGTGAACAAAGTAGGCACAAGTGCTACAAACAATTGGCAACGCACACGGCAAAAACTGTTGTGCCAAAGGTCATCAAGAACTCTATTTAATATCAATATTTATAATAACGCCCCCTAATGTTAATTATTCAGAAATGTTTAATTAACATAACTTTTCTTGATAAAAGTTTTACAGTTTGAACTGCATAATTTTAATTTTAAATTGTGCAGTTTGGCGTAATTTTAAGCCATAGATGCTGAGTTATAGCAATATGAGAAATTGCAGAAAATGAGTAATAGAAGCGTTGCTTTTCGATCATATACTATTGATTAAAAGACTTATATATGTAGGAGGGGTAGGAAGGAGGTATTTTCTAAATCAGTGTTAAATCGATTTATCTCTATATCGCGATGCTAAATGGAAGATAAATCGATTTATAGAATTGCTACATCGCCCAGTCCTAGTTGTAATAGTTTTTAGGAAATTAAATATATTGTGAAATGTATTTACGTTTTCCTGTTTATAATTGCTGTTTTCCATAGCATACATAATCATCTATCATATTCATTAAAAAAAAAAAAAAAAAAAACTTTCGTTAATGTTGCTAGTTTTAGCCCACAAAAAAATATTTTTTTTTTTTATTATTATTATTTGCCTGTTACAATTTGCCCCGGATTTGGGGCTAATTGTAACACACGTGGGACAAATTGTAACGGATACAAAGGGAACCCTAACTATAAAAACGGCAATATTTCAAAATGTTTTTGGCATCAATCATTTATTAATTTAATAAAAATTAATAACTAATATTAAATTATAACCTTCTTGGTATAAGTAACAATGAATAATATCAAATGGATTACAGTAAAATAATGAGAAAAATAAAGATAAAATCAACATAGAAGTCAATCTTAGTCAGAGTTGAAATTAATTGAAACAAATGAAATGATGCTTTGTTCCATCTCGTGCATTTAATGTGTGCTCTCATTTTGCAAATTAAGCATTATACCCATCCTTTTGCCACAGAGAGGGTTTAGCAGAGTTCGAATTCTCCGCTCTTTTTGCAGGAAACTGATGAGAAATTTCTGCTTATTTTTCTACTAGTACTATTTTTATGCAATATTCTCTAATTCGTAATTAAACCGTGATTAAATAATCACGACACTATAATATAAAAACACAGAAAATATTTCTGTATAAAGTGACAAAGAAGTCACAATTTTTTCCATTCTTAAAGTCTCCTGAAAATGGGCGGAGACTTCGAGCTCTGGCTGTAGGCATCTCCACAAGCCACTCCTCTAACATGTCACAACTTCATGCTTGCCAACCATCTCATTAATAAGCGTAGAATTGTTAACGCCCCTTGAAAATACGCTCCTTTTTCCACACCACTTTATATTTAGAGCAATTCTCCCCAAATGGTGTTACGATTAAATAAGAATGAAATTACTCTAAAAAATGACTGGTGTACAAAAAAAGGCGGTGACTAAAAGTTCTACGCTTCATAATGAGATGGTTGGCAACTATGCAACTTTCCCCAAAATTTTGTTTCTACTTGCCCCATCATCTGATTTTGGACATTTTGTTTATTTATAATATATATATATATATATATATAACGATTTATACAAAAAATAAAACATGCATTTTATAATTTAACACACAGACTAATTAAATAGCTATAAATATTTCTTTAAAGTATAAATTAACATGCCTTTAATCAAAATTTACGAAATATTCATTTTTCCACTAACTAGCTAAAATGAAGCACGTGTGCAGAACCTCTCATTAACCATTTCTGTGGAGCACCGTTTGTGCTTACATTATAAAGCGCGTCCTAAGAATTATGTTTATAAAAATATTTAATCACAAATGTTACAAACTATTTCGTAAATTGCGTGCTACTTCTTACCCCTGTGACAACTAGCCCCACGCTCCTCTACTTGTCAATATCAGTTATCTTGAAGATGAGAGTTATTTATATCTAATTGTTATCTAAAAAATACTCTATTTCTATGTATATAGTCTATCTATATACCTATACCGTATATATCTATGTATTTCTATGTCTATATATTATCGAAATCATTCAATTTGTTCCCAAGAAACAAAGAATTCACCATGTTTTGCAATGAGCAGAGCGTAGGTTACCAGCATGAAGTTACATAATTAGTTACATAATTCTCTTTATACGTTCATGGTTACCAGTAAACATTTTTCTTTCCCCCCGAAGACAAGTGTAGTTCAGATTACATTGCTGCCTCTTTTCAACAAAATCGTTCAAGCTGTTTTTAAGGGCCCTCTTCACTCACCGCCGCTGGAAGCTGAAGCTAATGTTATTCTATGGGAAATTTTTCTTTACAAATAACTTATTAAGTAATACATATTTTTAAATTCTGTTTTCACATTCTGAAAATTCCCAGCTGTTAAATTGACGGGCCTTAAAAAAAAAATTTTTTTTTAATTTTTTATATTTTACTTCGAAGCTGCAAAATACGACTTTTCAATATGTGAATTTTTTTCACTTTGCAATTTCAAAATAAAATATTAAAAATTAAAAAAATATATTTTTAAAAAAGGTCCGTCAATTTAACAGTTGGGAATTTTCTGAATGTGAAAACAGAATTTAAAAATATGTATTACTTAATAAGTTATTTGTAAAGAAAATTTCCCCATAGAATAACAATGGCTCGGGCTTCCGGCGACGGTAAGTGAAGAGGGCCGTTAAGGAATCAAAATTTTTGCTATATTTTGCCCTTTAGCGGATTACGAGTCACTGGTAAATGGTATTATTCCTAAAGGTGAGGATAATTCAGATTGAATTGTTATCTCAAAAAATCTCTATTTTTTTTTTTTTTTTTTTTTACTAAATCGTTCGTACCATTTCCGAGAAATTTAGCACAATATACAAGATCAATTCGTTTAATAATTAGAAGGATTTCTTTTGTAAATGTGAAAAAAAAAAAAAAAAATGTCATTAATTGAATTTTTACGAATCCAACACCTTCGGTAAATATACATGCACGTAAAAGTATTATTTAACGATGAATACAATTTCTATGGCAGAAAAGGGAAGAGGCGTCTTCCATTGAATACTGTTCGTGGGAGGAACAAAAACGATTTGTTAAAATCAATATCCCAAAACTTGTTGCTCGTGGCACTCTAATAAAAAGATTTCAACGGGACAAAATCTTATCGATTCCAGTTTCGCAGTATTGTTTCTTTCTGTGACTAGATATTAAAGATTAAAGATTTAGTGTTTCAATCTTCAATTAAAACTATATCGCTGCTCATTGCTAATGTAATTGATTATATGTTTTGTGCTCGTAAAAACATAATAATAGTAGAAACATATATTTTTAAAACGTCATTTATTTTACTTTTATTGGGTTGAGTTGTGGGGATTGAGGCCGACTAACTGCATAAGGGTTCTAGGCCAGAGGTAGAGTGCCCTCCGTGGGGGGTCTCTCTAAGGGATTCTAGCCCGTATTTACGCAAGTTTCGAGAAAAACCACAAAAAACTCAGAACGGCTTAGCCGACAAGCGCGACCTGGGATCGAACCCGGCACCTCACGTCTACCACCTATGAGCGCAGAACCGTTCGGCCGCTGGTGGGCTTTACTTTCATTACCTGATTACCGGGGGTAATAGAAGTATTACATTAGGTCAAAAATTTTGATATTGAGTGTTCACCTGATCTCCTGAGTCTAAATAAGTGGCTTTCAGCAATTAGTCTCTCTCTGTGTGTATGTATATGTATGTATGTTTATATGTGTGTGAGGAATATTCTGACTATTATATCTCCAAAACAAAAATAGAACGATGAAACTTCAGAATTGAGACAGGTCTATTATACAGATGACTTTTACAACGTTTGGTAAAAATTAAAAAACTGGAAATAGGACACTGAAAATCGGAAATCGGACCGGTCCTAAACTCAAAAACGACTCTAACGATTTTCTTTAAAGTTGCTATAATATAAACACCGTTTTAGATGTTTTTTCGTTTATATTATTTGGTTAGTTCAGGAAAATTTGTAGACGTTCTGTATAAGTACAACAATTTTAGGCCTTGCAAGCATGTTACTTTAAAAACGGCTCAAAGACTTTTCTTTAAACAAGCCATATTAACTTCTTCATATATATCCTTTCGTATGTAATTGTTAGTTTAAGAAGAGCAGATTCGGACAAAGCGTTTAGATGCTATCGTGTTCACTCACACACATATACACATACATACATCACTATAAAAAAAGCAAAAATGAACTCAGGGAACCTTAAAACATACACATACATCAAAACCTCAAAATCGAATTTTTGTCATGATTACAATACTTTCTTTCAATATGTTCGAAAATTAAAAGAAAAAACAAAATCACTTTAAAGCATAAAATTGATTTCCTAGGGCATTTTTAGTGTATTATACATTCTCCGAGATTAAAATCCTCTGGATTCCTCATGGAAAATAATTTCATAAACATTAATATTAGTAAATAATGCACATTGCGTGAATTTGTATAGAAAAGCTTTGTGATGGCCACAACAAGATGGTTTTTATTAAAGTTTTTTTTTTTTAGCTTACATTCTCTGCCATAAACCGTCAGCCGAATCGGGGTTAAAAACGAAAAAATGGGAAAATAAATTAAAAATATCAGTCCTATAGTTACAAATTCGGTACCAAATGAAAGGGACGACTTTTCTGACAAGCTATTAGAAAAAGCCTTTAATTAAAAAAAATTTTAAATATTTTTTATTCATTCCAATTGTTTCAACTACAACTAGTATGTTGTGGCCAACATATGACTTTCTTCTGTGTTTTCCAATACAAATTCACTCAGTAAAAATAATTAATTAAAATTATTATTTAAAAAATATATCTTCCATGGTAATGCAGACGATTTCCATATTAGAGAAGTAGTATAACACTAAATATCCTAAAAAAAAGTCAATTTTCTTCTCAATATTACACATAAAAAAAAAGAAATCGATAACTTTATTTTAAATTATCGCAGATCGATTGTTCAACCACTCATTTTAAAGATATTGGCGAGCCCTTTTGAAAGATACCCATTATGAAAATTTACTCCCCTCGAGGAAGGAGGGGAGGCTCCTTAGATACACAATTTTTTTCCCCAGTTGGCTATCTCTATTACAAACAATTCTTTTAAATTTCATAATGATTATTAAAAAATAATTCTCTTTATGCACATTTATACAAAATTTTGTCCTATTCCACCAGGTTAAAAATTAAAAAAAAAAACGGATGGCAACGCAAGCTTTTGGACAATTTTTACCAAAAGCTGATAGACACTAATTTATGTCAATGTGTAACTACATATCAATTTGTATGAAATTCTGTGTAGTAGTACCTGAGTTACAGTTGCCACAAAATTTTGTCACACACACACAGACAGACAGACCGATAGGCATTTTCTAAAAATGGTCAAATCGTGTTCTACAGCTCTCAAAACGTGTAAATCTATCAAAAACCGAGGTCGAAAATTTTTACGAATTCAATACTTTCTTCTATTGAATATAGAAGAAAGTAAAAATGCTTCATTCACACGACACTAATATCAATTATACATCATTTTCCACCTTTTCTAAATATCGTAAATTTTACGAATATTAGAATTCAGATTATATTTCTCCGTTCCCTCGTTATTAAATTTAATAAATTTCGTTAGAAACTCCTTTATTAAAAAAAATATTTATTTATTTTATTGTCTATTTATTTTTTAAACACTACTGCAACTAATATGTTGGGGTCATCACAACTTTCTTCTACATTTTTCTATGCAATTTTACATACACTCATGTCCATAAATTAAGGATAATGCTAGCTGAGGCAAATAAAGGTTCAGAAGCGAAACAAACATGACTTATTCATAAAGTCCATTTATAACACAAAAGATCCAGAACAAAAAAAGGTGGTTTATGTAGGATACCATTTATAAAAACTACGATTTTTGCTCCCTGAAGCAATTACAAAAAATATCGCCCTTACAAAAACTTAACATTACATAGTTTGTATGATGGTTAATACATTGTATGTCTCTCAGATGATGAAATATAGTCCTTACAACACCTAGGAATGTTGAGTATTAAATTATTGATCTGATCTTGGGGAAAATTACTCTATTCAGTAAGCAATGCTCTCTGAAGTTCCAGTACACATGTAGGAGGTGGTTGACGGACTACAACTCGTTGGAAAAGCATGTCCTACATATGCTCTATCGGATTCTAGTCAGGTGAGAATGCTGACCATTCCATGCGGGTGATAGCTTCAGATTGTAGGCATCAGTGTGCAACGTTTGCACTGTGAGGACGCGCATTGTCATCCATAAACACAAATTCTGGGCTCATGGCACCCCTAAACAAACGTACATGTTGCTCCCGAATGATGTCCCGATTAATCTGACCTATCGCTCTCCCGATTTGAACATGCAGATCTGTTCTGGTGCCCAATATCCCCCCCTCCCCCAAACGAGCACTCCTGCCCCACAGTAACGGTGTCGTTCAATGATGTTGTTTTGGTGGTAACGGGTACCTGATGTTCTACATATGAAAGTCTGGCGTGAATCACACTGCAAGATAAACCTGGACTCGTCGGAAAAAATCGCACAAGCTCACTGTGCCGCTGTCCACATTCCAAAGTTAACCGCTGGCACAGTGCATTGCCGTGAGTGGAACACATCTAACAGGCCTGCGAGCATATAGACCAATATCTCCCAAACGTCTATACACGGTTAGTCTTGAAACTGTGGCACTCGTGACTGCAGGCAGCTGACGAGACAGGTCTGATGCTTTGCTTTATCTGCTTATTTTGGCAGTTATTGCCAAATACCGGTGGTCATTCGGCATTGTAACTCGGGGCCGACCAGTACTGTAACGTCGACTGGCATTTTCATCATTTTGGAATCGTTGCCAAAGCCTAGAGATGACACTTTGGGTGATTCTAAGTTCCCCCGATACTTCTATCTGAGTACGCCCACATTCTAGTCGGCCGATAATTCTACCACGTAAAGAATTATCTGCATGCGTCCTCTGTGTCATAACCATTCGGTTGTGGCACTGAGCGGCACACAGAACGCTTGTGAACAATTTTTCTTCTTTGCTCCCATTCCTTATCTACCCCCTTCTTACACTTTCGTCATTGTAACATCATATCGGCGTCATCTGATGGCTTTCTATAATTTGCATATTATTCTTAAAGATGTGCGGTATTTCTACAGGTGAAATTTTTGCATTAAAGTTCGATTTCATTGTGAATCTGAATTATCCTTAATTTATGGACATGAGTGTAGTACACATTTTTTATTAACATTTTTTATTTTCGTAGAGAGCAGGGAGAAGGTACTTGGGAACATCTGCAATAACGTTTTCCCCCGAAATCCCCAAATATGTTGGAATACTTGGTAAGAAGATGCTAGGATCTCAAGTGACCTCAAAAGCTACAAAAAAAATTATTATTTATAAAAATTATTTTCCGTGATGAATGCAGGATTTACATTTCAGAGGAGTATGTCACTAAATGTGGAAATAAAGTTAATTTTAGGCACTATAAACATCTGAGGAATTTTTTTTTTTCCCTTAAAAAAAAAAATAATAATAATAAATAATAATAATAATAATAATAACTAAAATCTATAACTTTATTTTTAATTATTACTGATCTATGGTTCAATTATTCGGTTTAAAGCTGGCGAATTCCTTTTAAAATTATTCATACTAAAAATTTGCAACCCCAAGTGGTATTTCTCCCCATGCGGAAAGGATGATTTACATATACAATTTTTTTCGCATACATATACAGATTTGATTATAACTATTATAAATAATTCTTTTCAATTTCACAATTATTCATTAAAAATAATTGTCATTTTGCACATTTATACGAAATTTTGTCCTATACTGTCATATTAAAAAATCTGGAGTGACTCCACTCGACTTTCCGAACATTGAGTAATTAACAGTTTTGTAGATTAAGTAAAGAAAGACAGTAGTTAAATAAACAAAAGAGAGAAAACCATAATAGAGTGTTTGAATATTTTTATCCATATATTACACGATGGTTTTTTTTTAACGCTACTGAACGTTTAGACGCTATCACACTTTTAAAAATTTGATACCATAGATCATAATGATAAAGAATTTTTCGTTGTGTCCCTGTAAAATCCTAGATTCAGCAAAATGCTTATAGTTAGTGCAACAGTGATTTATAATATTCATATAAATTTTCAGCTCAACTGAATAAGGCGTTTAGATGCTATCGCACTTTTAAAAATTTGGTCCCGTAGGCCCTAATGATAAAGAATTTTTCTTTGTGTCCCTGTAAAAAAACTTAAGTGCTAAATTCACCAAAATCTATACAGTTGGTGCAATTGTGACCTATAACATGTGTACAATTTTTTTAATTTTTTGCTCAATTGAAATTGACGCTATCACACTTTTAAAAATTTGGCCCCGTAGGCAATAATGATAAAGAATTTTTCTTTCTGTCCCTGTAAAAAAACTATACGTGCTAGATTCTCCAAAATCTATACAGATTGAGTACCTGTGACCTATAATATGTGTATAATTTTTTTGCTCAATTGAATAAGGCGTTTAGATGCTATCGCACTCTTGAGTTTTTGGTCCCATAAGCCATAATGATAAAGAATTTTTCCTGGTGTCCCTGTAAAAAAACTATGAGTGCTAGATTCATCAAAATCAATAGGGTTCGTGCTACGGTGACTTGCAATATGCCTACCAACTTACAGCTCATTCGAGCAAAGCGTTTAGACGCTAGCGTGTTCACTCACACACATACACACACACATCATCGTAAAAATAGTGGAAACGGACTCAGGGGTCCTCGAAACGTATAGAAACATCAAAATCTCAAATTCGGATTTTTGACATGATTACAGTACTTTCCTCACTATAGTGTTCGGAAAGTAAAAATGGGGAAAAAAACGGATGTCATCGGTACCTGTTAGACGATTTTCACCAAGAATTGTTAGACACTAATTTCTATGAAAGTGAAACAACTTATAAATTTATATGAAATAATGTGCATTAATTGTTGAGCTACACCTGCCTTACAAATTTTGTCATACACACTTTCACAACATACGCACATAGATATACAGGCTGACATACATTTTCTAAAAATGGTTCTGGATCTCTCAAAATGTTTCTATAACGGTCGTGAGCGTGCTTTTGCGATTGTTTGTCCCCTAATAAACATATATTTAAAACGTGCATAATTATAGATTTTAAGCTTGTTTCTTTAAGTATAAACGTCATATAGCCATTATGAGCTTTATCTTTAAATACATAGAGAAAAATCTGATATGGACACCACATAACTTCCTTACACACCCATTGAAATATATTTAGTGTTGTGAAAACAGTGATATTTTTGTGTGAGGTAACTGATTCGTAAAATAAACCGGCAGGTTCCAACCACGGAAAAAAAAAAAAAAAAAAAAAAAAAAACTGAAAAACTGCTACTTTAATAACAAAAGTAATGACAATAGTTTTTTTCAGGAATGGCTTATTACAGAATCTTCAATTGACAAATTCATAACTTAGAGTTTAATGAAAATCGTTCGAGTATAGATTTACTTTTGTTCACTTTGCCGAAAATTAGAGGTGAAAAACGATAGATTTTACCAAAACAATTAATTCAGTTAAAATTGAGAAAGGATTTACTAATTCTGGCCATCCTGAAACAATATTTGCCGCCAAATTTGATTGCTAATCTCGTCAAGTCGCCAAGTTTGTAGCCAACGCTGATTTTTGTCTTGGCATCGATTTTCGCAAATTTGCGTCGAATTTGGTGACTGGTCGACCGAATTTGGCGAAAAATTGTAGTTTAGGGTTGCCAAAGTTTGGAAGCTCTAACTTCAATAAGAACAGAATTCTGAAATTTTCCGGAAAGATTCATTGGTTTATAGAGCTGAACTAAATTCTTCGAAAATTCTTTAAATTACAGCTCGTATTAAGACGAAACTTGCAGATGTACAACTAGAAATCATGACAGTCACACATATACATTAGCAACATTCTACGATGATTCGTTTTTGAGCTATGGGAGATATAAAATCCATTTTGCAAATCGGGATTACAAAAATAAAAATGCATTGTTTTAGTAGATACATAAATGAATTACAGTGAAAACAACATTGCAATTTTTCTCCTCACACGCACCTCCGAAAACTGCAAGTCAAAACTTTTTACAAATCCATTATTTTATTCTATTGGATATAGGAGCAAGTAAAAAAGTTTAACGTTTATTTTTCCTAAATTCACAGAATAAATTTACCCATTTATTTCATATTCACACGCACACACACTGTGTGTATGTATATATATATATATAACTTCGTATTAAATGTTTCCCATAAAATCTAAGAAGAGAAAAAATATCAATGCTGCTGATCATAGTTATTATATCCGTCGCATGAAACTTGTTGCTCTGACAATGGTTTCTAACAGATCACCGGCGGTATTGGAACGATTCCAATTTCGAAGTGTGTTGTTTAACAAGCAATATTAGAATTTTTAGATTTGAGTAACACTGTGTGACAGCACCTTAATGTTCCAGATCAGCATATTTAAAAACATAAAAGTAAAAATGGTATGAAATAAGTTTTTTTTTTGTTTGGGGGGGGGGGGGGGGGCAAACATTCATGTATATTGAGATTTTTTGATTTACTTCAACATTCTTTTTTTTTACTCGAAAGTTTACAACACAAATAACATAAAAATAATCTGGTGTGTCACTCACACGACCTTCTCTTACCCTGAAATTTAATACTATAAATACAGGTTGGAGATTAAGAGCTAAGATAACGATGTTATGTAAACCTATGTTAAACAATTAAAATCAGGCTTCGGGAGAGTTATATGATAATTAGTTCTGTGTGAGGGGGGAGAGCTACTGCCCCCCTCAATCCCCGTTTCATTAATGCACCTACATTTATATAGAATTTAATTCGGTTATTAAAAAATAATTCTGTTTTTAAAAAATAATTTATTAAAATTATTGTTTTAAAAAAATATCTTTTATGATAATGCAGACGATTTCCATATTATAGAAGTAGTATAACACCAAATATCCCAAAAAAGTCCATTTTATTCTCAATATTTAAATATATATATATATATATATATATATACGATTTTTTTTCTAAGTTTTTTTTTCGTTAAAAGTAAAAAAAAAAATCGATAAATTTGCTTTAAATTATCGCAGATCTATGGTTCAACCATTCGTTTTAAAGTTATTGGCGAGCTCTTTTGAAAGATACCCATCATGAAAATTTACTCGCCTCGGGGGGGGGGGGGCGAGGCTCCTACATACACAAAAAAAAATTTCCCAGTTGACTATCTCTATTACAAAAAATATATATTCGTTTCATTTGGTTTAGTACAGTCTATAGACGTTAAACTCTACTTACCTGCAATTTCCCCAATAACCGTAATGTATTAGAATTCTCTTGATTGTCCCTGTACACGAACCATTTGCTTGATCTTATTGAAAAGCTTACTGTAGCATCCCTATATGATACACAATTAGAACACCAAGTTTGAACTTTCTGCCGTAATTTGTTTTTGAGATATGCTGATAACAGACAGACACACACACACACAGACCATTTGCTAAAAACATGATTTTCGTATCCAGAAGACCTCAAAACGTGTAAATATAACAAAATCTCGCGTTCGAAAATTTGAACCAAAAACAATACTTTCTCTACCTTTTGGGTAAGAGAAAGTAAAAATATATATACATATGTATTAATTCTGTACATGACAAATAGATTAATTTTAATGAAGGTATAATTTTGCATGAACATAGCACGGACTAATAGTTATATTATACTATAGAAATGAATTTCCTTGTTACAAATATTTTCATCATATCAGAAAAATAACATGAAATTTTTATTTATTTCGTAGCAGGCTTTGCCCGCTTCGCTGGTCACTAAATTTAAATGATTTTATTTTTTACTAGCAGGCTTGCCCGCTTCGTTCGACATTATATTTGAATGAGTTCTCAAATTTCCATATCATTATTAATAAAATTTTAAAAAAATTTATTTAAAATAATCTGGTGTGTCACTCACACGACTTTCTCTTACCCTGAAATTTAATACTATAAATACAGGTTGGAGATTAAGAGGTAAGATAACGAGTACTGTTATGTAAACCTATGTTAAACAATTCATATTAGGCTTCTGAAGAGTTTTATATGATAATTAGTTCTGTGTGAGGGGGGCTACCGCCCCCCTCAACCCCCCGTTTCATTAATGCACCTACATTTATATAGAATTTAATTTGGTTATTAAAAAATATTTCTCTTTTTAAAAAATAATTCATTAAAATTATTATTTAAAAAAATTATCTTTTATGATAAGGCAGACGATTTCCATATTAGAGAAGTAGTTTAACACCAAATATCCAGAAAAAGTCCATTTTATTCTCAATATTAAAAAAAAAAAAAAAAAAAAAAAAAAAGGTACGATTTTTTTTCTAAGTTTTTTTTTTTTCGTTAAAAGTAAAAAAAATCGATAACTTTGTTTTAAATTATCGCAGATCGATGGTTCAAACATTCGTTTTAAAGCTATTTTTGAGCTCTTTTGAAAGATACCCATCATGAAAATTTACTCCCCTCGAGGGGGGACTTGCCCCCCAGGGGGGGGAGGCCAGGCTCCTACATACACAAAAATTTTTTCCCAGTTACCTGTCTCTATTACAAAAAATATATATTTGTTTCATTTGGTTTAGTGCAGTCTATAGACGTTAAACTCTATTTTCCTGCAATTTCCTCCATAGACGTAATGTATTAGAATTCTCTTGATTGTCCCTGTACACGAACCATTCGCTTGATCTTAACGAAAAGCTTACTGTAGCATCCCTATATGATACACATTTAGAATACCAAGTTTGAACTTTCTGCCATAATTTTTTTTTTGAGATATGCTGATAACAGACAGACACACAGACACACACACACACACAGACACACACACACAGACACACAGACACACAGACCATTTGCTAAAAACATGATTTTCGTATTCAGGGGACCTCAAAACGTGTAAATATAACAAAATCTCGCGTTCGAAAATTTGAGCCAAAAACAATACTTTCTCTACCTTATGGGTAAGAGAAAGTAAAAAAAAAAATAAAAAAACACTGAAATCAGTCGAAACATAAGTTAAAGTTACCACTGTACTCAGTAGAGGCTTTCCCTCTCGCGATGTGAGTTATCCGAGAACCCCACTGCCTTTGGAAGCATTTTACCCGCTTTTTACTACCCCTTCCTCAGCGGGAAAGTTGTAAGTTTCGTGAAATCCGACCAAAGTGCATAACGCGTGCACTTAATCAACACCCAGACACAAAAACTCACCATTCTAAGATAATTTGAAGCAAATTTAAACGTGAAAATGTGTTTTTTGCCCCAATGCAGAATACATATTTTTATTAAAAAATTGCTTAGATCTAACACATAAATAATTTTATTTCATATATTAAAATATAACTTGTTTATTTCATGTAATAAATTATAATAGAATACAAAGTGTATGGTTATTGCATTATATTTAAAAATAAAGTTTTATGTAGATTTTTATAAAGTACTTCGTAGAGTGCAATAAATCGAAAATGCACATAGGTATGATTTCATCCCTGAGGTATTATGCAAACATGACAGTTTTATTTGTTTTAAAGTTATTACAAATAAAAAAGGCATAGGTCATTTTTTCTTCAGTGCGGCTTTTTTTTTTCGCTTACTGTATATGTAGGGTAGGTGCTCCAGTGATTGGCCTGCTTCAGTAATTGACATCTATCCCGAAATAATTAATAATTAAGAAAAATAATAAAATTATATATTTTACATATAAGAATTTTAACATTTTACGTCAAACACTGGAGCATAGGGTGCTAATAACTGGTAAAATGAATAACTAGCAGTGTCAAACACTGGAACATAGGGTGCCAAATACTGATAAAAGGAAAAACTGGCAATGTCAATTACTGGAACATTGAGTGGTGTCAAATAAAAATTCATAAAAAAAATAATTGTTATCAAATGTATATATTTTAACATATATGTGGTTCTGAATGTCTTTCATGCCATATGTACTGACTTGAGATTTCTAAAAATATTTTCTGATGACTAGAACATTAAAAACATCAGAGATTGCTCTAAAATTGTCAATCACTAGTGCACTTACCATATATATATATGTGTGTGTGTGTGTGTGTGTGTGTGTTTCCCCTTGCTGTTAAAAATGAAAAAAAAAAAAATGGTTACTTTGTTTCAAGTTATCCCAGATATTATGGTTCATTCATTCGTTTTAAAAGTATTTACGAGTTTGTTTAAAAGGTCGATTAGAAATCACCCTCATTAATAGAAATCCCCCTCACCTCGGAGGAATGTAATGCATATCCCAGAAGGGCAGCAATTCTCCTACGCACATCATTTTTTTTTTTTTTTTTTTCTAGGTAAATAGACTACGGCCGCAATAAAACCCTTCTTCTTTCTTTCTTTTTTTTCCATAAATCTCTTCTTTTACTTTGTTAATGGGAAATAGTAAAGGATTTTTTTTTTATAAAGTAGTAACTTAAAACATTCAGTAAAGAAACCAAAAGCAGTCATAAAAATGAAAATATAAAGAAAAGGACATCAAAGTTATTTTCGAAAACGTTTCCAAGTATTAAGAAATATTTCCTAAAGTAAATACGATCTGCACAAATGAAAAAAAAAATAATAATAATAACCCAATATAAAAATATGGATGATATATATCGCAGTTTCCTCCGTGACACTTGGATATATTAAGGTAGGATTAACAAAAATCGATATGTTCTGCATATTTCTACAGAGAGAGTAAAGAAAGTACACCAAAAACATTTTAATGTTCATGGAAATATTATTGGAAGTAATTAGGA
Source organism: Salticus scenicus (assembly GCA_963930645.1). Classification (NCBI taxonomy): domain Eukaryota; kingdom Metazoa; phylum Arthropoda; class Arachnida; order Araneae; family Salticidae; genus Salticus; species Salticus scenicus. The sequence goes on from OZ005660.1 coordinate 27,751,058, forward strand.
AATTTTTAAAACGAATATGTATTTAATTAAAAATAAATATATGTAAGGGATATCATCATTTTTAGGGGAAAATTATAGAATATTAATGTTACTACCTGGATAATTAATTTCACTCGGTCTCATTGTAAAAATTATTTACAGTGGAAATGCAGTGATTTGTTTTCGGAAATATATTTTTTATTTGTTTGACCCGGATGAAGCGTGGGATTGCAGTGAAATCTAATTTTCCTGGAGATAAGAAAAATTGAAATCAAATTATCCTTAAACCTCGAATTATATATTTTTTATCAAAATTGGTCAAGCAGTTTCCTAGAAAACTACGTTTCTGCTATATCTGGTTTCAAGCAAAGAACGTGTTACCAGCGACTGCTATTTTTTTTTTTTTTTTTTTAACAGTTTTTTATCACAAAAAAAAAAAAAAAAAAAAAAAAAAAAATTCTAACACAATAAATATATATATTCAGAATCGTTCAAAAATCCAGTTGAGAGAAACATATAAACTATACGTTTGTTTAAAAATCCAGTTGAGAGAAATATAGAAACTATTCCCTTTTCCCGAATGACTTGATACAAATAATTCATAAAAATTATCAAAAGTGGGGGTTGCCATTGAAAAAAAATGAAGTTTAAGCCAGTTTTAATATGCAGACGGCCCCTTAAGCAAAATCTAACAATACCATTATAAATTAAACGTTACTACAAATCAATGGGTACCAGTTGCATATTTATATTACGATGTGTGACAAAATTAATAAGGGAGGGAAGTTTTTTTTTTTTTTTTTTTTTTTTGAGAACTGAAATTCTTTTCATTGTATTTCTCATAACTTTTTGAATTCACACGATATTTGTTTGGAGTTTGCATATAAGTTGTTCAATGCATTTAGCTATTAAATTATGCAAATGAAATTTTTTAAAAGCTAGTGCATGCGCAGGGTTCCCAGTATGAAAGACACTCAAAAATAGTTGCTTTAGTTGCCTTTAATGAATGAAATAGTAGCCAAAATAGTAGCCACGCCGATCCAAATAGTAATCTTAGACTTAAAAAAAAATATATAAACATTTAAGCAGTTTTTGGAGATGATGTGGTCAGAAGACATAAATTTGACCTAAGAAATTAGAATTAGATACTTTTCTTGTAAAAGAAAACTGATACATATGTGATATGTAAAGGCATATAAAGGAGTTTACATAGCAAGATTAAAAAAAAAAATCTGTAGAGCCTTTTTTGAGACATTAATTTCCGAGATCTAAAACTGACCTATCCAATCAGAATGATTGTTAATTTTCCTGTAATAATCACGGAAAATTAACATTAATTTGATGCAAAAGGATATCTAATAATCTGGTGTGACACTCACACGACTTTCTCTTACTCTGAAATTTAATACTATAAATACAGGTTGCAGATTAAAAGGTTGGTAAGATAACGAGTACTGTTATGTAAACCTGTGTTAAACAATTCATATTAGGCTTCTGAAGAGTTTTATATGATAATTAGTTCTGTGTGAGGGAAGCTACCGCCCCCCCCCCTCAACCCCCCGTTTCATTAATGCACTTACATTTATATAGAATATAATTCGGTTATTAAAACAGAATACTGTTTTAAAAAAATAATTTATTAAAATTATCATTTAAAAAAATTATCTTTTATGATAATGTAGACGATTTCCATATTAGAGAAGTAGTATAACACCAAATATCCAGAAAAAAGTCCATTTTATTCTCAATATTTAAAAAAATAATAAAAATAAACGATTTTTTTCTGGTTTTTTTTTTTTTTTTTTTTTTTCGTTAAAAGTAAAAAAATTTGATAACTTTGTTTTAAATTACCGCAGATCGATGGTTTAACCATTCGTTTTAAAGGTATTGGCGAGCTCTTTTGAAAAATACCCATCATGAAAATTTACTCCTCCCCCCCCCCCCCCCCCCACAGGTTCATTTGGTTTAGTGCAGTCTATAGACGTTAAAGTTTACTTACCTGCAATTTCCCCCATAGACATAATGTATTAGAATTCTCTTGATTGTCCCTGAACACGAACCATTTGCTTGATCTTAACGAAAAGCTTACTGTAGCATCCCTATATGATACACATTTAGAATACCAAGTTTGAACTTTCTGCCATAATTTGTTTTTGAGATATACTGATAACAGACAGACACACACACAGACCATTTGCTAAAAACATGATTTTCGTATTCAGGGGACCTCAGAACGTGTAAATATAACAAAATCTCGCTTTCGAAAATTTAACCCAAAAACAATTCTTTCTGTACCTTATGGGTAAGAGAAAGTAAAAAAGGATTTATATAGCATATTTCAAGAAAATCGTTAGAACCGTTATTGAGCTTTTCTCACCACAACGTAGCAAACTCAAATGTTGACCGGAAAACAACAATCTCTCTCTCTCTCTCTCTCTCAATTGACGAAAAACCACTTTTTGGGGGCAAAAACATGTGAATCAGATTAAAACTCGAAAGTGAATTTTTTACAGAATACAATGAATATCCCCATTACCTACAGACCTACGGCAGTCGAGTAACTAAAGTAAAAAAGTAGCGAAGCAGAAAAAATAGCAGGAAACAATATTTTGTTTAAAATAGTCTCCATTTTCCTGAAAATAGTGCAGACTAATCTAAAAATAGTAGCTTTTAAGCCACTTTTACACATAAATAGTTGCCATAGTAGCCCTGGGTTGATTTTAGTAGCAAATAGTTGCTTTTTAGTCGCCGCTGGGAACCCTGCGTGCGTAGTTAAAAATGATTTAGTAAAAATGTTCATATTTCGTAAGATAATGAACATTTTTGCGTTCTGATTGCAGTATGCTGCGTCAAATATATAGTATGCCGAATTTCCTAAAAGTGGCTTTGCGCTGAGTCTACCCTACGTGTTATAATTTAGAAAGTTAAATATGTACATATACAGTTCCCGCCGCTTATTAAAATCACATTCGTTCTGAGCCAAAGTGATTTTATTAAGCGGCTGATTTTTATATCCGGCGAACGTTCCTACACTCAAGGAAAAGGTATTACTTCCCTGAATTTGGAGAGAAACTTCAAAAGGTAACGAATAACGGAATTAGTAAACAATATTAATTATTTTTTGAAAGATAATTGATTAATTTTTCCTTCAATACAATAAATTAAACATATCCCAAGTTCCGCCGCGCTTTTCTCTGAGGAAAAACCTCATTACTTTGCCCAAAGTTCGTGTTTTTCTATTAAATTTCAAATCTTTACGCTTAAACTTCTTGCTTCTTAGTAATTTCAAATAAAAATTAGATATTGTCTTTTAATAATTGAAAATTTAAAAATAAATAAATAAATAAATAAAAAATTTGAATGAAATTGAATTTGTAACTCATCACCTTGCTTTGAAGAATAGGTTCTTTGAAATTGTTATTGAGACAACTGAAGGGGCATGTTTAATTTGAAACTGTGCTGCAAGTGTAAAGCTTTCGACAATGAGCGATAACGGAGAGTTTGATGTACTTTAATTTCTTTTTCTATAAAAAAAAAAAAATCACAGTGTAAATAAAAAAATTTTTTAGTGCGCATAAATGATATTTTTAGCTGCTCAGGAGATATGTTTGAGTTTATTAACCGGCGATGCTGATTTTATTAACCGGCAGCTTTAAAAGTAGTTTGTATTGATTTGGTTCCGATCCTTGCAATTTGATCATATTAAGCGGCTGATTTTATTAACCAGTGAATTTATTAAGCGGCGGTTACTGTATATTGAAACATTTTGATGTTTAAAAGACAAAAAATTATTATTTAAGAGACAAAATTTTAAGTTAAAATACATTTAAACTTAATGATGAGGAAACCTGGACGGGTTTCGAAACGTCTAGATTTTAATTGTTTTTATATGTATTTTTTGTTTCTTAAATGTATTTTAACTTAAATTTTTGTCTCTTAAATGAAACAGTTTTTACTTTGAATCTATATAATTGAGACGGTTTGATGTTTGTGTACGTTAAATTTTGATGTTTGTTTAATTTTTTACTGGTTTCCTTTTCCTCCTCAGGACGCAACTTTTGCTGAAATATAGGTGTAACATGTTCTTTACATTATCAAAGTTTCAAGATAATTTATTTGACAAAAATTTTAAAATATTTGACTAAATTTAAAAGTGTCCAAATACTTATTGATAGATAGTTTTTTTTTTTAATAGCTGTGGTTAAAAATTAAATTAATTTAATTATCATTATTTTACGCAACGAGATATATAAATTAGAGTGCTGATTCAATAGAGCATTTCCTCGTGACGTCTGGTGGTTGGCAAAAAAGCGCGCTCGACTTTCCCGCGCAATTTACTATATTGGTGATCCGCCATCGCTATGCTTTTCCCAAGCCTTTTTGCCAACCACTCATAAAAGTTGAGATGTTTGTTTACAAACAAGGAACTGCCCTATGGATGAAGGATTAGCTTTCCGTGGTTCAAGATGAATCACGTGACATGCTCTAATAGGTTGCTGTGTTTGGCCCTTTATCGCTATTTTGGCATTTAAAATATCAGTTCGACAAATTATTATTATTATTAGGTAACATGACAGTCCTATGACCGAAATAAATTGTTTTTAAAATAATTTTACACATATTTCACATTTTAATAAATAATAAAATACCTGTTTTTTCATCGTTTCCCAACAAAGTTTAAAAGTGTTTATAAAAGAAAATTTAAACTTTTAAAGAGCTAAATTTAACAACAAATAATAATTTTTCAACTATTTTTAAGCATTTTGTTGGTTAAAGTTCAACTACACGAAACAAAAAAGAAGTAAAATCAAAATCAAAATGGTTTAGAACAAAAGAATATTAAACTACGTAAAGTAAACAAAAACATTGAAACCGTTGCCATAGAAATTTACTGAAAATGAGCTGTTACCAAGGAAACCACCGAATACGCAGGTGCAAGGAGAGCATGTCACATGACTCATCTTGGACCTTCTCAAGGGTTACCATTTATCACTCTACTTTATATATCTCGTTGATTTTACGTTTTTGTTCTCGGAATAAATAAAAAAAAAACCTTTAAAAAAGAAAAAAAAAAGTTGTAAATTTAAAAGTTTAATCAAATGTAATACTTCATCATAATAAACGTGATTATATTTAAGAGTGGGCAAATTACTATAATTAAACTTTGAGAAATCAATTTTATTACTAACAAACTGTAAAACTAACAAAATATTTTACTTGTTCCAATGTAGGTTATGATTTTTAAACCTACAAAAATGTGTTATAAATATAAAACATTTAATGTTGGCTGATACTGATTTATATATATACAGTAACAACCCCTTACTAAAGTCACTGATAAATAAAATCAGCCGTTTTATCTGATTAAATTGTTGCGACCGGAATCAATTCAATGCAAACCAATTTTAAAACCGCCGCTTAATAAAATCAGCAACGTCGGTTAATAAACTCAAAAAAATCCCTTTAGCAGTAAAAATGTCATTTATGCACGCTAAATAAGCTTTTATTTACATTGCAATTTTTTATTTTTTAGAACGTTGAGCGCCACGCGAATTCTTAATAAAATCCATTAAAATTCCTTAATGATACACTGTTAAAAATTTCTGTAAATTTAATGTAAATATTTATCCAGAGTCTATAAATTTACAGTAATTCTTAGTTAAAAGTGAATAATCGAGATTCTCAATCTTTATTCTGTATTTTTGCCTAATTTTATTATTTAATTTTTTAATTAAAATTAAAAATGATTGTTTCTAATTTAGAAAAAGCATTCAAAGTCCGAAATATATTCTCACCAATAATTAATTAAACTAATATTAGTTATCAAAATGAATGAACAAAGTAAGTTTTTTTAACATCTCCGTTTTTTTTTTCTCTGTAATTTTACGTAAGACTTAAGATAACAGATTACACAGAGTTTTCTGTTGAAATTTTTAATAACGTATTATCCTGTATTAAATAAAAATTAATTAAATTTTAAGATAACAGATTACACAGAGTTTTCTGTTGAAATTTTTAACAACGTATTATCCTGTAATAAATAAAAAATAATCAAATTTTATATAAATTTTCAGTAATTACTTAAAACAATGTAATATTGTTAGTTTTATATCATATTTTACACTGTCAACCACCAATGGTTGACGTGGCTTTATATCATATTTGACACTATCAGCCACCAATGGTTCACATGGCGCTGAACGTGTTAAATAAAAAAGAAAAGAAAATGCAGCAATTCTTTATCCCTTATCTCTCTTTGCCGAAAGGTTTTACATTTACAACATTAAATTTTACGTTTACAGCAATTAAACACGCCCCACCACTTGCCTTCGTAACAATTTCAAGGAATGTTCTCTTTAAAGCGCGATCATAAGTTATAAATTTGATTTAATTCGCAAATGATTTTTTTTTTTTTTAATTATTAAAAGACAGTTTCTAATTCTTATTCTGAAATAACTAAGAAGCGAGAAGTTTAAATGGAAATATTTTAAATTTACATAGAAAAGCGTGAACTTACAGCAAAGTAATGATGATTTTCCTCAAAGAGAAGCGCATCGGAACTTGGGATGTGTTTAATTCAATTATTTTGAAGGAACAATTAAATAATTATCTGTTAAAAATTAATTAATATTGTTTATTAATTCCATTATTTAATTAATTTTTAACAGATAATTATTTAATTGTTCTTTCAAAATGATTGAATTAAACACATCCCAAGTTCCGATGCGCTTTTCTTTGAGGAAAATCATCATTACTTTGTTGTAAGTTCACGCATTTCTTTAAAAAAAAAAAAAAAGTGTGAACTTACAACAAAGTAATGATGATTTTCCTCGAAGAAAAGTGCTTCGGAACTTGGGATGTGTTTAATTCAATCATTTTGAAGGAACAATTAAATAATTATCGGTTAAATTAACATTGTTTATTAATTCCATTATTTGAAGTTATATCTACTGCCCTCACTGTACTGACATTCAACTTTCTCCTGACCATCTTTTCGACTGTTCTGCTATATTAGCCAAGCTCTTCAGTATCCATTTAGTTCCCTCGCATCAACTCCTCTGTTCTTCAAGGGTTGTTGATGTCGCTACGGCTGTTCTGGATACATTCGGTCCTATTTGACTCCTCTGCACCAACTTCTTGGACAAAACAACAACAACAACAATTCCATTATTTGGTATTTTTTGAAATTTGTTACCAAATTCATGGAAGTAATAACTTTCCCTTGAATGCAAGAACGTTCGTCGGATATAAAAATCAGCCGCTTAATAAAATCCCTTTTGTTCACAACGAATGTTATTTTAATAAGCGACGGGTACTGTTTACATATGATAACGAACAATATGTTTATAAAATTAAATGTATTAATATCGACAAAAATTAAGAATAGCTAATATTGACTTTATATATATATATATATATATATATATATATATATATATATATATATATATAAATTCCTGTTTGTAAAAAATGCAACAGCATGAAAGAATAACGCGATTAAGCTGAAATTTTCAGGAAATTCAAATTATACTCTGTAAAGCAAATGATTAAAATTTCAAAGCCCCCACGCATGCGTGGGCTTAGCAGCGCCCTCTGGACTGCTGCTGAAATCATACAAATAAAGGGCCGTAGCGGCATGCTTAAACTACTCTATGTTTATCTCTTTGTCGTAAACATGAGGTGAGACTTAATTATGCCTCGTCGACGACAGAGGGCGAAATTTGAACAACTTACAGAGTTTAAACGGGGGAGAATCACCGACCTTCGTGTAGGATTCTCCTACCGAGCAATAGCAGCTCGTGTGCAACGTAACATAACAGCAGCATAGTGATGTGAGTTTGGAAGCAATGGACATATGCGAATTACTCTCCAGGGCATGCCACACTGCTTAGTTTAGAGGTATAGCGCCCTGAAAAGAAAAGGATTGAAACCTGCTTCTCCAGCGACCCCACAGGCAGGGGCACGGGCCCGGAGAAGCCCGCGGGAAGGAATAACCCAAAAGTCGTCCGAGCAAACTAGCTGCTCTCCAGCGGTAGTGCTAGGCTGGGTCCTGGAAACACACTTGAACCTATTAGAGGAGCATGGCCAGGGGTGAAGAGTAGGTTGCAGATACAAGCAGAACAACACCCAGCGCCTTGGAAGCAATGGACAGACTAAGACTACTATATAACAGGCTGAATCATTCGCTGCCATTTGTACGTCAAGTCCGTCATTGCTAAACTTAAGATTACTATAAAATAGTCTTATATAGTCTCATATAATAGTCTTATATGGTGTTTTCTCACGAATTCCGCTTTAATTTGTGGTTCCATGATGGCCACATTCATGTTAGGCGCTATTCCGGTGAACGCTACCTTCCGGAATGCATTATCGTTCGTACGTCATAGTGGACGAACACCCAGAGTTATGGTCTGGGATGCGATTGCGTATCATGAACAATCACAGCTGCCACGAATTGTGGACAATCTTAACAGCGACAGATACATCAGAGAAGCACTGGAGCCTGAAGTCGTCCCTTTCCTTCAAAACATTCATGAAGCTACCTTTCAGCAGGATAATGCCCGTCCACGTGTGACAAGAAATGTGCAAGACTTTTTTCAGCAGAAAACATACAGCTTCTGTCGTGGCCTGCTTATTCGCCGGATATGTCACCTATTGAACATGCGTGGGATTTCATTGGTCAACGTCTAGCTCGTGATCCTCGTCCTACAGCTTATACAGATGAACTTTGGGTACGCCTGCAAGAAATATGAAATGCTCTTCCCCAAACATACATTCAAAATCTGTTTGACTCTGACGCGTCGTATAGCAGAACTTACTGCAGCGCATGGTGGCCACACCAAATACTGATTTCGGACACTTATTTATTTATTGTTTTTTAATTTAGTCATTTATTTGTACTAATACAAGTCGTTTGTGCCTTAAATTTCATTTGATTCTCACGATTCCTTCATAGCGTTGCATTTTTTACAAACAGGTGTATGTATATGTATATATATATATATATAAGCAAAATAACCAAGGTTAAATGAAAATTAATCCAAAACACATGAGAGCCTTCATCAGGGGAGCTCCCCCATGTAGGGAATGAAATGTGAGAAGTTTCTGACGAAACGTGGCTTTTTAGCCAAAAAACACGTTTCTAGCCCAACTTCTCACAGATGGAAGCAAGACCATACAGCAAACGAATTTAATTAATACAAAAAGCATAAAAAGCAATTAAATTTATAAATATATGCATAAATTTTATGAATATATTTATAAATTTATATATATAATATTTATATAATTATATATACAATATATTATAATTATAAATACAATATATTTATAAATTTATATATATTTATTTACATTCTTGTATTTTATTTTGATGTATTTACTTTTGTACTTTATTTATAAATTTAATTGTTTTTTTTGCTTTGTATTAATTAAATTCGTTTATTGTATGGTCTTGCTTCCATCTGTGAGAAGTTGGGGGCTAGAAACGTGTTTTTTGACTAAAAAGCCAACGTTTCGTCAGAAACTTCTCACATTTCATTCCCTACATGAGGGAGCTTCCCTAATGAAGGTCCTCATGTGTTTTGGGATTAATTTTCATTTACATTGGTTATTTTGCTTATTTATTATAGTTTTATATTTACTTTCCCTGCATTTGCGCATCGGTTTATGAATACTGTGTTCTAATTCTATATTTAAAAATTCAAGTTTTATTCCACATTATATTTAAAATTTATCTTATATATATATATATATATATATATATATATATATAATCGGTCATACGAATACGAGAACGTAGAGAATCGGTAATACATCGAAAACGTATTTAGTTGATAGAGCAGCTTTTCCAGAAACCTAACGTCTACATTACATAATTAAAGGTAACAACTGGTGGAAACAGTGTTACCAAATTTTATTCAATATCTACCACTAAATTTTATGATTAATCATCTATTATATATATCAAATATCATCCCTCAAAATTATTGGTGACTATTGAATAAAAGAGTCCCTAAATTTGGCGACCCGAATTATTTACATCCGAAGGAGAATACGAGAAATTTTAGGGCATATAGTAATGAAAATAGAATTTTTGTTGAAAAAAACTGCGATGTTGATTGAGAAAAGATATAAAAAAATTTAAAAATATGCATTACAAATATATTCGAAGAAAAAACATTATAATGAATTAAAACTGTAAGAATTTTGCAGATTTTGTTGAAATAAATTAAATATTTTAAATATAATATTTTAAAGGGAAATTTGAAAATAAACTCATGAATCTCTTAAAATTTATTGAATTGAAATCAAAATAGGAAACTTACCAGAAATATATGTATGTATGTATATATATATATATATATATATATATATATATATAATGCAATAATTAACAATAGAACAAAATCTATAAAAATATGAGATTTTTTAAAGTTTACCAGAAATATGTGTTGTTCAAAAAATACAGTAATTAACAATAGAACAATTTTTTTAAATATACAAAACTTTTAAAAATTTATGATAAATATATGTTTAAAAAAAATGATAATTAACGATAGGACAAATTATTTTTAAATACAGAACTTTTTTAAATTTACGGGAAATATGTGTTAAAAAAAATTAATTAAAAAAAAAAAAAAAAAAACACGATAATTAACAATAGAACAAAACCTTTTAAAAGATAAAACTTTTTAAAGTTTACCAGAAGTATGCGTTTAAAAAAATAAATAAATAAATAAATACAATAATTTACATTAGAACAAAATGTTTGAAAATGTAAAACTTTCAACTTTTCGAAAAATATGTATTTTTTTTTTTTTTTTTTTTTTTTTTTTAATATAATAATTAACAACAGAACAAAATATGAAATTTCATAAAGTTTAGCTGAAATATATTTTTAATAATACAAATATTAGCAACCTAACAAAATCTTTGAGAGTTAAAAACTTTCTAAACTTTGCTAGAAAGATCTCTCTCTCTCCCACTCTAAATATATATATATATTAAATACAATAATTAACAATAGAAGAATCTTTGAAAATGTTAAACTTTTTAAATTTTACTGGAAATAACTTTTTTTTTTAAAAAAAATACAATAATTAACAATAGAATAAAATATTTTTAAATGTAGAACATTTTAAAGTATATTCGAAATAAACTAAAATCACTTAAAAAAATAAATAATTAAATAAATAAAAACCTATCAAAAGTTAATTTTATTTGAATCATACTTTTAAAATATCACACTAGAATAATTGTATTGGACATCTGTAGTGTATTTTCAAAACATATTGTAAATAAATTATTTTTTAATAATAATGTGCAATCTTAATTTAACCACTCAGTAAATGTTAAACAATAATCAAATATAAATGCTATTTATTATTATTATTATTATTTCAATGTTAAGCTATTTTTTAGATAAATCTACACGAAAACTATGTCATAAAATTTTATTTTTATTTTTAAATAAAGTTGAAAATATTGAAACTAATAACAGTGCTCATTGTACTTAAAAAACAATAACTATTTAAAGTTATTTAATTGAACCTTAAAAACTATTATTATTATTATTATTATTATTTATTCTAATAATGGATAAAAGTAAATTCAAAATTGTATTAAAAATATATAAGGATTTATTAATAATGATCTGCTCGACATAACAAAATAAAATTAGCCTAAAAATCTAAAATTTAACAATTTTAAACAGTCTTATTAAAAAATAATTTAAATTGTTATTAAATTGTTATATTACCATTGTATTAAAATTTTCGATATTTCGTAATGAAAAATTAGTATTTTATTATTTTTGTGTTAAAATTTGAGAAAATAACAATATATTTAATCATTACAGTTAATCGTTATTTAATCTGTAATAATTGTTTAATCAAAAATATAGTGATTATTGAAATATATATATATGATAGATAACTTAATAAAATTTAACCTTAAAATTTTAGCACTTATATATATATATTATAAAATATCCATACAAACTGTTAAAATCTAACATTTAATAAGTTATGCTTTTTTTTATTATTATTATTTCTTAAATAAATAAATTTATACAAAATATATTTGGATGTTATTACAAAAACATTTATCAGAATTTAACAGAAAAATATCTATAATTCCAAATTTAATGATAACATTATTTTAAAACTCTATACCGGCAAATTAAACAAATGTAAAGAAGCTCAGTAAAAAAAAAAATTCTGATACTTTACAAATTAAATTAGAAAAATGAAATACATAAATTCGACACATTCAGGAGGTTTAAAACATTTTTAAAATAATTCATATAATTTCATATCGACCACGGATACCAAACCACCGTAAAACAACTGTTGACTAGCAGCAACATATGGCACGGAATCTATCTCACAGGTGTTACTGAAAAATCCATATATAACTAAACTTATTCTTACCTTTTTCTATCTTAATATTCAAAGACATCCTTGGGAAATCTGGAAAACTTATCACTGATGTCACATGAAGTCCTTCTTCTTGAATTCTTACGTTTAATTATATTTTATTCTATAATTTAAATTAAGAAATCCCAAGCATCTGTTTTCTCACTTGAACATTCAGCCTGGCTTGTGATTTCCCATACTAGCCTTCATTTTCATCTACTACGATGTCAGCTCACACTCAGCGCCATCTGTTAGAGAGATATGGAGAATTTTTATTATTATTCTTTTCTTTAATCTAGAGTTTCCTTTTGAAAAATGAATATTTCATGATAAGCAACCGCAAATAAAGATAAGAGGACTCAGGACTGGCAGTGTTAAATGTGGGAGAGTTGTGAAGAAATTCGTTCAGGTGAAATAACTCTTCAAAAGAAAATTTATCGGTTGTGTTATGGGATTTTATTTCTTCGATTTTTTACTTTCTTCTATATGTAATATAGAGAAAGTATTGGATCCGTGAAAATTTTCGACCTCCTTTTTTTGATGGATTTACACGTTTTGGGATCTCCAGAACACGAATTGATAGTTTTTAGAAAATGTCTGTCCGTCTGTATCATTCTTTTGTGGACGCTGTATCTCACGAACCAATGTATGAAATTTAACCAAACTTGGTATTTAATTGCACCATGACATAAACTGGTGCTGATTAGATTTGGGAATCAATCGCTCAACAGGTGGCGCTGTGATCGCATTTTATGCAAACTTTTAACATGGCAGTATAGGACAAAATTTCTTATAAATGTGCATAATTAGAGTTATTTCAAACTTGTGATTGTAAAATTTATATGAATTATTGATAATAGTAGTAGTTAACTAGGAAAAAAACTCTGTGCATGTGGGGGCATCGCTTCCCCCCCCCCCGGGGAAATACCCCCGAGGGGGTGGGGGTAAATTTTCAAGATGGGTATCTTTCGAAAGATCTCGTCAATAGCTTTAAAACAAATGGTTGAACTCTCAATCTGTGATAATTTAAAACAAAGTTATCGATTTTTTTACTTTTAACAAAAAAAACTTAGAAAAATAATCGTTTTTTTTTTTTTTTTTTTTTTTTTTTTTTTTTGTTACTGAGTGAATATGTATAGGAAAATATAGAAGAAAGTCTTGTGGTGGCCACAACATACTAGTTTACTTTCTTCTATATGTAATGTAGAGAAAGTATTGGATTCGTGAAAATTTTCGACCTCCATTTTTTGATGGATTTACACGTTTTGGGATCTCCTGAACACGAATTGACAGTTTTTAGAAAATGTCTGTCTGTATGTCTGTATCACATTTTTTAGGGCTGTATCTCACGAACCAATGAATGAAATTTAACTAAACTTGGTATTTAGTTGCACCCTGACATAAACTGGTGCTGATTAGATTTGGGGATCAATCGCTTAACAGGTGACGCTGTGATCGCATTTTTTGTAAACATTTAACATGGCAGTATAGGACAAAATTTCGTATAAATGTGCATAATGAGAGTTATTTTAAACTTGTGATTGTAAAATTAATATGAATTATTGATAATAGTAATAGTTAACTAGAAAAAAAAAAATTGTGCATGTGGGGGCATCGGTTCCCTCCCCTCCCGGGAGGGGTAAATTTTCAAGATGGGTATCTTTCAAAAGGTCTCGCGTCAATACCTTTAAAACGAATGGTTGAACTATAAATCTGTGATAATTTAAAACAAAGTTATCGATTTTTTTTTTACTTTTAACAAAAAAAAAAAAAAACTTTTAAAAAAATCGTTTTTTTTTTTTTAAATATTGTTACTGAGTAAATTTGTATAGGAAAATATAGAAGAAAGTCTTGGTGGCCACAGCATACTAGTTTATTATAGATATGTACATATATATTTCTTAAAGTGCAATATTCACTACGCACACATGCTGGAAGTTCTCTGCAGAAAGTTTACATAAAACTGAAAGATAAAATAGAATATTTTATTATCAGATTTTATTTACTCAATTAAATTGCTGTGAATATAAAATATTATTTAAATTTCTACTGTATATTCATTCAACATGAGAAAGTATTGGATACTTAAAAATTTTCGACTTCAGATTTTTAATAGGTTTACACGTTTTGAGGGCTTCAGAACACGATTTGACCATTTTTTAAAAATGTCTGTGTGGGGGGATCCGGACATAATATCGCGGGACAAAATATCGCCGGACAAAATATCGCGTCAAAAAAAGTAGTATGATATATTTGAAAATTTGATTTTGTGTCACGTGTGATCTCTGGCGGGGGCCACAGGGCTTTATAAATATTAATTAATTAATTAAAATAAATAATTAAATAAATCATAGAGTTGAATTTCATTATTTTATCTATGTTTATTTTTAAGTTATTTTATCTTTTGCTTTTCACTATTCAAAATACATTTTAAAAATCGTGTACATCACTGCTGACATTAAAGCTGAACATTGCTCACAAACTTGAATTAAAAATTTTAAAATTAATAAGCACGATTGAATTCATTATGACTAATTTTGACTATTAAACTATTTTAAGTAAAATTTATAAAAATTTTTGTTGTAGGTTTGTCAGAATGTCAGTGCTCTGACTAAGGTGTGTGTTGTCATGAAATTTTATACAACATTACTAAAATTACCAACTCATTTTTGCTTTGTATTCATTTACGTCGGCGATATTTTTCCTCGCGATATTTTGTCCCGCGAGATTTTTTCCCCAACCCCTGTGTGTGAGAGAGAGACAAAAATTTTATAGCTGCTCTATCTCGAGAATTAATACACAAAATTTTCTGTTTTACTATGTGATATGTTACAATTCTCTAAGACAGAAATCTGCAAATATAATTTTTAAGGTGGGTAGGTCGATATGAAATATATTAATAGTTTTAAAAGTGTTTTTAACTTTGTGAATGTGTAGAATTTATATAACTTATTTTTCTTATTTAATTTGTAAAGCATTATTATTATTATTATTATTATTATTATTATTATTATTATTATTATTATTACAGAACTTCTTACATTAATTTGCATTTGCCCGTATAGATTTTGATCCAAATACTGTTATCTTTAAATTTGGAATTTTTAATATTTTTACTCTTCAATTCTGACAATTTTTTTCTAAAAGCCACCAAATATACATTTTATATATATTTATTTAAAAAATAATTTAATGAAACATATTTAAGGTTGGTCTGAATTCATCATGGATAACAATTTTAATAAGTACCGTAATTTCTGATAGATAACCCGCTGGTAAGATGTGTCATTACTCCACCAGAAATTTTATTTAATAGAGAAATCTATTCTTTTTCGAAGGAAGAGCTCGTACAAATATAAATTTATTTATCAATTGAAATTACTGGTGCAAAACTGGATTATGTAACCTGCGGGGTCGGGGTATCTACCAGAAATTACGGTAATTTTCCCTCCGTGAATTCGTATAAGGTATATATAGAAAAATGTTTTGTGGTGGTCACAATATTCTAGTTTTCCATACAGATAGATGCATTTTGTTCTTTCTGCGTAAGTGAAATTTGCATCATCTTCAGAAATGTTTTACAAAAATAATAATTTATAATAACAATAATAATAATGCCAAAACTAATAAGACCCAAAATCTCCGTAAGCATTCGCAAAATTAAAAGAATCTAAAATAAAATGCCTCCTTCAAGATGTCGTCGTAAAATGTCTTCTGTAACTCTGTCTAAGCTGTCGTCTTTAGGGCACAAAACTGATTTTCTTTCTGGTTTAGTGTTATACTTATCTGCGATGAAAATCGTCTGCATTTATCATTGAAATTAACTTGAATAAATGGTTTGTACTACAAGAATTTGTATTTTAAAATATAGAAGAAAAGTTTGTCATGGCTTCTTATCTGCGATGAAAATCGTCTGCATTTATCATTGAAATTAACTTGAATAAATGATTTGTACAACAAGAATTTGTATTTTAAAATATAAAAGAAAAGTTTGTCATGGCTACTTATCTGCGATGAAAATCGTCTGCATTTATCATTGAAATTAACTTGAATAAATGATTTGTACAACAAGAATTTGTATATTAAAATATAGAAGAAAAGTTTGTCATGGCTACTTTTCTGCTATGAAAATCGTCTGCATTTATCATTGAAATTAACTTGAATAAATGATTTGTACAACAAGAATTTGTATATTAAAATATAGAAGAAAAGTTTGCCATGGCTACTTTTCTGCTATGAAAATCGTTTGCATTTATCATTGAAATTAATGATTTGTACTACAAAAATTTGTATATTAAAATATAGAAGAAAAGTTTGTCATGGCTACTTTTCTGCTATGAAAATCGTCTGCATTTATCATTGAAATTAACTTGAATAAATGATTTGTACAACAAGAATTTGTATATTAAAATATAGAAGAAAAGTTTGTCGTGGCTACTTATATGCGATGAAAATCGTCTGCATTTATCATTGAAATTAATGATTTGTACTACAAGAATTTGTATATTAAAATATAGAAGAAAAGTTTGTCGTGGCTACTTATATGCGATGAAAATCGTCTGCATTTATCATTGAAATTAACTTGAATAAAAGATTTGTACAACAAGAATTTGTATATTAAAATATAGAAGAAAAGTTTGTCATGGCTACTTTTCTGCTATGAAAATCGTCTGCATTTATCATTGAAATTAATGATTTGTACTACAAGAATTTGTATATTAAAATATAGAAGAAAAGTTTGTCATGGCTACAACATACTAATTTGATTTAAAGATATAGTTTGCACTCTGGTGCATGAGTAAAATCTGCGGCATATTCAAAGATTTCATAGTCCAATATTAATTTTAATAATAATAATAATAGGTTCAAAATTTCTTTAAAAATTATCAAGCTAAGGCGGATCTATGCTGAAATAAAAGTACACAGAGGAAAAAAAAAATATACCACCTCCATCTAGAACGAATGAGTAGTCGTCATTTTCTGAATCCCTTAACTAGAAATATAGATTTACGAGCTATGAGTAGAAGGTAAACAAATAACCTGAATAGACAAAATGAACGAGAATTTCTAGTCTACACTTTTCTAGAGGGTGAAACAACACTATGAATATTATGAATCCTTTGTATTGCAAGGCATTCTCGCTTGATTTCCTAGAGTTGGGTCAAAAACAAGATTGTAGTTACTAAAATTTGTCTTGTGTTCGTATTTAACTGCAGAGATTTTTAAATAAGTTTGACCACGATGATATAGGAAAACGATCTAGAATTCTGACAGAGGATTTTAGAAAATCGTCTGCATTTATCATTGAAATTAACTTGGATAAATGATTTCTACTACAAGATTTTGTATATTAAAATATAGAAGAAAAGTTTGTCATGGCTACAACATACTAATTTGATTTAAAGATATAGTTTGCACTCTGGTGCATGAGTAAAATCTGCGGCATATTCAAAGATTTTATAGTCCAATACAGGGTTTAAACTGCCATTAGTTTTTTTAGCATTTTGCTAAAAGGTATCATATTTTGCTAAAACAAGTCGGTCAGAATTTCGCTAAAAAGCTAAAACTGGATAACTGTATAAAATATCTCTATATAATAATTCAGATTTTTTTTTTTTTTTTTTTTGTAATATTTGCAGGTAAAAACTACGAAAGGACTGAAATTTTTGGAAATCCTTACTTATATAGTAATTTTGGATCTATTTTTAATTTTCAATGATTGAATTTAAATGCAAAAATATTTAAAAGTATGTTAGAATTCTGAATTTGCTTCATAGAAGCATTTTTAGCACTAGTATTTCACGATTATCTACCACTACACTTTACTTGATTTTTAAATTGTTTTTTCATTTTACACACATGATAAAAATACCTCTTTTTCTATTGATAAAAAATCAAAACATGGTTTCCCTGATTCATATTTTTTAAGTCACAAATATAGATGCTTGGTTAAAATCATCAATGAACAAAAGGAGTAGAAAACAAAACTGAGGATAACAAAGCTAAGTAAAAGAAATCAATTGTATCCAAAGAATTAATTAACTTTCGAAAAAACTAAAATAGTGCTTGCCTCTTTTCGCTAAAATGCTAAAATAATTCTTTTGCCAGGTTAAACCCTGGTCCAATATTAATTTATAATAATAATAATAAATTTGTAAAAATAACTTTTAAATTTAATAACAGTCTTGAATTTCATAAAAATGTAGGATATTTTCAAACGCAGGTTAAACGAATGGTAGGCCGTTTCACAGAGAGTTATTTGTCAAACAATATTGTTCGTAAAGCTTGCTTAAATTCTTTTTAATGTGATTGCTGATGCTGAAACGTCAGTGGAGACCTTCCTGTTGAGACTAGAGATGCAAGGCTTTCAAAACACCCGGGTTTTTTTCCCTGGGAATTTAAGACAAAATTGGAAAAATTGAAAATTCCCAAAAACTGGGAATTTTGAAACTAATGAATATTTTTATAACTTTTGTTAAATATTTTTTGTATTAAAACAGCCTCCGATCCTTATTTCACCTTTAACTTCAGCGTAGATTTCATTTCCCTTTCCCGCAAATTATATAGCATCTTCGATGTTTATGTTCATTCCGTAAACGAAGAAAACTAGTATGTTGTGGCCACCACGAGACTTTCTTCTATCTTTTTCCTATACAAATTCACTCATAACAATAATTAAAAAAAAAAAAAAAAAAAAAAAAAAAGTGGGACTTTGACAAAATTTTGGGTAAAATGTGAAAATTATTCTAAGTTTGTCAAAACACGGAAACCGTGGGACTTTGACAAAATTAGGGGAAAAACGCAAAAATTAGTTTAAGTTCGTCAAAACACGGAAACCGTGGGAGTTTGATAAAATTAAGGGGAGAAAAAAAAAAAAAAAAAAAAAAAAAGATTTTTTTTCTAAGTTTTTTTTTCGTAAAAAGTAAAAAAAAACTATAACTTTGTTTTAAATTATCACAGATTTATCGTTCAACCATTCGTTTTAAAGGTACTGACGAGACCTTTCTAAAGGTACCCATCTTGAAAATTTTTGCCTATATCACCCTGTTAAAAATTTAGAAAAAGCGGGATGGCAACGCAACCTGTAAGACGATTTTTACCAAAAGTTGATAGGCACTAATTTATGTCAAGGTGCAACTACATACCAATTTGTATGAAATTCTGTGCACTAGTTCCAGAGATACAGTTGCCACAAAATTTTGTCACACACACACAGACTGACAGACAGACAGACAGACATTTTCTAAAAATGGTAAAATCGTGTTCTACAGCTCTCAAAACGTGTAAATCCATCAAAAACCCAAAATCGAAAATTTTTACGAATCCAATACTTTCTTCTATTGAAGATAGAAGAAAGTAATAATTAATTATAATTAATTCGTCGCTAGCACTAACGGTAAGTTTCCGTCATTATTCATTAATATTATTACTTTCTTCTATATTCAATAGAAGAAAGTATTGGATTCGTAAAAATTTTCGACCTCGGGTTTTTGATGGATTTACACATTTTGAGAGATGTAGAACACGATTTGACCATTTTTAGAAAATGTCTGTCTATCTGTCAGCCTGTGTGTGTGTGACTAAATTTTGTGGCAACTGTGTCTCAGGAACTACTGCACAGAATTTCATACAAATTGGTATGTAGTTGCACCTTGACATAAATTAGTGCCTATCAACTTTTGGTAAAAATTGTTTTACAGGTTCCGTTGCCATCCCACTTTTTCTAAATTTTTAACAGGGTGATATAGGACAAAATTTTGTATAAATGTGCATAAAGAGAATTATTTTTTAGTAATCATTATTAAATTTACAAGAATTATTTACAATAGAGATAGTCAACTGGGGGGTCCCCCCTCGAGGGGAGTAAATTTTCAAGATGGGTATCTTTCGAAAGGTCTCGTCAATACCTTTAAAACGAATGGTTGAACTATAAATCTGTGATAATTTAGAACAAAGTTATCGATTTTTTTTTTTACTTTTAACGAAAAAAAAACAATTTTTTTTTTTTTTTTTTTTTTTTTTACGAAATTTAACCATACTGGGTATTTAGTTGACCCCTGACATAAACTGGTGCTGATTAGATTTGGGGATCAATCGCTCAACAGGTGGCGCTGTAATCGTATTTTTTCTAAATTTTTAACATGGCAGTATAGGACAAAATTTCGTATAAATGTACATAATGAGAGTTCTTCTTAACCTGTGATTGTAAAATTAATATGAATTATTGATAATAGTACTAGTTAATTAGGAAAAAAAATTGTGCATGTGGGGGCATCTCTTCCCCCCCTAGGGGAAAAGTACCCCCACCGGGTGGGGGTAAATTTTCTGGTATCTTTCGAAAGGTCTCGTCAATACCTTTAAAACGAATGGTTGAACTATAAATATGTGGTAATTTAAAACAAAGTTATCGAATTTTTTTACTTTTAACGAAAGAAAACTGTTTTTTTTTTTTTAAATATTGTTACTGAGTGAATTTGTATAGGAAAATATAGAAGAAAGTCTTGTGGTGGCCACAATATATTAGTTTTGTTATGTTCTTAAGATATCATTTCTATTCTTGGGCATTTTTTGTCTGTAAGGTGTCTTTACAATAATTTTTATAAGATTTAATATAGATTTAATATAAAATTAGCTTGCTCCAACAATTTTAAATAATTTCGAAGAAATTTTAATATACCTTGTATTGTTAAATTTTAGTCGACAATTTTCTTAATTTTGAGGCAATAATTTACGAAAGAGCTGTATAATGTCCAGTGCCTTCTTAATACGATTTTTAACATACAGAAAATGTGAAACAAGCCAATATACATAAATGTACTAAAAGAACTTAGCATTTTTACCAACTGAATCACAAGTGGAAAGTCTATAATTTTATTTATTTATGTAAAACTTTATATCAATAACAATTATAATATTAAAATTTGCAGTGCTTAAAGGAAAAATAACAATTGTTTTGAGTGAGTGCAAAAGTAGCTAATAAACGTGTTATTTTATCTAGAATAATGTAGTGAAATTAATTCAATTTTAGACTTATGAAATAATGTTATCTTGTGGAATTAAAAACAATATGTAAGAGGTGTCTGTGGAGAAAAATGCTTATAACAATCCTAAGTCTAATTTTTGCCAATCGACAAGAAAATAACATGTTATGATTCAAAGAATCATTTTCTCATAATCATTATCTTTTAAGCTTATATATTTCGTAATTGTGTTTAGTTATATAAATATCACCTTATTAAATCTAGTAAAAAAGGTTTTTATATTGGAATATCTTTTCAGATATATAAAATTTGACTTGTTTGTATATGAAAAGCTAATAATTTGGCTGGAGTTCTGATAAATTGAAAATAAAATTATAAATTAAAACAATGTTATAAGCTTATCAGTATATCAAAGTCCTTAAAATTGCCATTTATATTAAGTAAACAACATATTACGTGCTTTAGAGATTTCTAATTTGTGTTTTCCCGCAAAATTCCCAAATTTCCCAGTTTTTTCCCCAAAACTCCCGGGTTTCTTCCCTTAGTTTTAAATTCCCGGATTTTTAACACGCTTTTATTAACTTCACCTGTATGTATGTATGTTTGTTTGTAACTTCTCTGGGAGCAAACAAAAAATTTATATTGTAAAAAAAATACTTTCCCTACGTGAACGATGTGGCGTTGAGGTAAGGCGCCGCGTTACGAACCTAAAGGTCCAGCGTTCGATCCTCGTCAGGGGAGATTTTTTAAAAATGTTTTTTGTTAATTCTAAGTTATTTTAATTAAAGATTTAAATGTATGTAAATATTACGGTGTGTCAATCACACGATTTTCTCTTACCCTGAATTTTAATACTAAGATAGATATTTTGTGCTTTTTAGTTCACATTTCTATAAAAGCATGTTCTTTAATTTTTTAAAACTATAATATTATTTGCATCTCTAGTTGAGACTCAAAAAGATTCTGGGTTCCGTCTGTGTCTTTGTCTGTATATGCTTGTCTGTGTACTTGTCTGTCGCGCGATAACGGCCTCAAAAATTGCGCTATTGCCTTGCAGTTTGGTACACATGTTCACAAGCCCCACGGAATCAGCTGTATAGTTTTGGGTGTGTATTCCAATTGTAGTTCGTGTACAGGGACACACCAAAGTTTTTCTTCTCATTATGGCGTATGCGACGAATTTGTATGTACAGCGATAGCGGCCGAAAAAATCCCGCTATTGACTTGCAATGTGGAACAAATGTTTATGAGCCTCAAAGAAGTAGCTGTGTACTCTTGGGTGTGTATTCCACTTGTAACTCGTATACAGGGACACACCAAAATTTTTCTTATCATTACCGCCTACCAGGCAGAATTTGTACGTACCGTAATAATGGACGCAAAAATCCTTCGATTGACTTGCAAATTGACATACATATTTAGGCTCTGTATAGAAATATCCATATAAATTTTTATGTCAGTATTGTTTATAGATTGTATACAGGGACACGCCAAAATTCTTATCATTACGGCATGTGGGGGTGAATTTCGTTTAATCGCATTTTAACATCATTACTTTGCGATCAAAACAATGAAATTAGCGCACATTACTCAGATGCTTATGTTTTCTGCAGAAAATATGTCCCCTTAGGCTTCCTAATTAATATACAGGAGTTTATAAAAGTGTTCCAACAATGCCACCTAATCACCCAAATTATGTCAAACTTCGAAAAGTTATTCATGCAAAACGTATAACAAGCCGAATAGTTTTTGCTGGTGTATGCAATGTTTATGGTTCGTTTACAGAAACACACAAAAGAATTTCATGACATTATTACCTACAGTAAAAAGAAAGAAAAAATAAGCGCATTTTAAAACATTTATGCTGCATTCAACAAAATGGAATACATAAAAGCATGTTTACTCTAATAAGAGGGATATCTAAATACTAAATGATTTATTTTCGGGACCACACAAATGAATTCGGATGGCATCCTGTAATAATCCAAATGATTCAAATGAAATTGAAATATTCATGAGTTATAATTAATTAAATAGATGCAATCATTTTTAGTGCATATAATTACTATGGCTGCTTTTCTGAGATACATAAAAGAATTTCGTTCTATTACGGTCTACATTACGTATTTCAACATTGGTATTGTATTTTAACATGGTTTACACCCCATGAAATATAATAAAATTTTATTAGAATTTTAAAAGCATATTTTTCTGTGGGAAAGTGTGGGCACAGAATTGGTATTTAATTTACAGGGTTGCCCAAAAAAATTAAAATATTTTATGTAATCAATTTGCATGAAATTTGGTACAAGTACTTATGAATTTCAGGGAATTAATACAAAACTATCAGTTACTAGGAATACATATATATACAAATAGTTATAGAAATAGGAAGGTTGAGGGGACGGCAGCCCCCCTCAGAAACGTTTCTGTTTATGTAGCAAAACAATCGAATCAATACATACAGTGGTGGACTTAATTATAAGACACCTATCTAATTTGACAAATAGTGAAAAAAAAGATTCAGAGCTTAAAAATGTTTTATCAAATACGTCAAAAACATAAATTTATTCTGTTATCATATATAATTATTTTATAATAATGATATTTTCATACAATTTAATGGAAAAACTTAAAAACGTAATGGACAAAATTATAAGACACCAACCGTTTTTTCCAAATACGGTGGTCAACATAATTAGCAGATACTAATGGTCTAAAAGAAAATCCTCTAACATGGTTATTCAATATTTGGTGGAGCCGTCATTGTTTTTTATAACATGAAACATGCGATTCGGCATCGAATCCATCAATTCTAACAAAATATCGCAACGCAGTTCTTCCCAAGCACATTTTATAGCATTCTTTAAGTCTTCGACACATATAAACTGCCTCCCATTTCGGTAAACCGCACGAGCTGAGATTCCCCACAAGTTTTCGATGGGATTTAAGTCTGGTGAGCGAGAAGGCCATGGAAGAACATTGATACTTTGCTCTGAAAGCCACTTTTTTGTTTCGTGTGATGCATGAATCGGCGCGTTATCGTGCTGGAAAGTGTAGTTTTCGCCACAAAGAAGTTCACCGTATATGGCTAGTTGATCTTTAAGAATATTCTTATACTTTTCGAAATTCATTCTTGAATGCACATAAACAGTATCCGTTATCTCTTGAGCCGAAAAACCAGCCCAAACCATTACTGAGCCTCCACCCATTTGGCGGCTTATTAATACATGAGGAGACTTCCGTAAATCATGCCAATAATATGGAAACCCGTCAGGACCATCCAGATTAAACTTTTTTTCATCAGAAAATAACACAGAGTACCATTTGGAGGTCCAGACCATAGTTTGTTTAGCGAAGTTTAGGCGCTCCATTTTGTGCCGGCTTAGAAGCGGTGGTTTTTTTCTTCAATTTTTTATATTTCACATAGGAAGCATTATGCAAAACCCTGCAAATGGTTCTCCTTGAACAATTCAGTTTCAAAGCATTTTTAATGCCTGTAGTGGTCATCTTATTCTCTGTAGCGAGCGAAAGCACATGGCGTCTGTCTCTCGAGGACAAGCAAGGAGTACGTCCAGATCTTTTAATCACCGATCCATTAATTCCTCTTTTCAAAACATTTCTAATTGCACATCTAGAGCGTTTAATAACTTTTGAAATATTATTAATTGAAGCACCAGTTCCATTTAATCTCCAAATTTCACGAATTTCACTTTCTTTTAATTTTGTACCTCGTGGCACGTTTGTAAATGTGTGAAGTCGGTTATCCGTCTGCTTTAGTTAACTGCTGACGTCATAACAGCGTGCAGAAACTTTGCATATTGCACATTATTTTCATAAAAAAAAAAAGGCAGGTGTTTTAATTAAAATGTTAGGGTGTCTTATAATTTTGCCCATGGTATTTTTAACTTTTTTTGTTAAACTCTATAAAAATATCATTTCTGTAAAACAATTACTTGTGATAACAGAATAAATTTATGTTTTTGACGTATTTGATAAAACATTTTTAAGGTCTGAATCTTTTCTTTCACTGTTTGTCAAATTAGATAAGTGTCTTATAATTATGTCCACCACTGTATATATATATACCGGGTGATTCAAAATAGATGTTACAGCGATTTTCTCGTCAACTAAGAAAGGTAGAAACATACTTCCAATTACAAAATTGGTGCAAATTAAGAGCAGATTTCAGATATGGCATTTTTTTGTACAAGGGGCTGTGTACATATTAAATACGATATTTAATTTTTATATGTCCCCTCCTATCATATGACTTATATTTTGAAAAATATTCTCCTCGCTCTAAGAAGAAAAATAAAAAAAAAAAGTTTTCTCTCTCAGTCAAAATCTCGCTAAGTTATTGCAATTTGAAAATTCTAGCATTTTTCGCCAAACCTTAAGGGGTTGTATAAAAAATGAGAAATTGTAATTACTATAGCTTTGTAATAAAGCATAGATTGATCAGCGTTTGGGAGGGGGAGGGATTCTTTTTCATTCAGGGAAAGACGACTATTTTAGCCTGTTATGCCTCTTTTTCCCCTAGTGAATTCACACGAGATACTCATTGATAATTTAACAAATAAAATTTATGAATAATTTATGTACTAAAAGGGAATTTTTAAATTCATTTTTCTTTTTTTTCCTTTATATATTATCTTATCCATATACACGGTATCGAGAAATTTTTGTTTTTGAGTCAAATTTCCGAAAATTAGCTTTTGTTATATTTGCAGGTTTTCAGATCCTCTTAATTCAAAAATCATGTTTCTAGCGGTTGGTCTCTCTCTCGCTCTCTTTCTCCCCCCCCCCCCCCTTTCTCTCTCTCTCTGTGTGTGTGTGTGTGTGTTTATGTGTGTGTATTAGTGTTATTAGCATATCTCAAGAACAAATAGTAGCAGGACGTCCAAATTCAATATTCTAAATCCGTATCCTATAGCGATGCTACACTAAGCTATTTGTTGCGATTAGACAAAGGGTTGTGTACAGGGTCATCCAAGAGAATTCAAATATCTTACATCTGTGAGCGAAATTCCTCATATTTACCATGTGACATCTATAGGCTGCCTTAAACAGAATGAAAAGAAATGATTTTTATACACATAAAAGCATGTTTTGTGTAGATTGTGGTATAGCAATCATTCATCATTCATTTACAGGGTTACTCAGAGTATTTGGATATATTGGAGCTATACGTTGGAATTGCTGGAAGTGTATTTCGTTTTGTGTTACGTGTTTTACATATAACACTAAATTTACGTACACAAAGTCATATGTACATAGTTTATAGACAATATACAGGGCTACCAAAATTAAGGTAAACATTTCTTTTATTAAATTTGATTGACGTAAGTGCTTTGCTGCATTTTTTTTTTATTTTTTTTTATTTTTTTTTTTTATGTCGAAGAACACTGCTGACACAGAACGGAAAATTAATTTCTCACACCCATACTGTAAACAAAGTAGTTTTTGGAGATCGATTTTTTTCTGTATAATATCACGTTTTGAGGCCTCCTGAATACGAAAGTTCAATTTTTAGTGGTTGATCTGTATATATATTTGTGTGAATTTTCAACATAGTTTAACAACAAATAACTGTAGGAAATTCAAATTTTGAACTTTGGATTCCATATCTAGTTGCCACTTGAAAAGTTGATGAAGATTTGTAAGTTTCAAGGAAATTAACAACAGACCATAGAATAATAATAAAGGAAGAAGGAGCATAAGTGTTTCTACATAAGCTGTTGTGTTGCCACAAAAAACAGCGATTATTAACAAGCCTTTATTAACAAACTTCAATGTTGAGAGGAGCAAAAGTAGCTTTCGCTGGCATTTCACTAGAAGTGATTTGTAAGCATTAGCGTATTAACGTGCTCCTTCTTCCTTTATTATTATTCTATGCAACAGGCTTGATTTTTGTTGTAATAAATGTAGGCACTATAATTAAACAGATGGACAGTAACCCCCCTGACATAGAATTATACATCAATAGCATATCATATTCTAGGCAAAAAATTATTTTACAATATTAACAATAAATATGAATTTCTTTATGATTTTTACAGTAGAAAGTTATTTAAATGTAATTTATAAGAATGCCTATCCTAAAACGATTGTCTATCCCAAAACGAAAAATGCTTTGGCATTTTTTGTGCATTCCTGAACATAAACCAATTGTAGAGGACCTATTAATGCCATTTTAAATGGGGAATATTCCATAGTAAACCTAAATAACATATATCATTTTTTTTAAATTTCTGAAAATATTTACGGACACTGGAGGCAGGAAGACAGACAGATAGACAGTCAGACAAAAAAGTATGCAAATTGAAATCATATTCACAGATATATATTGTTAGAAGACGTTTATTGTAAACGAAAATGCAATTCTAGCAAATGTCTATTAAATCCCTTTACTTAACTGAATATTTTTGTGTGCCCTGTAAAACTAATGCTAATCGTACTGTACACTATAGAAAGCATTCTTTTGTGTATATGAATAACATATTTCAATTTCATTAAGATTTATGCAAAGTAATTAAAATTTCGTTTATAGAAATACCTTTTATAGAACGCAATGCTTTGGAATACTTTCGGGTGTCCCTGTATACAAACTAGCAGAGGTATTCATTCCATTTTTAATACGAGACATCCGATGGTCAACTCAAATAACATATATCAGTTTCAGGAAATTCCATGAATATTCACGGGAGTTAGAGCGCGGACAGACAAAAAGACGGATGGACAGACAGACAAACCTATGTCATTAACACTTTTCAGGAATGGAATTGTTAAAAAGCCGAAGTCATTAAAATTTTTCCAAAGGAAATAAAGTGCGAAAATATCACACTGTTTTACTAGTCTTTTAATCTTCTTCCTGTCTTAATGTGTTTTAATTTGTAGGTGACACTCTAAAAAATTTAAATAGTAATTTTTTTAACAATATGGAATAATATAAATTTGCATTAAGTTCTTAAACCTGTTGACTTCATGTGTTTGAATGATTTTAGTTGCTATTTTGAAATAAAGGATCTTTTTTTAAATTTTCTCATCTCATAGATAACCCCGTAAGTGAGCTCTTTGGCGTCGAAAAATAGATGCCAAAATTGAAAATAAAGTGGCATAAGTCATCATTTTCAAATTGCAGTAACTCGGCAAGATTTTGACTTACAGAGAAACTTCTTTTTTTATTTTTCTTCTTAGAGCGAGGAGAATATTTTTCTAAATATAAGTCATATGATAGGAGGGACCGTATAAAAATTAAATTCCGTATTTTAATATGTATACAGCCCCTTGTCCAAAAAATTTCTATATTTGAAATCTGCTCTTAATTTGCACTAATTTTGTAATTGGAAGTATGTTTCTATCTTTCTTAGTTTATGAGATAATCGCTGTAACATCTATTTTGAATCACCCGGTATATTATATAACTAGCAGGCAAAGCCCGCTTCGCTGGTCCCTATTTTTAAATGAATCACTATAATGAATTCTCAAAATTGCATTAATTTTTATCACGTGAAAAAAAAAGAGAAACTAAATCTGAGTAGGAAAAATGTCGCACCGGGTTCTCACTGCCTTCGGAAAAAATTCCCAAAATGCTCTAACCCTTATTTCTATTATTTTCCCACTTCGCCCCCCCCCCTTCTGTCTATCCTAATAATTTTACAAATTTGAAAATATCCGCAATCGATTTGTAAGTATCAAAAACCTCTATGCACCAGTTTTGAACGATATATCTCTATTTTTATTTTTTTTTTGCCGCTCTACTCCCCCTCCCCTTCCCGCTCTCCCAATAATTTTAAAAATTCGAAAATATCCGCAATCGATTTGTAGGTATTGGAAACCTCTATGTACCAATTTTGAATGATCTAGCTCTATTTTCTTTTTTTTTTTTTTGCCCCTCTGCCTCCCCTTCCCGGCCCTCCTAATAACTTTATACTTTCGAAAATATCCCCATTCGACTTGCAGACCTGTAAAACCTATCTGTACCAATTTTGAACGGCCTAACTGTATTTCTATATGTTTTTGACCATAGCCGCCCCTTCCCGCCCCACCTAATAATTTTAAAAATTCGAAAATATCCGCAATCGATTTGTAAGTATCGAAAACCTCTATATACCAATTTTGAACGATCTAACTCTATTTTTATTTTTTTGACCCCCCTCTCCCCTCCCCCTTTCACGGCCCTCCTAATAACTTTACACTTTCGAAAATATCCCCATTCGACTTGCAGGCCTCTAAAACCTATCTGTATCAATTTTGAACGCCCTAACTGTATTTCTATTTGTTTTTGCTCCTTAGCCCCCTCCCCCCCCCCCTGCTGGGAAGGGAGGGGGGCCCTGCCTGGATTCCCTGCCCCACCTGGGGGCTGAATTTCTAAAATTCCAGAAATTGGTTTTTAGATATTTGCATTAGCAATATTTTAGAGCAAAAATTTCACGCATATCTATTTTTTTGTTTGAGATATATAGGATTATGCGAAATCACGTTTTATGCATGTGAAATCACGTTTTGCCCCCCCCCCCCGCCCCCCTTGGGGACCGAGTTTGGAAAATTCCAGAAGTTGATTTTTAGACATTTGTATTAGCTATATTTTAAAGCAAAAATTTTACGAATATCTGTTTTTTTGTTTGAGATATGAAGGATTTTGTGAAATCACGTTTGCCCCCCCTCCCCCCTTGGGGGGCGAATTTTGTAAAATCACTTCTTAGTGGATGCCTACGTCATAGAAAGAACATTGTCACGAAATTTCATGCTTCTAGGTCCAGGGGTTTGGTCTGGGCGTTGATAGATCACCCCCTCACTCAATCACTCACCTCCTCAGGAAGTGTTCTTTTATATATATAGATAAGGAATAAACAAAAACAATCTGTTGAATAATGCGTGATGAAAATAGGACGTTGAAGCTCTTGATCTGCGGATCCACTAGTTATATACAGGGTGATTCAACGATGATGGGAAAAACTTTGAGGGGAGGTAGGACGCATCATTAGGATTCAGAATTGCATAGGAACCCATGTCCCCAAACGTCCTTTTAACCCTTTACGAACGAACCGTGTGTTTTCTGCGTTTTTTACCAGTAAACTCCGCCTACTGCCGTTCCTCTTGAATGATGAATTATTTAGTAGAGAGATTCTGTTTATAATTGTTTATCATACAAAAGGCTATACATAATCAAAATTTTGTTTCCGAATAATGCACATTATTTGAATAAATATTGTATATTGTGAACATTTTTTAGATATACTGTAACACACAGAATTTATGGAGTTTCAAGTACGAATTTTTCTACGGTCATGGAACAAACATTAAGAGGTTGAAGTGTTTACTAAAACATACATCTTTTGTATAGGCATAGAACAAAAAATTAAATGTGAAATAAAAAATATTGTGCAAAAAACGTATAAAAACGTATAAAAATAAATGCAGCCGTTCAAACATTTTGTGATTCGGCATGCGCCTGTTTGGAAATCATTCCTAGTACAGTCGTAGCGCTGCTCTACTGTTCCCATTAGCAGCACCGTACATTAGATACATGTGTGCTTTTTCATTATTAGTAAAATCTCCAATCTCCGTCGAAAAATATAGTTTAAAATTATACTGTACATTACAGCAGATGCACATAACGAATGCAGAGCCAGAGCCTCCTTAAGTAGATACCTGACGAGTCGCTCGAAAACTTGGCAACAGTACAAGAAGAACATAGCGAGTAGATGGCGCTTGATACCGAACATAAGGTTCTGTTTATTTCCCGCCATTCAATTGAGTTTCAATTGAGTTCTTTATGATTTATGTTTTATTAATATAACAAATGTCAGAATTTTTTTTTTTTTTTTTTTTTTTTTTTATAATATGGTGTATTGCGTCGTTCCATTTTGTAAATCGGACAGTCGCCGTGAAAATATAAGTTTTTACGAAATACCAAGCAATGCAATTCAGTGTAAAAAATGGCTTGCAAATATTTCAAGACAAGGTATGTGAACTGCATAAATAATTAGTGCAAAATTACCAACCCTCCGGATTTTTGAATATCAATAATATTTTTCACAAAAACATTCTTTTTATTTATTATCGTAAATTCTGTGACTAAGAAATTTAAAAGAAATTATGGTATATAAAAATTCGAAGGGTTGACAGCTCTGTTAGTAAGTTAGGTTTAACAAATAAAATAGTTATGCTTATGTTATGAAAGTAAAAATATTTCAAGGATGTTATTAATTTGTCCTTAAATTTGCCAATCTTTATCAATTTTTTCAAATTGAAACCTAATACGACTTTTAAAATACAAATTACAATTGTGAATTTCCTGCATTTGTTTGTTTTTAAGTTATTCTGATAATAAATATGCATATAAATCAATCGCTACAAACTAAAAAAAGTTTTTTGTATTCAGGGAACCTCAAACGTGACTTTATTCAAAACCCTGAGTTGAAAATAGAACTTCAAAAAAATACTTTGTTTACATTATGGGTTCGAAAAATTAATTTTCCTTCTTCAACAGTATTCGTCGACATAAAAAAGAGTAGCAAAGCACTTCCGTCAATTACATTCTACAGAAAAGAACGTTTAGCTTAATTTTGGATAGCCCTGTATGTTTTCCATAAACTATTTGTACATCAGATTGTGCATTTAAATTTAGTCTTATATGAAAAACACCTAACACAAAATGAAATACACTTTCAGCATTTTCCAAGTATATCCGAGATAGACAAACCGACGCGCACAGACCAACCGCTAAAAACATTATTTTTCGTTTCAAGAGACCTCAAAACATGTAAGTGGGTAAGAAACACCGGTTCTAGCCCAGCAGGCGGGTGCACTGGTGCACCGGCAAGTCGTGCGGGTGTCGCACCACCCCCTGAGGGGTCTAGATGGGTTGACATTGACCTTGAGACGTCCTCTAACTTAATCATGAAAGATGACGAGGGTATTAATGAAGAAAATTAATTAAAAAATTTAATGAGTGGTTTATTGTAAAAGGTGACGATGGTTTTAAAGTTATGTTTGCGGTATAAGGTAAAAAGCAGGATATTGTTTGTGAGTCATTAGAAAATTAATTAGGAGATTAATTAAGAAACTAATTAAGAAATTAATTAAGAAATTAATTATAAAATTTAAAAAATTGGGAAATAAGGAATGAATAAAATATACGAATTTAAGAATGTGGATGTGGGTAGAGTATGCAAAAAATAGAGTGGTCTGACGGGGGTTCGAACCCGACACCTTGCAGTAAAAATATTTCCATAAGACAGTAGTTTTCGTGCGCGAAACCGCTGACCTATGGAAATATAACCTGATGACTGTATCTTAAATATAAATATG
This sequence comes from Salticus scenicus, assembly GCA_963930645.1. NCBI lineage: Eukaryota > Metazoa > Arthropoda > Arachnida > Araneae > Salticidae > Salticus > Salticus scenicus. The sequence goes on from OZ005660.1 coordinate 27,783,756, forward strand.
TATTTTTCGATTGAATATCATTTAGTGTTCATGATGTTACCGTCCCGAGAGGAAGGGATTTTCGTGTTCTGCATTTATTTTGTGATGTGTGTCGTCTTTTCAATTCTCTATATTTTTTCTGAAGGTGGAAAGTTTAACGTCGATTTTATTTTAAATTTAAACGATACGGGAAATTTATCCTTTTCAATGTGATGTCTTCACATGCCTGCTGTCATGGAGGAAACTTATCGAGATCCGAAAGCGGTTGCAAGTTTTGGAGGTGTAGATGCCTTACACCGTGCTGCCCGCGGCAAGTTATCAAAGAAAAAAATTCGAGAATGGTTGCAAGGAATAGATGCATATTCACTTCACAAACCGATTCGAAAAAAATTCCTCACGAACCGTGTCATAGTATCCAGAATTGATCAACAGTGGCAAGCAGATTTAGCTGATCTGACGTCTCTTCAAAAGTTTAACGATGGTTTTCGCTACCTTTTAACTTGTATAGACATCCTCTCAAAACGAGCGTGGGCGGTTCCTCTGAAATCTAAAAAAGGTGAAGAGATTGTGAAAGCTTTTAAAAAAATTTTCTCTGAACGAAAACCCAACTGTTTGAATACGGATGCAGGAAGGGAATTTTTGAATAACAAGTTTCAAAAATTTCTGAAAGAGGAAGGTGTGAAATTTTTCAGAACTTTTAACAACACGAAAGCGTCCGTGGTAGAACGATTTAACCGTACTTTAAAAACTAAAATGTGGAAATATTTTACCAGTCGTCGTACTTACCGCTACCTAGACGTGTTAGATCAATTTCTTTATAGTTATAACCATACTTATCATTCGAGTATTAAAAGGGCGCCCGCCGAAGTAACTCCAGAAAATGAAAGCGAGGTGTGGTTTACTCTGTACGGGGATATGGGGAATGAAAAGAGAAAGCCTTACGTGTTTAAACCGGGAGATACGGTTCGAGTATCCAAACAAAAATTAACCTTTGAAAAAGGATACGAAACTAATTGGACGGAAGAACTCTTCGTCGTGACCGAGTGCGTATCACGGGAACCGCCCGTCTACCGGATCAAGGATTTGATGAACGAACCTATCTTAGGGACATTTTACGCAGAACTTCAAAAAGTTCAACCTAAAGAGAACTTTGCTATCGAAAAATCTTAAAAAAGCGAATGAGAAAAGGGCGATTAGAGTATAAAGTGAAATATAAAGGTTATCCTTCTAAATTCGACCAATGGATACTGGCTTCTAATTTATTTCATTTATAAATTGAAACGGCATTTCTTTTGAGAATCATTCGCCAACATGTCTTTCTACGTGACGTTGCCTTCGGACAGTTCTTTGAAATTTTATCCAGAAAATAAAATTTCACATTTTATTACGAGACTACCTTCACCTCTTGATCTGAAAGGTGAATGGGAGGTCGGACTTGTAGAATTGATTTATCCACATATGTGGAGTAATATATTTGACGGTGGAAATGAATACGAATATGATGCAGGTATTGGAACGATGAAAAGAACTAAAATCCCCTTCGGATTTTTTGAAAGTCCTTCAGACATTATAAAATGGATGAACTATCAAGACTTCAACGGTTTAATTCAGATAAACTACAACAAACATACTAGAAAAGTGAAAATTGGATTAAAACCAACAGCTAGAATAAAGTTATTACCAGGACTCGCCGAAACTTTAGGCTTTTATCCGATCGAATTGACTAACGATAATGATCCTATACGCGATAGTCCTTTTAAATACTTTGAAGGGGTTAAAGAAGCTGACCCGAATTTTGATTTAAAATTACTTTATATGTATTCGGATATAGCAGAACCTCAGATCGTTGGACATATAGTATCTCCTTTGCTTAGAGTAATTACGGTGAAAGGTAAAGATGGTGATATGATTCATGAAATGTTTGACAGACCACATTATGTACCTCTTTCAAGGAAAAACTTTCAAACAATTGAAACTGTTATAAGGACGCACACAGGACGACTGGTGTCATTCGAGCGTGGGCAGTTGATCGTGAAACTTCATTTTAGACAAAAGTACCTCTCATAATGTTTGTTCCTTACAAGTGTTGTGCGAAATCTTTTGAAGATTATTACATTCACCAGTCAGGTAGTGGTTTGAACTACTACCAAGGTTCTACATTACAAAAAGGATATGGATTAGGTGGGCTGTTTCGATCTCTTTTTCGAGCTGCAGTACCCCTTTTTAAATCAGGTGCGAAAGCGGTTGGTAAACAATTGTTTCATACGGGTGTAGATGTATTGAATGACCTGTCACGAGGTGAAGATATAAAAAATGTTGCTAAACGTCGGTTGAAAGAAGCTGGAAAAAATTTAACCGACAAAGCTGCTACAAAAATGAAAACAATGATTGGTTCAGGACAACGCTATAAAAAGAGAAAGCGATCTAATAAAACCATCATTCGTCCCAAAGTGAAGAGAGCGAAGACACACGATATTTTTGCTTAATCATGTCGGGTCTCATTCATAAAGATTCACCTGCCTGTGTCAAATCTGAACTCGACTTGTTTTTGATACCACCCACCCAGACGGCTATTGAAAAAGGACATTTCGTTGAATTTCACCCTCTCGCGAATATTCGCGATGGGGGGCCTGTAGAATTTAACATCACGGGTAATGGCGAAGAATACATAGATTTATCCTCCTCGCACATGTACCTAAAAGTGAAAATTGTGAATGCTGACGGAACCGCTCTGGCTGATAAAGAACCTGTTGCACCTGTTAATTTATTTTTTCATGCCTTGTTTTCCCAAATCGACGTGAGTCTGAACGAAAGATTAATATCCTCTTCGAGTAACACTTATCCATATCGTGCCTACATTGAAACTCTGTTGAATTTCGGTGAAGATGCTAAAAAAAGTTTACTAACCTGTGAATGTTTTTTCAAAGATGAGAATTTAACTGTATCCGATCCCACGCAAGCTACACCCCAAAACCCTGGATTGTTAAAAAGACATGAACTCACCAAGACGAGTAAAATTTTAGATATGATCGGTCCTTTACACTGTGACATTTTTCAACAGAATCGACTTTTACTGAATATGGTGGATTTGAAAATTAAAATGATTCGAAGCACTCCCCAGTTTTGTTTAATGGCAAAGCAAGTGGCTGGACAGGAAAAGAAATATAACGTTGTGTTAGAACATGCCTCGCTGTTTATTCGAAAAGTGAAAGTGAACCCCGGAGTTTTATTAGGACATGCTAAAGCTTTGGAAAAAAATTCTGCAAAATACCCCATCGATCGAGTTTTATGTAAGACTTATACAATACCTGCTGGAAGTATGTCTTTCATGCAAGATAATGTACTTTTGGGTGCTATGCCAAAACGTGTCATTATTGGATTGTTAGATAATGCCGCCATGACTGGTAAATATGACTTAAACCCTTTTTACTTTCATCACTACAATGTTAACTTTTTAAGTGTGTATATGGACGGTCAACCTGTTCCTAGCAAACCTTTGGAATTGAATTTCGAGGATAAAAACTATATAAGAGCTTATCATCGATTATTCTCTGGTTTCAATCGTGATGCTGGGAATTATATTTCACGAGAAGATTTCGTGAATGGTCATACTTTGTATGCTTTTGATCTAAGTCCTGACTTGTGTGACGGTCCCCACCTCAACTTACAACAACAAGGAAATTTTAGAATTGAGATAAAATTCTCCACTGCTTTACAATCCACCATTTCTGTGTTTGTGTATGCAGAATTTGAGAACATTATTGAAATCACCAAGTCCCGACACGTTTTATGTGACTTCGCCAATTAATGAAAATGGATTCTCTGCAAATCAAGAATATTTTATCCAGTGATACAATTACGAAAAAATATTTTTTAGATGTTTTCCCAAGTGATCATCTACCCGAGGTGGTCGTGCGTTATCCAGCTTGCCTCGTATGTAACACAGATGACTCGTCTGAACCCGGAACCCACTGGTTAGCCTTTTTCATACAATCTGATGATGAAGTGGAATTCTTTGATTCGTATGGAAACGACCCCGGTTATTTTAAAGGACCTATTATGAACTTTGCATCTCGATTTTCACATGTGAACTATAATCCTCTGATGCTTCAGAGTGCTATCCCAAGTAGCACAGGAACGTTCTGTGAACGTCTAATAACGGTTTCAATAGTTCAAACGCCGTGTTTCGTGTCAAAAGAACGTTCTAAAACACGTTCAGAAATGGTATTATTTAGAACGTTCTGAAAATGTTTGATTTGTACCATCTATAAAACGTACAATTCTAGTTCTATATAGAACATTCAAGTGTAACACCGTCATAACACGTTCTGCAACAGTGTAATTATAACGAATATGACAAAATGACTTTTTAGTACTATTGGTTGAGAAACTAGGTTAATCATGAAAATTTTTGACTTCAGTTTTTGATTTTTTCACACGTTTTCTGGCGTGAGGAATCCGGAAGTCAAAAGGTTGGTATGGTATCGGCACCTATTAGCGTAATAGCCCGTTAGTCCATGTACACGATATCTCAAGAACAAATGATTGCAGAGAGATCGGACCAGTTTTAAAATATCGCTTATGATATTGATAAGAATCCTATTGAGAGATTTGTAACATTCTAATTTAAAAACTTCGTAAGTTATTCGAAATTTATAATTTTTAGCTTGATAGAGAATAGAGTTTTTTTTACATTTTCAGTTTAACGTTTTGTTAGCACGTCAGTAAAGAATGCTTTTCAAGAATCAGTAGCGGTGAGGTGAAAAAAATTACAAAATTTTAAACTCATGGAAAAATTTTGTGAATTTTGTATTTCATGAATCAATGTATGGAATTCAACCAAACTTGTTACATAATTAGATCTTGCCCTAAATTGGAGGTTATTTAAATTTCATTTAGGATATATCGTCCGATAGATTGCGGTGCTATGTAATGAAACCCTCCATTTATGGGACGGCTATATCTCAGCTTCTATAGTGTACAAATGCATTAAACTTAATATATTGGTATATACCATTATAACCTCTGCTAATACAATTTGGATGTATACATTGTCCAACAGGTGGCGTTGTAATCTGCAATTTAATCATTTTAACGGAAAGGCAATATTTTAACTCTTGTGATTTAACACTTAAATTTTGTGATACACTGAAGTTATAAGTGAAATCGATTTTATGTAAAGCTTTACTGGTACATTTTGGATGCACATCGGCCAACAGGTAGCGTGGCTATGTTGCAATGTAATCTCATAACGGAAACGAAAAATCTCAACTTCTGTGATTTATAAATGTTGTAAATTTAGTACGTGAATTTAATATTACGTAAAACTCTACAGATTGCCTTTGGGTGCATATTGGACGACAGGTGGCGCTGCCACGTTCCAATATTTTCCATTCACAGAAAGGCTATCTATCAGCTTCTGTAATATATATACTCACCAAACCTTCTGTGTGACATACATTTGATATACATTATTGATTCAATTTGGCTGTATAACGAGTAATAGTCAAACAGTTTTTTTTTTAATTATTATTATTCATAGGACATTGTTTTTTCCCCTAGGAATAAGTATACGGGGATGGGGGAGGGGTGGATAAAAATTTTCACTATGATTATCTTTCAAAAGAATTCGATATCACCTTTAAAACGAATAATTGAACCATCGTTTTCAGATGATTTAAAACAAATTTACCTTTTTTTTTTTTTTTTTTTTTTTTCATTTGTCATAATAATAATAAACCCTTAGAAAAATAAATTTTCTAAGATCTTCTACATAGCATAAAAATGATTGTCTTCTGTCATGAAAATCTGCTAATCAAGGATGTTATTGAATAAATAATCTACTGCTTGATCAGCAAACTGCACAAGGTTCGGTCTGCATAGCATCAACATAATTGAAGAATGTGACAAAAATTTTCGCGCTTTAACTTAACGATAAGCAAGCATCTGCTATTACAGGAAGTCAAACGGTTTGGCAGTTTTATCGCTAATTTGGCTATTTTTTTCCTCTCTTTAATTATTGCTTATATTTTTCTTTCTTTTCTTTCTCTCATCCACAGATATGGATAAGAAAAATCCAAAATTTGACCCGAAAGTATTGTTTTTGGGTCAAATTTTGAAACTGATTTTTTGCAATATTTTTGCACATTTTGAGGTCCCCTGAATCCAAAAATCAGGTTTTTGTATTTGATCTGTGTGTGTGTGTGTGTGTGTGTGTGTTTGTGTATGCCTGTACGTGTATGCCAGTTATCAGCACATTTCAAAAACAAATAATTCCAGAATATGAAAACTTATTGGGAGTACAAATTAATTCGGTCCGTTTTCAATAGATGGCTCTGGCTGATTTGTTTACTGAATAATGATAGATGTTTTTGGCATTGTTAGAAAGGTTTGACCTTTGTCAACCATATTCAGTCAACGAAGCTTCGAGTTTTATACAACAACATTGGTTTTTTGAGCATTCAATATGTCGAGTTTTGTGCTAAAGAAACAACATTTGCGGGAAGTTTTGATTTTCTTTTTTAATTGAAAGAAAAGTGCCGCTGAAGCGCATCGATCACTTGTGGAAGTTTATGGTGAATCTGCGCCATCTGATAAATCATGTAGAGAGTGGTTTCGACGCTTCAAAAATGGTGAATTTAGTGTCGAAGACAATGAGCGCCCGGGCCAGCCGAAAAAGTTCGAAGACGCCGAATTGGAGGAATTGCTCGATCAAGATCCGTGCCAAACGCAACAAGAGCTTGCAGGATCGTTGGGAGTCACTCAGCAAGCAATTTCCGTGCGCTTAAAAAAAATGGGAATGGTTCAAAAGCAAGGAAATTGGGTCCCATACGAGTTGAAACCGCGCGACGTTGAAAAGCGATGTGGCAATTGTCGTTAAAAATTACTTGGAAACGTTGAAATGGGAGGTCCTACCGCACCCGCCGTATTCGCCAGACCTTGCTCCTTCTGATTATTGGTTGTTCCGACGGATGCATCACGATTTGGCTGGACACCGCTTCACTTCTTTCGAAGAAATTCAAGAATGGCTCGATTCATGGTTTGCGTCCAGAGAGGACTCATTTTTCAGAGATGGAATCCGAAAATTGCCAGAAAGGTGGACAAAAGTTGTGGCTACCGATGGACAATACTTTGAATAACATGTTTTTTCATTTTGATAATAAATAAAATGTTTTTTGAACGAAAAAAAACGGACCGAATTAATTTGTACTCCCAATAGTATTCTACATTTGAATCATGTAAGGGGATGCTGCACTTAGCTTTTCCTTGAGATCAAGCAAATGCTTCGTGTACAGGGACGTCCAAGATAATTCAAATACATTAGGTATGTGAGCGAAATTTTTTTGCTATTTACAGTTTAATATCTGTAGCCTGTACTAAACAAAAATAAGTTAACATATATTTTTTTATATGCATAAAAGTATGTTTAGTGTAAAATATGGCATGAAAATCATTCCCCATTCATCTACAGGGCTACCTAGGAATGATAATTAATACTTCAAACCTACAGAGTAAACAAAGAAATTTTTTAAGTGGAAATTTTAACGCTTTTTTTCCCCTATAATTACACGTTTTGAGGTTCCCTGAATACTAAAATCAAATTTTTAATGGTTAATCTTTGTGTATGCCTGTTATCAGCTAATTTTAGAACAAATATTTGCAGATAATTCAAATTTTGTATTTTGAAGTTTATTTTGAGGTTGCTAAAAATGTTTGTTCAAGATTAATAAGCTTGAAAGAGTGGTGAGAAAGAAAGTTGACTGAAAAATTTGGAATGAACTTTTAAATTTAATAATAGCCAAGAATTTTTTATAGTAGGCATTATGCAATATATTTAAATGGGGTCCCCCCCCCCTCCTCATTGAGAGAGTTATTCGTCAAATAATATCTGTTCCTAAAACTAGTTTGAAATTTTTGAAATGTAGATTTATATATAGTATTTGTTATCTTACACTTTAATCTGCAATCTGCATTTATAGTATTCAAATGCTAGGTAAGAGTAAGAGACAGCCATGTGAGTGTCCCACGAAATTATTATTAATATTTAAATAAAAACAGTCTTTTTTAAATACTGATAATGCATAATTAAGTAGTAATTTTTATTTTATTTTTATCTATTTATTTATTTGGGTTGAGAAGTGATGTGTCTGTCAAATGAAAGAAGAGATTTAATTGATGGTCTACATTCATGATGACGGTCGTTATCAAAAAAAAAAAAAAAAAAAAAAAAAAAAAAAAAATAGCGATACCTTCAAATTTCACACATTATAAAATCCAAAATTTTGCTTCAAATTATCTTGGAATGGCGAATTTTGGTTGGTGGGTATTGATTAAGTGTATGTAATAGGCACTTCGGTGGTATTTCGCGAAACTTCTAACTTACCCGCCGAAGAGGGAGAGTAAAAAGTGGGTAAGCCGCTGCCGAAAGCAATGGAAACCAGACTAATCATGTTGCGAGCGGAAGAACCATTACAAAACGCAGCTGGAACATCAACTTAAGTTTCGATTGATTTCAGCGATTTTTTTTTTTTCTTTTGAGATTTTGTTAATAATGACATGGAATTTTGAGAATTTATTTAAATATACTATGCAGCAAAGCGGGCAAAGCCTGCTAATGTTTATTTAAAGCATACTTAGATATGCTACACGAAACGTAATAAAATTATCAAATACTGTTCGTATGCACATAAAACATGTTTCCTATAAAATATTTTATTGTTAGCTTATGATTCATAAGGCCATATAGAAATATTTAGATATATTAGAGGATAATAAGCGAAAATTCGTCGAAGTGTGTTTTAAATTTTGTTAAACGTTTTCAACTTCCCAACAAGTTAAAAATATGCTTAAAATTTAAGTTTGTCAACACCATTGTCTGTCTATTCGTTCTCTAATTTCAAAAATATATTTTATAATTCCTCAGTTACATCGTAACCGTGCTCAATTTTTATTGAAAGTATGTGTATACCGTAAGCGGTTTGATATGGGGACTCACTAAAATTTTAAACGTACAAAAGTGTATGTTTAGGTGTAAGGTGCAGGTGTTTTATAAACTAAGTGGTCCGCATGATTTTTCTCTTTTGTTTATTACTAAATATAGTAAAAATGTAGCAATTTCTGTAATATTTCAATAAAAATATAAATATCTTGCGCATTAGTAAAACAGAAAAAAAAAAAAAAAAAAAAAAACTAGTTATACTGTGACGGCTTTAAAAGTTTTTTTTTTATTCCATTCTATATAATAGCGTCACCAACGATTTATTCGCACAAAATTTCAAGAAACTTAGCTTCTCACAATTAACTTTCTATACATATAATTTCGTACAATTTTCACCAATAGGTGCTGCTGTATAGGCAACTGGAAATCCCAGACACTAACAGCAACGCCACATTGTGGATAGATTACATCCGAATTGAATCAGCATACATTTTAATAATATAAATATCATATACCAATTTTGGTGGATTTAAATAACAATAAATAACATACGAAATATATATACCTTAGAAGAACTACCTACTCTAAGAAGCAAGGTTTTACCTTATCAGAAACGAAATTAAATTGTCGTCTGTTAGCTTTTTGTACCCAAATAAAATCAGTACAGATTTACATGATTTCCATCACATGTACAAGCTTAGTGTATTTATAACTATAGATGATTAGATGGAGCCTGTCCAGTAGGATTGCAATATAGAAGCAACATGTTATGAAAGCCACATATTAAAATCTAATTAGCAGTAATTTAAGTCTAGCCAAATATTAAGTTTGGTTAAATGCTGTCCACTGGATCGTGAGAAACAGAGTCCAAAATTTTCTTTCTGACACACATACAAAGACATTTTCTAACAATAGTTGAATCATATTCCAAAAATCACAAACTGTGTGAATTTATCGAAAATCGAAAGTCGGAAATTTTCACGAATCCAATACTTTCTTCTTGACAGATGTAAGTAAAATAATAATAATAATAATAATAAACGGTAATCATACGCTTGATCAAATCTTGAGGTTGAAATAATTAAAAACAGCTAAAAAAAATGTTTTATTTATTTATTAATTTATTTATTTTCTCCTATATTAACCCTTTGCCGGCCCTAATGCTCTAAACCGCTATACATAGTATTGCCAAATTGAGGGACTCTTTTATTTAACGAACACCAATAATTTTGAGGAGTGATATTTGATATACATAATGGACGAATAAACTTCGAAGTGATTAGACAACCGATGCAGTAGAAATTTATTGGTGGATATTGAACAAAAAAAATCCTTAAATTTGACAACATTCAAAAAAGGAGAGGGAAATTGAACAGGACCGGCAAAGGATTAAATTAAAGGTTTAAAGGATAAAATTTCGATCCGTGCAGTCATCTAGAATAACGTTTAGTATAAAAATACACAGATTATTTTTAACTAATGGTTGTGAAATGATTATATATATATATATATATATATATATATATATATATATATATATATATATATATATATATATATACAATACTGATAATTATTCAAAAAAACTTTTTGTACATTCGGCAGAAAAATTACTGAAGCACACATCCACGTTTCATATATACTAGCAAACCCGTGCGGTATTTTCGCACTTTATTTCTTTTCTTATTTACCTTTAAAATTTGAAACTTATAAATATTATATCAATTTCACCCCTTAATTAAAATTTTAATTTACCAGAAGCCAAATTATTATTAGATCCAAATAAATATTGTGCAATAGTGAAACCAGAATTATTCAAAGAAAAGCTTCAAAATAAAATTCATGGTTTATGACTCAGTTTTCATACTTCCGCAGGCAGTACGGTTTTAGTAAAGGACCCCTGTGACGCCTTTTAAATTTTAATCGCCAAGTATGCAATGGCATTTTATTTATTTTAGCGTAATTTTTTGTAAAAAAGAAAAAAAAAAATCCTAGACTTAAATTGATAATATTTTTTTATGATTGCGTTTTGTAGCCAATTTATGATAATATATCATGTTCTGTTTATATCTTTGAAATATTGCTAGGTTTATACTGACTCTTGCAAAGATTTTGCAGAAATAACTTTCAAAAATACATTTCTCATAAAATAATGTCCTCAAACAAATATCGTCATGTTTTCTTTATTAGATCATTGAACTGAATCCGCGTGCTTAAATATTGTTCATTTTTAAATACTATTTTTTATCCTCACGTATTTTATTAATTTTACCACTATCGTATCATTTCAAAAAATATTAATTGAAATTGGTCCACGTTAGAGAAATATTATATAGATATTAGTTTGATCACTAATTTTTATCATCAATCTACTTTTTTATAAACAGCTTAAGACTAAGATTATGACTCGATAAATATTTACTCAACAATACAGTTTAGGTGCAAATATTTTGATTTACTAGAGCTTCAATAATATTTCTGCCGACAGTATATGGAGTAGCATCATTCACAACCGCTCTTTCGTGCCGGCAAAATGTTTTTAATATTTTCTGAAATAGCTCACAATTTTTAAAATGAATAGTTGAATCAAGCTTCTGTAATAATTTGAAATAATTGTATTTATATATATATATATATATATATATATATATATATAAACAAATAAATAAATAATATTTTTTTCCATTATTGGTTTTTTTCCTTTCTCTCATTTTTTTCATAAATGTAAAATGCAGAAATAACTGCTTTTAATTGAACAACGTGGATTTGTTTAAGAAAATATAAAATACAGTTTTGTAATGGCCACGACGTACTAGCTTGATTTTGTAATTATCATCCTGTTTAGTTAGATAAGCTTTCCTTGAAGTGGCATTTTATGTAATTCAATAAAACAAGCATGCAACATTTTAAATACACGACGAATTTTTATATCTTGCCTCATCATAAAAATAAACTATTTAACAAAATATTGTTAAATACAAACTCTGTAACATTTTTAAATAACATTTTTTTAATACAATTGTTGAGTTCTGCATTTTTCATTAAAGTAACTACATAAAACAAAAATAGTTTTCCCCCCCCCTAATAATTAAATAATGACTATGCCACAAAATGAAAAGGACTACTTGTGTTGTTTTATCTCAAGATAGAAAGCTGCCAAATTTGACTAGACCGCCAAATTACCAACAAGGGTTGCCAGTTCCATAATTTTCAGGCGCGAAAACCAAATGATTTCATATCAATTTTCTCATGTTGATGACTTTCTGATTATCAAAGAGAGACGTAAGAGTGAATTTACTTTATATATCTTACATACATATATTTTGATACATTATTAATACTTTATTCATACTTATAATAAAAGTTTGTATATAATTATTAATCAGATGCTAAAAAGTTTGACTTGTTATTTTTAAGTTATTTATTTTTTTTTTTTTTTTATCTCGAGAAATTGAAAAATGCTGTTAATGTAAATCTAACTACTAATTTGTTTTCTAACAGCATTTGAATATTAGTATTACCAATGAATAAATTTTACAAGCAAAACTTGTCACATAATAGTATTATGACATCAAATATTTTTTCTGTTATAAATAAGCGGGATTTTTGTGTAAAAAATAAACATAATTTAAATTTCTCATCAAGAGAAAAAAACATATATTAATTTCTTATAAATCTAATTTTAAGGTATGTGTGCTTGTGTCATTTTGTCAGTCTTAATAAGGGTATGGTGGACGTTGAAAATCTTTCTTTGAAATTATTGTCTTACAATTGTTTGTATTGCATATAATGGGTCGTTCAATGTAAAGTGAATTATTTCCTTCTAAGGGGCTGTCCATAAATGATGTCACGCTTTTTTTCAGAATTTTGGACCCCCTCCCCCCCTTTGTCACAAAGTGTCACGTTTCAATAACCCCCCCCCCTCCCCCCCTTGTCACATGTCACGGACCATGCCATACATCAATAATTACTTCAAGTTCAGAAACAAAATATTAGACTAGAGATCATATTTCAAATTTTATTTTTAAATGTTGACTATGGATCTTAATGACATCTGTAAATATAACCATATGGACTTATATCTTTTGTTGGACATTTCAAGAGTGTGAGAAGGGAAGGTTTTCTTCTAAGTAAAGTTTTTCTATTGCTATCATATACTAAAAACCTACTCTTATTGCTTTTTTCTGAAAGAAAATAATGTCTGAGGGGAGGGAGGAATCACAGGATAAAGTTACTTTTACCCGAATTAAAAAAATATCCTTATCTTTGACAATTTTAAAATAACATCGAAATTTCATGTGCTGAATATAAATGTTTGTACTGTAACTGAAATATGTGATGTCACACTTTTTGTTACCCCCCTCCCCTCCCTTGTCACGAACTGTCACAATTTCACGAACCCCCTCCCCCCCCTCCAAGCGTGACATCATTTATGGACGGCCCCTAAATAGATTTTGAAATAACGAACTTTTTGCAAATTTATATGTAGGAAAACAATTTAAGATTTTGTAAGCATTACCTATTTTTAGCGTTTAAAACAAATCAGAGTAGTAAGAATTTATAAATTATAAGAAAAATAACTTAGAAGTTTCATTTTTATAATTATTTAGAAGTTTTAGTTTTCTGAAAAAACAATGTCAGGCCATTTATGGGATTTTAATGCAATAATCAGAGGTTTTTCACTTTTATAATGAAAGATGTAACTAAATGTGGTAAAATTAAGCAAAAATATTCATATTTAAAAAATGTGGAGTTTACACCGGTTTCACAGCGTATGTTTCACAGTGTCTGTATATGCATTGAAATGTATGAATATTAAATATATTAAAATTTCCTGAATACTACCAAAGTTTAAAAAATTAAAATTACAAATTTTAATCTTTTTTTAAATTGTTTAAAATGCTTTAGTCTTAAGTTTTTACTTCGATCTTATATTATTATAGTTTATAAATATAATCTAAATGCATCTGTACATTTATTTTGTGGATTTATTTATAAATATATATATATATATATATATATATATATAATTTTTGAATTAGAAAAAAAATAATTGCATGAAAATTCCACAGTTAAAAATATTACAAAAATAAAAATTAACTCATCAATCGATCCACAAAGTAAAGCACAAATGTATTCAGATTATACTAATAAACACTATTAGTGCAAAATCAAGGAGAATTTTCAAAAATTAAATAACGTAGATATATATATATTTTTTTTTTTAATATTATGAATTTTATTCTTTTAATTTTTATAACCGTTTATGACCATGTACGTGTGATTCTACTGGTCAGACAGAAAATTATATTTCAGTTTCAATATCCATGTAATAAATGCTAAAAAAGAGATTATGTATTAGTTTTCTTAAATTCAATAACATCGATTTTCTCAAGAGATGTGAGTAAAAGCCTGCTTATAAAAATGCTAATTTAATTTAATGTTGTAAATGTTTACAGTCAGTTACGGTTAATATTAAGAGAACATTTTTAAAAACAGAAATTTATTAAGAAATAAAAACAGAAATTTTACAAGAAATTTTTATAACAACAGTTTCTAAAATTTCCGTTTTATGGCAGAATTTCTTGAGATTATTAATTTCTTATCCAACATTCATTTTAAATTCGTATATTTTTTAAAGTAAAAAAGTTTATTTTACATTTAGCTATTTAAAATATTGTATTAAGTTTCATGTTTTTATATTTTTGACAAAATATACATATATATATATATAGAGAGAGAGAGAGTTTGAAATTAAGATTATTTGTGAGTTGCGTTTTACTATATAGCAGTTCGTAAGATATCTTTCTTGTAAAATACTAATAGATAGCAGCACTACTCCGAAATTCACTTAAAATTTACGAATGCGTAGTTGCTTTAATAATATTTCGGTGCTTTATTTTTTCACTTGAAGAAGAGTAGGACTGATAATTTGACCTGAAACAGCTATTGCGTTTCTTTTATTTTCAATTTATAACCTATTTGTCACCTTCAAATCAAATGGTAATGAAGTAAAAGAAAAAAAAGTGCATTAAAATTTAAATAAAATCTTATTTATAACCGTTATGTTTATGCATAATGTATAAATTTCATAGTATAACAGCTTTTTACTTTTGTTTATTTTAAATAATTTCTTTAAAAGAGAAATCTTTATTATTTATTTATTTATTTATTTGTAGTATTTATTGGAAACAATGGTAGTATATAGCTGAAAAGATTAAACTTATTAAAATTAAAATTTAATTAAAATTAATTTGTTTTTTTTTATTCATTCATTTCTTTTTAAAGGAAAATGTACTTTTTCGTTTTATTATATTCATCGAAATCAAATGGTAATATAATGGAAAGAGCAGGGGCTATAAAATACATGCTTCAAAATCTAAAGAGGTACAGTTGACTTTAACATTGTAGTTCTTAAATAATAACAGATCCACCTGTTGTTGATAAATACTCATTTGATCATGAGATATTTAGATGTTTTTTTTTTTTTTTTTTTTTTTTTTTTAGCTTACTTACTGATTTTTTACCAAGCAACATACATTATATAATATATATATCAGTCGAACCTCGTTTACGGGAATCTCATGGGGAATAAAAAAAAATTGTTCATGTTATCAGTAGTTTATATTGTCAGTAACTGAGAAACTGACCTTTGTTTTAGCGGGGATTGTGGAAACTATTCACGATAAGCGGTTTACGGTAATTAGATTCGACTATATATATATATATATATATATATTGTATCGGAAAAAAAAAGTAAAAAATGTACAAATTTAAACTCTCAAAGTACGGAGTATTGTTATAAAGTTTGGAATAAAATCACAACACAAAATATGGAATAGACTTTCATATTTTTTTCCCTTTATTTTTCTCATATTCCATTTTGAGATTTAATGCATCTTTTTCAGACGTGAATTTTACTGTAATAATTTGCTTAAGTCAACTCTGATAGACAAGTTTAATGCATCTGAATGTTTGCATACATGTATTTCAATTTAATCTTTAAAACGTTTTTATTATACCTCTTTAATTAATTGATTACGAAAATATGTCTGCTATATTCAATATTTAACATTCTTCAATATATAGCTAATAAAGAAATTTCTAAAAATATTTCTTCTTGTAACCAAATATATTTATGTTAAATGTGTAAAGTTATTCTCACTTAACCCTTTAAGGGACAAGACAATTTTGATCATTTAAAATTATCTGCCACCAGTACGTACAAACAAATATAAGTGATTAAAAAGAAAAATGGAGTTTTTCTTCTATATTATTAAAGTAAAACTTTGTAAAAAAAAATTCTTGGACAAGTTTTTACAGTTGGGGATTAAAATTAGGTTTGATATAATGTATTCCAAAGCCTTTGAAAGGGTTAAACGAATTTAAATAAATAAAAATGTATAAGTCTGCGTAGCTTTATATTTTTCTTTCATCTGAATTATATAGAGATCTACAAAAATATAATTAAGTGAACCTGAACATTAATGTTACAAACAATACTCTGGTTAATATAATCTTTTTTTTTTTTTTTTTTTTTTTTTTTTTGGTATCTGGTTGCGTAAAAACATTATGTAACATTGGGCATTATGTAAAATCACAATGCACAATGTTGTTTTAATTTAATCTTTTAAAGTTTTATTTTCGTATGCATTTCGCATTATTAAGATATATATTTTTGAAAAATTTAAACTGTTGTTCCGAATTTATCATTTTTGGTGTATAACGTACAAAACTCATAAATATTAAATATGTACATAGTAGACATACGTTGTACAGTATCTAAGAACTACAATGCCGTATATTTATTAAGAGTATATTGTACTGTATGTAATTAATGAATCTGTCAATTTTATGATTAATAATCAAATAGTAATTCAGATAAAGCTAGTCTGAATACACACAAGTGTAAGCACATATGTAATCCACAGAATAATTATTGTGCATCTTTATATACGTATACAGATGATGGGGGACCAAATAAGAAAAAAAGCGATACTTTCGAATTTAAACATTTTGTCGGAAATATTGAGAAACATTTGATGGATACTTTGTGGGTGTAAATAACATGTTATATCACATATGTTTAAAAAAAAATGCCCCAAAGATAAGAAAAGAACCACTAATAAAATTATATTTTTACATATTTGGCACCATCTTGTAATTAATAATGCTTGAAATTTATTGTAGTTTTAGCATGTTTTTATGACGCTCTTTTTAATTATCATTTATAATTCACCATCACAGAAAATTTCTTTAAAGAAATTAAAGACTTTCAAGTGTTTTTTATTTATAATAAGCACGGTTTTTAATTTATTATAAGTCATTTTTAGAAAACTTGACATAGTACATTAGACACAACATTCTGTAATCTGAGATTAAGAACATTAAATTTATGCAAAAAAATGAGCATTTTTACTAAAAGATATTTATCTGCGCATGCACAAGATTTAACGAAAAAAAATTTTGGGGTTTTATTTAGTGAAATGTATAGAACTCATGCAAACATTGTGAAAAATCAAAAAGATATCGTCAACAGAATTAGTTGAAATTTAAGCACTATGAAAGGCAAGCAAAAGTATAAGTATGTAATGCATATTTTTATTTTTAATAAGTCCTTGGGAATACACTGTAAGTTAATTAAATTGAAATCTTTATAAAACCACTTATCGTTCGCTTCTCTTTCATACTGCTTTAAATTTAACTAATTCTATCGATGATATGTTTCTAAATTTCCCTGATATTGCTTTGGTTATTTTTTCGGAGTATTTATGTATTTGGATAATAAATTTTGTAAAAAAAAAAAAAAAACTTTGTCACCATTTGTGGATGCAAAGTTAAAACTTATTTAGAAAAAATACTCATATTTCATCTTATATTAATATTTTTATATTATATTTGTATTATGTTATGTCTAATGCACTATGTCAAAATTTCTAGAAATGGCATTAAATTGATCTGAAAACCCTTTATGTTATATAAGCAAAAAATGTTTCGCAAATTTTCAATAAAGTAAAAAAAAAAAAAAAATATTCTCAATGAATGCGCGTGATACTGACAAAATTATGAATACACATAAATTAAAGAAGCCACATAAGAATAAATGCTACAGCTACAACGCATTTCAAGTGCAAATTTTTATAAATAAAAATTTACACCCCCCCCCCCCCGTTAAGATCCCTTCTTTTCTTTCTGGACAAAATCTTTACATAAATATATGTGGAATAGCATGTTTTTTATACCCATGAAGTTCTATGCACTTTATCAAGATTTCTCTATGTATTTGACAAAAAGGCTAAATCGGAAAATTACACATTATTTTGCCACTCGTCTGTATATCATGAAAATGGCTAAAAATTGACTTTTAAAGTTTGGAATTCAAGCATTCTCTGGAATAAAAACTATTTATATTAATGGATACAACACGATAAAATTGTTGTGAAATATAATTATATATATATATATATATATATATATATATATATACAAAAGAGCAATAGTTTTATTTATAAAGTATTTATACAAAAGCTATTTCTATATGTTTTCTTTCTTTAATTTTTCTTTCTTTTTTTTTTTTTTTTTATACTAACCTTCTGAACCAGAAAATAATGGCGTCCAATAAGTAAAAATTATGTTTTTAGCATAATCATAGACAGAGATTGGGTGAGGACGGCTTTCTTTACTTTTACTTATGTCTAACATAATATAAAAACGGAAAAGGGAAAACGTTATCAAAACAATAAATAATATATTTAATAAGTAAATAAATAATATACTAAGAAATGATATATTAATTATAAATAATATACTTACTATATTTTTTATTAAAAAAAATAATAATAATTACATTTGTTTATTATTTAATATGCCATGATAGCATAATTACATCAAATGAGTAAAAATTGCGTTGACTCATTTTAAAGAAATTTAAACATTTAATGATTACCAATTACATTGCCATGTGGAATAAGTTTAAATATCTGTAAACATAATTTTTGTAAACTGCTGCTGTAAACTGAAAATATGAATACACACATGCACTGAAATTTAAAAATATGAAGTATGTTAAATATTTTGATTAAAAAAATTATATTTAAGTATTTGGAAATTTTTAAAATTTCTTCCTTCTAACTAATTTTTAAATTTTCGTTTCAATTTCTTATTATTATAAATTAACAATATATTCTAAACTCAATTGCATATAATTTTAGCGGTGTATTGGTGCATTAATTTTCGAAAATATTTTTTATGTTGGAATATTAAAACTTTCTATGAACTTCAGCATTCAAATATATTTTTAAACTATCCATGGACTTACAAAGTAGTACCCAGAAATGTTTAGAATATACAGGGTGCAAAGTCGAGAGCAGGCCTTTATTTGCGCAACAATTGGTCTCAGACGTTCTCCAATTACAAAATGTATTTTTTAAAAAAATGTAAGCATTCATTATATGACATGTTTAAATTAAAAAAATCAATTTATTCAAAATCACAAAAATTGGTAATTTTTATACGGTTTTCAGGACGCTAGTAGTAAAAGTTGACTTTCAACTTAAAAAATATAACACGAAAAGTTTCACTTTTGTGCGCCCAAAATTGTCTGAGATAGTTAGTTTCAAAATTTAGAATTATTTCGCATTTTCTCGGGCTTTATTAAAAAGACAATGAAAAATTCTTTAATAAAGCCCGGGAAAAAGCAAACAAATTCCAAATAGGATATTTAAACCGATCCCTTATTGAAGGCCGAAATATGTTAGAAAATCTAAACTTTAAATATCTTGTTCCATTTTGGGAGAATATAAATGAAACTTTTTGTTAGGATGAGTGTCAATTTTTTTAAATATCACTATAGGGATCTGGAACTGTATAAAAATTTAGTTTTTGTAATTTTGAAAAAATAGATATTTTAAATTTAAACTTGTCATACCGCTCATATTTTTATAAAAAAAATTTTGTAACTGAAACTATATGTTTGCGACCAATAGTTGCGGAGATAAAGACATTCTCGTGATTATCTTTGTACCCTGTATTAAAAAAAAATTAATATATATATATATATATATGTATGTATAAATGAATTTTTAATCGTAGTTAAAACCAGGCAACCGATATAAGATCACTGAAACCACATAGAACAATGAGAAGGAAATTACAACAAATTTAAATAACCTGTGGAGACTGATTGTGATTTATTGAAACATTTATTTTTGTTTATTTATTTTTATTTTATTTAACTCCATTCTAATCATGTATTTATTCCTAGATTATTCGTTGCAATTTTAATAATTTTGCCGGTGCGTAAAAACGACATGAAACTCAAATCAAAAGATACAAACAAGCAACGAGAAGAAAAAAAAAAAAAAAAAAAAAAAAAAAAACAGCATTTTTTTTTTAAAGGAAAAGCTCAGAACGGTGAAAAAGAAGAAAAAAAAAAAAAAAAAACTCGTCAGGGGTGACCTTTTTTTAAGACCTATTTTTTTAAGAGAAAATAAAAATGTAAATCAAAAATAACAATTTGCTACTTTGAAGTGCTTATACACTAACAGCGATATTTTTATGTTACACTGTATGTTTATTCTCTTAAAGATTTATTACATAGAGCAAATGACTTTGAATAGCAAAGTAGATTTTTGCATTATTGAGGGAAATTTATACTGTGTTTGGGGGAAATTTCCGAGGTTTGAACATTTTCTGCACCCCTGGAATATACTATTAATTCAAGAACACAGAGAATCAAACAGAAAACAACTATAAAAAACAAACATTACTCACAGGATGATGCATCCGGAATCCCAAGGATTAAAACAAGCAAAATAATTCAAGAGTTTAGTTGTACATAGCAGATGAAGAATGATACAACACAGCAACAGGGATATGAATTACTTTTTTTAAAATTCAAATAATGTTTGAGAAATTTGAACATACTTAATTTAGACGTATATGCATGAGAAATTCCATATTCTACGATAGTAATTCCCAAAAATTGTCATAACGTGAAAGTCAACACTATATCCCTTAAAAAATTCCTTAAATTTTTGCATTTAAAAAAAAAAATTCTTTTTTTCCCCTAATCTGAAGATAATGGCGTTATAGTATTAATAACGAAACTTTAATAAACACCATAAAAGGCAAGAACTCGCAGCTGCTACAAAAGAAAAAAAAAAACCGGCAACGCATTCAACATACTCAACGTGCTTGTTTGCAGCTCTCGCGCTTACATTGTTCGCCTGATGAAGGGTTGTGTCATCTTTTAACCCGAAACAATTGTTTCGAGTTCTTGCATTTTATGGTGTTTATTCAAAGTTTTGTAATTAATACTATAACTTCATTATCTTCAAATCAGGGGAAAAAAGAAATTAAAAAAAAAAAAAAAAATGAAAAAATTTAAGAAATTTTTTAAGGGATAAAGAGACGTAATGGCACTTTTTTCGGAAAACTGTCATATAATATCGAATTTTTGATGCATATTACGTTGAAATTAAAGGAATAGTAAGTATGTTAAAATTTCTCAAACATTATTTGAATAAAAAAAAAAAAAAAGTAGTTTATAATCCTGTTCATGTGTTGCATCATCAGCTATGTAATTTTTAATAAAAAAGCACCACAAAACTGGCGTTGTAAAAATTATTACTTACAGACTTTGAATAAACACCATAAAATGAAATAAACTCGCAACAATTGTTTCGGGTCGAAAAAACAAACGACCCTTCATCAGGGGAATAAAGTAAGCACGAGTGCTGCAGTCAAAGCGACAACGCACCAATTGCGCTTTGACTGCAGCACTCGTGCTTACTTTATTCGCCTGATGAAGGGTCGTGTGTATTTTCGACCCGAAACAATTGTTGCGAGTTTATTGCATTTTATGGTGTTTATTCAATGTTTGTAAGTAATAATTTGTACTTTTTACTTTTAAACGCCCGTACTGTGGTGTTTTTTTTTTTTTATAATGACGTCACAGTTTTTTTTTTTTTTTTTTTTTTTTTTCTACACTATTTTAGAACGTTTACCGTACGTTTTCTAGAACGTTCTGAAAATGTGTATAACGTTTTGAAAACGTTCTAAAGACGTTTAGAACGTTCTGAGACCGTATACGTAGAACGTTCTCAGAACGTTTCTATAACACCGATGGTGATAGTTACACGTTCATTGAACGTTCTCTGAACCGTACTATTGTACGGCTTCAAGATGGACAAATAGACGTCTATAACACGTTCAAAGTGAACGTTCTTAGAACGTGTTTGTAGAACAATTTTTGAACGTTCAGAGAACGTTTCGGTGCTGCTTGGGATAACTGCCGTTTGTGGTCAATTTTGTGTTTATTATTTATATTGTAGATGTCGAGGAAAAACTCTGAAAGAATTTTTGTCTACGTTTGTGACCAAGAATATCTGTAACGATCATCGAGTCTATGATTTTGTTGCCAAAAGATTTCGTGTGTATGCTAATTTTTATCAATAAACACTTATTTAAACTGTATACATTTTGTGTCTGTGTTCATTTATCATGGATTTTCCACGTCTACAACATCCTTTCACTATGATTCTTGCCGGTCCTACAGGATGTGGCAAGTCTTATTTTATGAGAGATTTGTTACATTTTCAAGAACAAATGTTTCATCCTACCATTGACAAAGTGGTTTGGTTTTATGGTATTTATCAAACTTTATATGATGAAATACCTGATGTTACTTTTGTAGAAGGTTTCCCATCAAATTATAAAGATTATTTGAATGGTAATACTTTGTTTGTGATAGATGATTTAATGACCGAATGCAGTAACGATAAACGTTTGACTTCGTTATTCACGAAAGGTAGTCACCATTTAAATCTGAGTGTTGTTTTTTTAACTCAAAATTTTTTTCAAAAAGGGAGTGAAATTAGAACAGTGTCTTTAAATGCCCAGTACATTTTTCTGTTTAAAAATCGTCGCGACATGAGTCAAATTATGCATTTGGGTAGGCAGTTGTACCCCAAAAAATCAAAATTTTTTCAAGAAGTGTATGAAGATGCTACAAAGAAACCCTTCTCGTACTTGTTTATCGATTTGAAAAATGAAACGGATGAAGATATGAGATTGCGAACACAAATTCTACCCAATCAAATTCAGTTTTTATACAAGTATAAATAAAGTATTAGTGTATGTGAAGAGTTAGTTGCTAACATGACTTTGTCAAGAGAACAACTTAGTGACCTGGAATTGATTCGCACATGTCCCAATAAATTACGTAAACATTTTCTTAAAAAATTACCTAATCGTACTGTTAAAGCTATCTGCGAGTGTACGTTGAACGTTTTAAAAGGAAACGTGCCTCTTTCTACTACTCAGAAACGATCGTTAGCGAAATATAAATCGACTCTTAGAAAAATTGGAACGAAAAAAGGATCCTTATTCACTAAAAAGAAACTGATTATTCAACAAGGCGGATTTTTAAACATTTTAATCCCCGCTGCCATATCAGCCATCAGCACACTCTTCCATGGAATTCGCTAAAAAATTTGCTTTGGTTCCTGAAGAAGTGTTGAACAAACATACACCTTCCCAAAAACAACAGTTAAGTGAATTGGATAAAGCTTTGCTAAAAATATTAAACAGTTCCTTACCAGATTATGAAAAAGTGCAACGCTATTATGAATTATTACAAAGAAAAATGAATTTACAAGAAAACAATCTGCCGTGGATTCAACGTTCTGATGAAGAAGTTGAGCAACAACCTGCAAAACCCGAACAAGATTCTGTGAAACAAGAACCCACACCAACACAAGAGAGTGTGAATCCTGAACATATCAAACAAGAAATTGACTATAACCAACTTCCTTTAACTTTAGTACCTTCAAGAATGAAAAAACAAGCTTTGAAATTACTCGAATTTATTAAGACAAGTCCTCACAAACTAGAGTGGAATGAAAATGGAATAGTGTCTTTTAAAAATAAAAAAATACAGAACTCTAACATTGCAGACTTTTTTCATTTAATTTTTTCTACAAACAAGAAAGTACCTATTAATGCACAGGGTGAATTGTTACAAGTTCTCAAAGAAATGCATGTACCTAAAAGTTTCATTAAAAATAAAAATTTGTTATCACATCCTATGTCAACACCTAAAGTTAGAAAACAATCCCATGTAAACCCATTTTGGATCAGTCTTAAATAAAATTAATTTTTTTTTATTATTTTATGTCTCCTCATTCTTTCATTAAAATATGTAGACATGTGCAAGTTTGGACAAGACCCGAGAGGGGCCAGGTGGTGGGGATGAAGACATTCCTTGAATAGCTTTAGGGTATGTGGCAACAATTGACTTCCCACGGCTGACCACACAGGTTGGTTGGGAGGTGCCAGGTAGACGACATTCCTTTCACACCCTTAAGGTGTGTGGTAACTATTGATTTCCCGCGTTTGACGTCACAGGTTGGTCATTGGTTATTTTTGAACAATTGCGAGCGTGGGTTTGACGTCACGAGTTGAGGGGGTAACATTCATTCAGCCTACTGTTCTCGCTTTTGCAAGTTGTATTTTTTCATCGTGCTAAACTTTATTTCAAAATGAGTATCCACTTTTATGAAAACGGTCTTAATGTTAGTTATTATCCTAACTTTATCGAGAAGGAAAAAGCTGATGTCTATTTCAATGAGTTGAAAACTTTACCGTTTTACACTCCCACCTTCAACATTTGGGGGAAAGATGTTATGCCGAAACGAAAAATGTTAGCATTTGGAGATGATGGTTTAGTCTATGCATTCAGCGGTGCTCAAATTGCTGCCCAACCTTGGACCCCAATCATGATGGAACTGAGAAACATCGTCGAAAAGCATGTTGGATGTGCCTACAACTATGTTTTATTAAATCTGTACCCGAACGGGCAAAGTTACATTTCCCAACATAAAGATAACGAATTCAGTCTGGATGATACTTTTCCTATCGCAGTCCTCAGTTTTGGTGCCCAAAGGAAAATTGAATTTAAAAAGCCAAACACACCTTCTACAGTGATTGAATTAGACAATGGGTCTTTATACACTATGGCTAAACCTACGAATGAACTTTTCACTCACGGTATTGCTGTAGACCCTTCGATAAAGAATGCAAGAATAAGTCTTACTTTTCGTCATATTATAACTGTTGCTCGACCTTTGAAAAGATCTAGATTAGACTTTTAACAATCGTCTCCTGATAATGGTGGACAGTCTTCTAGCGAAAAAAATGAACAATCGCACTCTGATAATATTGGACAATCATCCTCTAATGAACTATTAGCTTCAAAATGTGATAACGAACTTTCTTGTGTTAAAAATGAACAATCTACTAGTGGTGAACTGTCTTGCAAAATTCCAAATAATGACTGGTTGGATAAATTTTTCCAACAAAGGCAGAAATCAAATCCTATTCTAGGAGAATGGGATTTAGGTTGGTGTACATTCTTGCAAATCATTTTGGAAAATGAAAAAAATTTAAGAGTACACATTCGTAATTTTACAGAAAATAGTGTTGGTGATCGTTTTCCTACAAAATCGGGTGTTATATTATCACCGATAACGTGGCTAGATTTTCAAAAAATATATCTTCGTTTAAATTCAATACTGTGAAGGATAGTTTTTTATCAAACAACCAACTGTTAACAGCATATGTGAATGAAGATATGTGTTTGATGCAACAAATGTTTTGCACAAGAAATGCCGGCTTTTACCTAAAACCGATTGGTTTAAAAATGTTCAAAGATCAAATGAACAGATTGATCGAATTGAGAAGTCAGATTTCACATTGCCTTATGGAAAGTGTTCTCGTGAAACAAATTCCTACTTTGATTTCAAACAAAAGAATTGAATGTGAGAAACATATGATTTTCGACGAAGCTCAAAACCATTATCTATCATCAATTTGTAGTGAAATTCAATCAAATATTAATACATTTTTTGAATGTAACGGGTGTGATTTGAATATGGATTCTCAATTCGATCACGATTGTTTAATGTTAAACACTTATGACAAATATATCTTTTCTCAACAAACTGTTTTGCTACATTTGAACACTTTTAAAATTGTTCAAAACATTATTTCAAAACAATGTTTGTGCAATTTCAATGAATCCTTTTTTAATAAGTTGACTATGCAATATTTTCAAGCTTATTTTGAGAAATACTTCTCAAAGATTGTATAAATGAAATGGTTTGAATAAATTGTTTTTTGTTTCAATATAAAATCTGTCTATGTTTTATTTCAAACTTATTAATTTAGTTTTTTTATGTATTTCATTTTCTAGGTAAAAAAAAAAAAACTTATTTCAGAAAAAAAAAAAAAAAAAAAAAAAAAACTTATTTGATAAATAAAAGAATATATTAAATTGGAAGAAAAAAAAACCTACTTGAAAACATTAATTTACAAAAATATTTATTATATTTAGAAAGATGAAATTTTTTCCATTATAAATAGATGAGTTAAAAATTATTTACTTAACTTATTTAAGGAATAAAAACTTAAGAATTAAAAATTATTGTTAAAGAAAAACATAAATTTATAAATGTTTTATTTTTACATTTATAAGAAAGAAATAATAATTAAGAATGTATTAAAAAATAAATCATTTTTAATAATTGTTATCTTTTTCTATAAAGTGAAACTTGAGGAAAAATCTTACTTTAGAATTAAAAATTGTTTTAAATAAGAATAATTCTTTTTAAAAATACATATTAATGTACATGAAGTAATTTATTTGAAGGATAAAAAACAAAAAATTAATTTGTTTTAGTATGAATAAAAAAATTAAATTCCCTTCACAGCGAAATATTAATTCCGTTTGAAGAGAAATGTTTACGAAAATAACTTCTTTTCCGAAAAATATCTGACAAGATTTCTACATTTTTTCTTACAATGTTACTGTACATTGAATAGAATACAGCTAGCTTGTCTAATCTTGCACCATTAACAGAAGTCACGAATGTAGACCACACCTGAAAAAGGGGGGTGCAATTGAAATGAACCCTCTTTTTTGAAAAGGGATGCATGCAGAGAGAGAATCTTTCCCTGCATCAGTCCCCATCCCGAACTACAACGCGGGATCAAATTTTTAACCTTTACCCCCCTTTGACGTACCCCTCTCATTCATCCGAGATGGGATGCAGAGGGTCCTTCATTCTGAATTTAGAATTCGTGTCGAGTAGATCTCAAATCTAGCTCTCTCTTTTCACTTTACGGTTCCCTAACTTTAATATTTTTTTGCAATGGAGTTTTTCTGGGATTCTTGTGCTTTTGATGTAAGTATTAAAACCATTTATTTTTAATTAATATTAAAAAAGTTACACTTTTTTCTATAAATTTTTGATAAAATATGTATAAAACATATTTTTTCTCTTTTTTAGGCTGATTTCAGCTTCGGATTGACACCGAGTCAAGTCAATGACTTGTTCTCGGTGAACGAAATTGATTGGAATGAGGAGTTTAATTCCTCAGATAGCGATATTGATGTAAATATAATTTCTTTAAAAAACTTCTAAAATGTTTTAAAATATATTTTGAACTCAAAATATTCTTATTTTCTTCTTTCAGATAGAGACAACCGTGCAGTCTACCGTTCAACAAACCATTAGAGTACCCCCGGTCTTCGAAGGTGTTCATCCTGTACGTTTGACTGAGCGTCGCTCGAACCAGGTGCCTACTAACCGGCTGTCCCTTCGAAAATCTGTAAGAAAAATGTATTTTTTCGCCTTCAAAGATAATTTCAACATACGATTTGTACTTAAAATATTTTTATGCTTTTTTCTTAGACATCTGCATTAAACAACGAACCTGGTCCTTCACATCTCAGCGAAGCACCCGCGGAACCAACACTACAGTGTGCGGTTTGTGGAGGTACTTTTTTTAATACAAGGGAGCTTAGAACTCATCTGAAAAGTCATATGGTATGTATTATTTCACTTTTTCTGTTTAACTGTTTGAATAAAATACAATGTTTAAAAAAAAATATATATATATATATATATATATGTTTTCTTTTCTTTTTTTGCTCAAGGTTGTTCAAAGAGGTGGTGGATTTACTTCTAGGGAAGAACATGAAAATTCAAGATCAGCTTCTTCAGAACTTGAAGTATGTTAGTTTCAAAATTTTTTGTCGAGTTTTCAGAATTCATTTCTGCTAAAAATAAAATTCTCTCTTTAAAGTAATTAAAAAACTTGTTTAGATAAATTAAAAATAAATTTTTACTTAGAATAAAAATTAAATTCACTCTTAAAAGTAATATTAAAAGTTTTGTTTAGATAAACTTAAAATAAATTTTACTTAGAATAAAAATGAAATTCACTCTTAAAAGTAATTAAAAAACTTGTTTAGATAAACTTAAAATAAATTTTCACTTAGAATAAAAATTAAATTCACTCTTAAAAGTAATATTAAAAATTTTGTTTAGATAAACTTAAAATAAATTTTACTTAGAATAAAAATGAAATTCACTTTTGAAAAAACTTGACAAAAGAATTAAAACATGTTTTCTTTTCTTTTTGTTATTTTTTAGAATTCAAACCAGACATCTATTACATTTGGAGGTGAGAGTGCTTACAGCAGCATCGCACCTATGTCTACCGATGATGGAATGAATGCCGATAGTTCTGGTGATGATGACATGGAAGAGACAACTGCAAAATCTAAGGTAAAAACTTCTCGGTACTTTGGGAGTTTTGTCCTTTTTCATGACTCGAGGTGGAGCATTAGGCACGACCTGAAATTCAGGCGCATACCGCCCCTCAGTCCGCGATAGGCGCAAACTCCTTCTTTCCTATCTTCTAAAAAAGAAAATGTTAGGTTTCCAAAAACTAATTTCTCTTTAAGTTTTAAAATTAATTCTCTCTAAGATAGAAAAAATCTTGTTAGGTTTCCTCTAAGTTAGAAATAAATTCCCTCGAAAAGTAGGTTAGAAAAAAATCTTGTTAGGTTCCCTCTAAGTTAGAAATAAATTCCCTCTAAAAGTAGGTTAGAAAAAAAATCTTGTTAGGTTTCCTCTAAGTTAGAAATAAATTCCCTCTAAAAGTAGGTTAGAAAAAAATCTTATTAGATTAAAAACACTTGTTAGTGAAAAAATAATTAAAATTTTAAAAAATAATTAAAATACTAAAATAGGTTTTTTGTCTATTTCAGACTTGTCCTGTTTGCGGGAAAGTTTTTACACATACGGGAACCTTTAAAAGACATGTAAGAAGCCACAATACCGAAAAACCCTTCGAATGTGAAGATTGTAGTAAAGCTTTCAAACTAAAACATCATCTTACAAGACATCAAAGTACTCATAAAAATGAAAAGTTGTTTGGCTGTGAAGATTGTAACAAAAAATTCGCTCGAAGAGATGACTTGAATCGTCATTTAAGGGTACATCAACGACAAACTTCTTTTGAATGTAATGAGTGTGGAAAAGTTTTTAATAGAAAGGACAATTTAAGACACCATCTAACAACTCATCAAAAGTCACTTCCACACTCGTGTAGTAATTGCAATTTAAAATTTCTCACAAAATATAATTTGTTACAACATCAAAGAACTGTCCATGGAAGTGTGGCGAGTAATAGTAGCCAATCTTCTAAGAAAATAAAAACAAGTCATAATAATAGAATTAGAAAAATAAATCAAGCCCTTAATACATTTAAAAATTACTATTTATATCCTGAACCAGAGGAGGAAAGTAACATAAATATTTTTGCCAATAACAGCCATAATGAAATTAATAATATATTAACTAGTGAAATTAATGATAAAAAATCAATAAAATGGCATGGAATAATAAAAGCTGAATTTATTAAGGTGGATGGAGATGAAATTAAAGAGAGAGCTTCATTTTACTTCTCATCCAAATGCACCATTCAATTAACCCCAGACAACTTAAATAATAATATTAATAATATGTTTGTAAAAATTGAAAATAACATAGAAGATTTCCAAAATCAGGGATCCGACTGGATTTTTAATAAAATAGAGTGCCTTGAAATCAAAGTGGCAAAATACATACCCCTTCGCGGTGGTTCTTTCATAGCAACCCCTCAGAAATTAAAAACCAAGAAGGCCTTAATTAATATTCAGAATTTCAATGATAATAAATGTCTCATATGGTGTCTTCTGGCCCATAAATATAAATTTGAAGATCATCCCTATAGAGTAAATAAATATTACCCATATGAGCATGAAATAATTTTAAATGACATTCCCTGCCCAATTCCATACAATAAAATACCAGAAATTGAAAAATTAAATAATCTCAGAATAAATATATTTATTTTTGATGCTGATGAAGACATCTGTCCTCTCTACATTTCTCCGAGAGAGGATGAAGATGTCATCAATTTATTATTACTAGAAGATTCTGAGGGGAATCAACATTATATATATATAAAAAATTTCTCAAGATTAATGGGCCACTTAACTAATTACCAACATCAAACTTACTACTGTTACCGATGCCTTCATAGATTTATCAGACAAGACCTAACCTACAATATTATCTACAACAAGGATTAAAGCTCATCAAGATACACAAAGTATTAAAATTTAAACAAGCACCCTGGTTGAAACCATACATTGCCTTCAACACGGAAAAACGAAAAGAATCCAAGTCCACCTTTGAGAAGAACTTTTTCAAACTACTGAATAATGCTGTGTTCGGGAAAACAATAGAAAATTTAAGAAAGCGAAGATCCATAGAACTTACAAACTCCTCCATAAGAGCTGAAAAGATTGTCGCCTCACCTCTTTACACCAATTTTAAAATATTTGATGAAAATTTAGCGGCAGTGGAGAGTGTTAAAAAATCCATCTTGATGAACCGCCCCGTTTACATCGGCTTTACCATCCTGGAACTCTCTAAACTACACATGTACAGATTCCACTACGATTTCATAAAACCTACATTCCAAGATCAAGCTAAACTCCTCTTCACCGACACAGACTCCCTCACATACCACATCACCACACCTGACATCTATCAAGACATGTTACAACATCAAGACATCTTCGACACATCCGATTATCCTACAGATCATCCACTTCATTCACAGCACAACAAGAAAGTTTTGGGAAAGTTTAAAGACGAACTAAACGGGCGGTTCATCCATGAATTTGTAGGCCTCAAAGCCAAAATGTACAGCCTTAAATCTGAAGATGGAGAAAAGAAAACCGCGAAGGGGATTTCTACAATAACAGTTAAGAAAAAAATTAAACATCAAGATTACCTTAATTGCCTCAATAATTTAAAATATAATATATCAGAGCAAACGAGAATTGGGCAGGAATGTCATACAATATATACCTTTAAACAAAATAAGATTTCTTTAACTCCATTCGATGACAAACGATACATTTTGGATGATGGGGTCAGCTCATTAGCCTATGGGCACTATAAAATAACTTAAAAAAAAAAAAAAAATATATATATATATATATATATATATAAAATATAAAAATAAGAAAAAAATTGAAAAATGAGAAAAATGAAGAAAAATTGAAAAATGAGAAAAATGAAGAAAAATTGAAAAATGAGAAAAATGAAGAAAAATTGAAAAATAAGAAAAATGAAGAAAAATTGAAAAATGAGAAAAATGAAGAAAAATTGAAAAATGAAGAAAAATTGAAAAATAAGAAAAATGAAAAAAATTGTAAAATAAGAAAAATGAAAAAAAAAAAAAAAATCTGAAAAATGCAAGATTTCAGAAAAGTTAGAAGATCAGAAAAAATTGGGGCGTCGCACACATGTGACGGGTGGATGGTGGGACCCCTTAAAAACATCAAAGAAAAAACTGAAGATTTGAAAATAAGAAGATCTCAAACTTACAAGAAAGAAAATTAGAAGAATGAAAATTAGAAGATCGAAAACTTACAAGAAAGAAAATTAGAAGAATGAAAATTAGAAGATCGAAAACTTACAAGAAAGAAAATTAGAAGAATGAAAATTGAAAGAATGAAAATTAGAAGATCTGAAACATGCTAGAGTGAAAATTAGAAAACCTAAAAGTTTGAAGACCTGGAACATAGAAGATTAAAAATAAAGTTGCAAGATCCCGGAAAAGTTAGAAGATCAGAAAAGATTGGGGCGTCGCACACGTGCGGCGGGTGGATGGTGGGTCCCCTTTAAAACATCAAAGAAAAAACTGAAGATTTGAAAATTAGAAGATTGAAAATGAAGTAGCAAGATCCCAGAAAATTTGAAGACCCGGAACATAGAAGATTGAAAATGAAGTTACAAGATTCTACAAAAGTAAGAAGATCAGAAAATAAGAAGAAATGATGATTCAAGTTCATAAAAAAATTGGGGCGTCGCACACGTGCGGCGGGTGGATGGTGGGACCCCTTAAAAATATATATAAATAAAAATAAAAAATAAGAAATCCTCTTTTGAGGATTTCAAAGAAAGAAGAAACTCTTCAAATGAGTTTCCAAAAATATATGCTTGAACAGTTTAAAAAGAACTGTGCAGACATATAATAGAAAATCATATACACTCACACACATTCATACCTAAAATAGAACCATCGGGCTATATTTCCATAGGTCAGCGGTTTCGCGCACGAAAACTACTGTCTTATGGAAATATTTTTACTGCAAGGTGTCGGGTTCGAACCCCCGTCAGACCACTCTATTTTTTGCATACTCTACCCACATCCACATTCTTAAATTCGTATATTTTATTCATTCCTTATTTCCCAATTTTTTAAATTTTATAATTCATTTCTTAATTAATTTCTTAATTAGTTTCTTAATTAATCTCCTAATTAATTTTCTAATGACTCACAAACAATATCCTGCTTTTTACCTTATACCGCAAACATCACTTTAAAACCATCGTCACCTTTTACAATAAACCACTCATTAAATTTTTTAATTAATTTTCTTCATTAATACCCTCGTTATCTTTCATGATTAAGTTAGAGGACGTCTCAAGGTCAATGTCAACCCATCTAGACCCCTCAGGAGGTGGTGCGACACCCGCACGACTTGCCGGTGCACCAGTGCACCCGCCTGCTGGGCTAGAACCGGTGTTTCTTACCTACTCATGTAAATATAAGACAACTCTATTTCGAAAATGTCTATCAGCTTCGAAAGCATACCCTCTCGGAACTGGTGGAGCTAATAAAATCTTGAAAAAAAAAAAAAAAAAAAAACTTGGTGAGAGAGAAAACTTATACTCAAGAAATCCTTAATTTAAAAAATTTAAATCTTCATGGTTATTTATTTATTTATTTATTTTTGTAACGGACTAGACAACAGATTGTTTTCTTGTCCAATTTTTATTGCTGAATGTTAACTTATCTCATTAATGTGCTGGTCTATTTTTCTTGTAAATAATTTAAAATTTTCAATTTAAGAAAAATAATTTACACCTAATAAGGTAAAAATGTAACGTAAAGGACATAAAGTAACATAAAGTGATTTTAATAATTTATCATTGTAATTTATTTATTCTAAACTGAAACTCACTTAAAATTTAGAGATTTTAATTTATATAAACGAAACTTTCACCTGATATCTAAATTGAAAAAAAAAATTGAAATTTTTATCGAATAAATATATAAAAAATTATTTAATAGCGTGACAGACATGCCATGTTTTTGCTTATTTAATTTTAAATTTCGTTTTTTAATTAATAATATGAAAAAAAGGTGTTATTTATTTGATACGTTGTAATTCAATTAGTTTGAAAAGCTAAAATAGGTCTTGTCCACTTTGGAAGAAAATTATACCCTATACTTTTTTAAATATAAATATTTGAATATTTTATTGAAAATATTTACGATAAAGCACTTTCACATTATTTTTTCAAATTAAAAAAAAAATACAATTTTGGACTTTAAATTGTAATTAATAGCTAGATTTTTACATGAAAAAGAGAACTTATCTATGAAACAGAAGAAAATTGTTGCTCTGCCTAGGTGCTGTCACCTAGCGTTAGTTTTGTTTTTTAAATGTTGCCTAATTTAACATTGGGATTCGCCGCGCGTGGAAGGCATCTAGTTAAGGAGGCTCTGGCAGAGCTGTCAACCTAATTCGGCAAATTGTTAGTACCGCCCCTTTTTCTACACCAGTCATTTCTTAGAGATTTTTCCTTCTTAATTCATCGCAAATATATTTGAAGAAAATTACTTTAAGAATTAAGTGGTGTAGAAAAAGGGGCGTTACTAACAATTTGCCGGATTAGGTTGGCAGCTCTGCGAATGACCAAGTCCAATAAAGCTCTCTACCAACTCTACCTTCAGAATTACCAGCCAATCACCCCAATTTCGTTTAGTTGTATTACTTGTGGTGATTGCAATTTTAAGCATTTATTGTCGATATTACTGCAAAGAAACACTCTGCAATGCATTGGAAAAAGAAACACTTTGCAATGCACCTACTGCGTAAGTTTTACATTTCGTGTATTACAGTACATCTAAAAAATCATTCACAATATAAGCATTTATTCGATCAGTGTTAAGCAGTTATTCGATCAGAATTCAGAAACAACATTTTATCATGTATTTTGTAAGATTAACAGTAAAAGACAGAACCTTTCTGTTAAATAGGGCAACATTCACAAGCAATTGCAGTAGGCGGAGCTTTCTGTTAAAACCCCCAGAAAACACATGGTCCGTAAAGGGTTAAAATGACGTTTATGGTGCCTTATTTAACAGAAAGGTTCTGTCTTTTACTGTTAATCTTACAAAATACATGATAAAATGTTGTTTCCGAATACTTCACACTGATCGAATAAATGCTTATATTGTGAATAATTTTTTAGATGTACTGTAATACACGAAATGTAAAACTTACGCAGTAGGCGGTATTACACTTTCTCATTTCAATAAATTATGTTTACGCGTGGGTGTTGCCTTTTCAGTTAAAACACATCTTAATGGATAATATTTAATTGGAATATTGATTACATCTTGAGTATACACAATTATGTACAAACTATATATACAGGAACAAAATATCAATACAACCATATCGGCTCACACATAGCCTCGAACGCCGATTCGTAACCGAAACAGTCTTTGCCGCGGTTACAGTCAATAAGAGTCCAGTCAGTACACTACACCGCGGTTACAGTCAGTACACCACATCTCCTCCCTCCTTATTAAAGGTTAAGTCTGTTTGGAGGTCTGCGGATTCTTCCGGAACGTCTAGGTAAGGTTCCCGGACTGATTGTCACTGGCGGAGCACTAGGCTGGATTCCAGAGTCGCTGCTTTGAAGTGGTGGCAGATTCTGTGGCATAGGCGTTGAGTCCCTGTCCCTCACACGAGAACAAGCTGATAACTCTGCTGGGGAAGTTTGTGCACTAGGGTCTCTATCCGGAATTTGAGAGGTAAAAGTATCATCTGGGATTTTACTTAAATCCCCAGTTTGAAATCTATGATACACATTTGGAGTCTGAGCACTCTCTAGCACACGATCGCCCACTGGACGCATCTGATCAATATGTCGCCTCATTAAGGTTCCATTTACGTTAACAGTATAATGTAGAGCACCATCTTTGTTAACCACTCGTCCGAACTTCCACTTTGAATTTGCTTGTCGATAATCTCTGACAGCAACAGAATCACCAATATCAAATTTCCTATCATAAAATTCATATACACCTTTTCTGACCTTCTCTTGGATTCTTGATTTTAAGTCTGGCAGGAGTAAGTCAATCCTGGTTCTAACATCTCTCTTCAAAAATAGCATAGCTGGACTATGCCCAGTAGTTACATTAGGAGCTTTCCTATATTGTAATAGGAATGTATTTAACTTTTGATTCAAGCTGCCATAATTTTCTTGCATGGCTCTCAGGGACTGCTTCAACGTAAACACATAACGTTCAGCCTGCCCGTTGCTTGATGGCTTGAATGGCGCGCTAGTTTTGTGTTTGATGCCATTACTCTGCATAAACATCTGAAATTCGTGAGATGAAAATTGTGGTCCGTTATCGCTCACAAGTACAACTGGCAATCCGTACCTAGCAAAACAATCTCTGAGGCATTCAATCGTTTTGTTTGCTTTTGTTGTCTTCATTGGGAAAACCTCTAGCCACTTCGAATGGGCATCTACGATAAGTAAAAACATGTGCTCAAACATTGGTCCAGCAAAATCGACATGAATTCTTTCCCATGCCGTACTGGGGTATTCCCAGTGGTGAACTTTCGCTTTCGCCGGATCTGCTTTATGTCTAGCGCAATTTACACAAATTTTGCCTTTTCTTCAATAGCCCTATCTATGTCTTTCCAATACACGAATGATCTGGCAATTGCTTTCATTTTCACAATACCCAGATGTCCCTCATGTAATTCCTCTAGCACATTTTTTTGGTATTTTCTTGGGACACATACTCTTTGCCCATACATAATGCAGCCATCTTGCAAGGTATATTCCGCTTCTCTCCCTCCTAAACTTTCACCCAATTTCAATTTTCTGAAAAGAGGTCCTAACTCTTCGTCATTTTGGGTTTCTCTAGCCAGGTCTCGAGCCTTGATTGGAAGGGTTTCAATTTGACTTAATTGAAACAAAGCAACATCATCTTTTATTATTAGATCTTCTGACCTTAAGGGTAAACGGGACAAACAATCGGCATTACCATGATCTGTAGTATGTCTATACTTAATGTCAAATTCATAAGCTTTTAATATCAATGCATAATGTAGGAATCTAGTGGCTGTAAGAACAGGAAGTCCTTTTTTCGAACTGAACATAGAAACCAATGGTTTATGGTCTGTTATTAAGGTAAATCTTCTGCCTGTCAAATACAGATAAAATTTTTTAACTGCCCACACTATAGAAAGAGCTTCTTTATCGATTTGAGAATATTTCCGTTCTGTTCCAGTCAAAGTTTTTGATGCAAAAGCTATTGGTCTTTCAGTACCATCCTGTAATTTGTGCGATAGGACACAACCAATCCCAACTGGTGAAGCATCTGTTGCTAAGATAAGAGGCAATTTGGGATCATAATGAACTAAAACTCTAGGTGAGCATATTTCAGATTTGATTTGCTGAAAAGCCTCCTGACATACCTTTGACCACTTAAATATTACTCCCTTTTTAGTCAAATTATTTAAAGGATTTGCTATAGTTGCCAAATTTGGGCAGAATTTCCCATAAAAATTTACCAACCCTAAAAAGCTTTTAACCTCATGTACATCTCTAGGTACAGGAGCCTGAACGATAGCTGAAATTTTCTCATCTGTTTTATGAAGCCCATTTGCGTCAATTTTATGTCCCAAAAAATTTATTTGTTTCTGAAAAAACTGACTTTTATTTAAATTTAGTTTCAGCCCTTGTTGTTTACATTTTTGAAAAAATTCTTCAAGAGCTTTAAGATGTGACATGTCGTCAACCCCTGTTATCCTTGCATCGTCCATAAATACTTTGACCCCGTCCATGCCTTGGAATAAACCATCAACATAGCGCTGCCAAATTGCAGGCGCTCCATTTAATCCGTACATGAGACGTTTACAAATAAAAAGTCCCTTATGTGTATTAATTGTAAGTAATTTCTGACTTTCCTCACTTACTTTCATTTGTAGATAAGCATGCTTGAAATCTAATTTGGAAAATCTTTTCCCACCATTTAAACTATCAAATATTTCCTCTAATTTTGGTAAGGGATGTTGAGGTACTGCTAAATTTGGATTTAAACTGACAGAAAAATCTGCACACAAACGTATGCTCCCATCTGATTTTACCACTGGCACAACAGGTGTAGCCCATTCTGAGCTTTCCACTTTTTGAATTATTCCTTCTTTTTCTAACCTATCAATTTCCCTTTCTACTCTTGCTTTCAGAGCGAAAGGTACTGCCCTAAATCTACGAAATACTGGCTTAACCCCAGGTTTCAGTTCGAGTTTAACCTCGTAGTTATTTATTTCCCCAAGTTCATCATTGAAAATTTCCTTATATTCATCTAAAAGTTTATCCAAACTCATTTTATTCGTAGTTTTTAACTTTTTAATGTTATGCCAGTCAATATGAATTTTATAAAGCCATTCACGGCCCAGAATGGTGTCTAAGTTTTCCTTTACAATGTATAAGTTCAGATTCTCAATTTGACCCTTATAGTCTACTTTTACTGTGACGTACCCCATGGGTATCAAAGAGTCACCTTTGTAAGTTTTGAAAATTATACTAGTAGGCTGAATTTGTTTGTTTGAAATTTTCCTGAAATTTCGCAAACTCATGACACTTACAGTTCCCCCCGTATCCAATTCCATGGAACAATTTTTTCCCTCAATTTTCAAGTTTATCATTATAGGAGGTCGTTTAGGTTCTTCGCGCAATGTACGATCGTTTAATTTAAACAACTGAACTTGGTTTTGGTTTTGAGCTACATCCGCGAAATTTACTTGTTTCTGTTTTACATTCTTGGCATTCGCTTTCTTCGCTGCGAAACATGCCTTTTTTATGTGCCCGATTTTGGAACAAAAATTGCATTTAGCTGAAATAAATTTACATGTTTCTTTAGTATGATCTGTTCCTGTACACCGAGAACAAAATACAGATTTATTTTGTCTCTCAAAGAATTTCTGTTTATTAATCTGCTTATACTGTTTACTTTTCTTACCAATATGAATTGCATTTATACCTGCAGTGCACCCCATTATGTCATTTGCCCCTTTAAATGCTTTTTCCATTGCTAGCGCTATTTGTAACGTTTTTTCTAGATCGATGTTATCCTCCTCGAATAACCTATCTAAAATTGTTTTATCTCTCAATCCGCTAACAAATACATCGCGTAGCATAACATTTAACATAGTATTATCATAGTCACAATTTATAGCCAGCGCTCTAAGCTCAGCAATATAAGTACTAATACTTTCCCCTTCATTCTGTTTCCTATTTAAAAATTTATGACGGGAAGGAATAATCAAGGGCTTTGGTGTCAAATGTTTCTTTAAAACATTTTTTAACTTATCTAAACTCTGATCAGAAGGAACGTCAGGAGCCAGCAAATTTTTCAATAATTGATACAACTTTGCACTGAGAGACGAAATAAATACTTTCGCTCTCTTATCAGCAGGAACCTGCTGGATATCTAAATAGGTTTCAAACCTTTCAAAAAAACTGTCAAAATTTTCATTTTCTTCGTTAAACTTTTCGAACTGGACAGAAATTTTCTGATTCGATACCTGTTCTTTATTCTGCAAAGCTTCAATCAATTCCTTATTTTGTTTCAATAATTCTATTATTTGCTGCTGCTCCATCTCAATTACTTCTGATTATTCAAGAAAAATAAACAAAGCTTTTACCTTTTGCAGTCTTCGAGCGATGCTCTATCCATTATGATTTAAACTGAAAGCACTTTCGTTTTTGAGACAAACCGAAACTAGTTGACACCCGCTCGTCGCCAAGATATTACACTTTCTCATTTCAATAAATTATGTTTACGCGTGGGTGTTGCCTTTTCAGTTAAAACACATCTTAATGGATAATATTTAATTAGAATATTGATTACATCTTGAGTATACACAATTATGTACAAACTATATACAGGAACAAAATATCAATACAACCATATCGGCTCACACATAGCCTCGAACGCCGATTCGTAACCGAAACAGTCTTTGCCGCGGTTACAGTCAATAAGAGTCCAGTCAGTACACTACACCGCGGTTACAGTCAGTACACCACAGGCGGAGTTTCCAATGCATCGCAAAGTGTTTCTTTGCAGTAATATCGACAATAAATGCTTAAAATTGCAATCACCACAAGTAATAC
The DNA here is from genome assembly GCA_963930645.1 of Salticus scenicus. Lineage (NCBI taxonomy): Eukaryota > Metazoa > Arthropoda > Arachnida > Araneae > Salticidae > Salticus > Salticus scenicus. The sequence goes on from OZ005660.1 coordinate 27,823,359, forward strand.
AACTAAACAAAATTTGGGTGATTGGCTGGTAATTCTGAAGGTAGAGAGCTTTAGTGGACCTGGTCATTCGTTATTGCATCTGCTGTAAAGTATAATTTTAAACTGTATTTTTCGACGGAGATGGGAGGTTTTACTAATAATGAAAAAACAGACATATGCATCTAATGTATGGTGCTGCTAATGGGGACAGCAGAGCAGCACTACGACTATACCAGGAATGATTTCCAAACAGGCGCATACCGAATCACAAAATGTTTAAACGGCTGCATTTGTTTTTACTTTCGTTTTTTGCACACTGTTTTTTATTTCATATTTAATTTTTTGTGTTATGCCTATACAAAAGATGTGTGTTTTAGTAAACTGTTCAACCTCTTAATGTTTGTTCCATGACCATAGAAAAAGTTGTATTTGAAACTCCATTTACGTTGTAACTTTTAAATTCTGTATGTTACAATATATCAAAAAAAAATTTTCACAATATTAATATTTATTCAAGTAATGTGCATTATTCGAAAACAAAATTTTTATTATGTATGGCTTTTTGTATGATAAACAATTATAAATAGAATCTCTCTGCTAAATAATACACCATTCAAGAGGAATGGCAGTAGGCGGAGCTTACTGGTAAAAAGTGCAGAAAACACGCGGTCCGTAAAGGGTTAAAATGGCGTTTAGGGACATGAGTTCCTGTGCAATTCTGAATCCTAATTATGTGTCCTACCTCCCCTTAAAGTTTTTCCCATCATCGTTGAATCGCAGTGTATAGTACTTATTATCTTACTCCTCAATCTGCAGTCTATCTTCATACAATTTTAATTTTATGTAAGAGAAAGTCGTATGGGTGCGACGCCAGATTATTTACTTTAAATTAACTTTGCCACTCATTGCATTATGAGTAAAATATCAGATTTATTGTGCAAACAACAGTATTATGCGCAACGAAAAACTATTTAAAATGAAATGCGATCATATGTTTCGTATTAGTAACTCTTTGTACGATTGTCTTCTAAAGCTATATGTTACTCACATCCGTAACACAAAAAGATTTTTTTTTTTTTTTTTTATAATAATAAAAGGATTAAGGAAATAAAAACCACGACGATGTATCTTCATCACAAAAATGTAAACAACTCTTCATCGAAACGCAAAAACATCTGTCTGACAGGCGTGGCCGAATAAAGGGTGTGTCAATTCTAAAAATCAGAACATTCGAATGATGTATTAAAAATAATTTAATCATAATTAGAATTGGAAATACTGAAATATTGAAATTTTAAAATATTACAGCGCCATCTGGCGGTAGAAATTTCTGTAATCTACTGTTCAATTCCAAATCAACAAAGCTTACAAATGATGTATTAAATTATTTTAATTAGTTGCTAAGATACAAAAGAAAACCGATTCAGAAGACCTCAAAACGTGTAAATCAGGTAAAATCTCGAATTCCACTTTCGATAATATAAATGTTCTTTAAAATATCTTTCGAATGATGCATTAAAAATAATATAATCATAATTAGAATTTAAAATATTGAAATTTTGAAATATTACAGCGCCATCTGGCGGTGGAAAGTTCTGTAATCTACTGTTCGATTCCAAATCAAAAAAGCTTTCTAATGATGTATTACTTATGAAATTATTTTAATTAGTAGCTGAGATACAAAAGAAAACCTAATCAGGACACCTCAAAACGTGTAAATCGGGTGAAATCTCGAATTCCATTTTCGATAATGTAAAAGTACTTTAAAATGTGTATCGAATGACGTATTAAAAAAAATAATAATAATCATAATTAGAATTTGAAATACACGTATTAGAATATTAGAATAAAATTTTATTTGCAATTAAATGTAAATTAAAATGTTTTTATTATTATTATTATTATTATTATTATTATTATTATTCTCCGAAATTTCTCTTACAAGGGAACTCTTTGAAGTGGTAATCGCTGATTTTCTTGAAAAAAATTCTGGCATAAGATTTAATCATGAATAGCATCTTCCTAAAATATTAGCTGCTGAGTCGCAATAGATAAGCTATAAAAAATTATTAAAAATGGAAGCATGTTTGCAATATTTCCAAAAAAGCGCCTGTTTGGCGACTGCATTCTTCGAAATTTCATTGCAATGAAGACTTAATAGATGTAGATGTTCCTCTTTCTTTTTGATAGTCAAACGAACTCCCTACGCTGTCGAGCACATGCGATTTCAGAATAGATTAACAAAAACCAGATAATTTACCAGATTGAGACTTATTTAGTCGAAATTCTAAATAACATTTAATATTTCAGTTAAATAAGCTGTGTCAGTAACAATTGCAAGAATATTTACGTCAAGTTTTTAATAACGACATTAAAAAAATATATGATCAAAACTTTTATATAAATTTAAATGAAACAAAACATTATATATTAAAACACAAAGCTGTTTTTTTTTTTTATCTAAAATGAAAGCATTTCGTATCCGAACACATTTTTCTTATAAGGGTTACATACAAACGGAACGCTTGCAACTTCGATGAAGTAAATTTTGCAAATTTTTTGCAAATTCAGTCGGCAGTAAAAGTATCCGAGCATTAGCAAAAATTCCTATGTAAAAAAAGTACACTAATGCAGTTTTGTTAAATAAATCCTTGTCGAATCCTGCTCTTAGTCAGTCTAAGAACATGATTCGACAAGGATTTATTTAACAAAACAGTGTTAAGTGTGCTTTTTTTATATAGGAATTTTTGCTAGTGGTCGGATACTTTTGCTGCCGACTGTAGTCATACATTTGGAACACTTTCACAGCCTTATTCACCAAATTTTTAGCACTGATGTTAACCCTGGAATATGCTAGTTATCTCAAAATCGGTATTCACCACGCAAAATCAGCGATTTAACACTCGAGTTAACCCTCTTTTTTTAATCCTCCTAAATTAGTGGGTTAACTCTGGTGTTAAATGAGCATGTTACAGTTACAGCGAAAACACGTTTGTTTACTTTTTTAATGCATTGCGTTTTTATTGACCAATCAGCGAGACTCCTACAGATAACACTGGGTCAACTAATCCACGGATGGTGAATACGAAAACTTTCTAACCCAGGGTTAAGGGAGTCTTAACTCTAACAAAAGTGTTACGTGAACCATGGGTTAACACTGATTTGGTGAATAAGGCTGTCAAACGGCTTTACAACCGCAAGTGTCTCATTTGTATGTACAGTGTAAAAAAATAACTATTACCAGCTGCAATCTGTGATTTATTTTATCCAATCACAGAGAATTTCTTGCAAGAAATTCTCTGTGATTGGATAAAATAAATCACAGATTGCAGCTGGAAATAGTTACGGCCTTATTCACCAAATCAGTGTTAATCCATGGTTCACGTAACACTTGTGTTAGAGTTAACACTCCTTTAACCCTGGGTTAGAAAGTTTTCGTATTCACCATCCGTGGATTAGTTGACCCCAGAGTTATCTGTAAGAGTCTCGCTGATTGGTCAATAAAAACGCAATGCATTAAAAAAGTAAACAAGGATGTCTTCGCTGTAACTATAACATGCTCATTTAACACCAGAGTTAACCCACCAATTTAGGAGGATTAAAAAAAAGAGGGTTAACTCGAGTGTTAAATCGCTAATTTTACGTGGTGAATACCGATTTTGAGATAACCTAGCATATTACCGGGTTAACATCAGTGTTAAAAAATTGGTGAATAAGGCTGTTATTTTTTTACAGTGTACCCCTTAGTCTGATTGTTTTATTGGGCAGACGAACCTTCGACGAACAAGCAACTCCACAGAATATGAGTTGCGTGGATCCAATATCTCATTAGAGCTACGCAATGAGCAATTGGAGACGATCTATGATTCTACCCTAAATTTCGTCCTGTTTGTTGGTTGGGTTTAACGTCGCACTAGTACTGCACTATGGGCAATTGGCGACGGTTTGCGATACACTCCTGAGGAAGGTCCGGTACATCGGCAGGTGATAAGTGGTTGCATTCTGCGTATGTTATTTATTTTTAATATATACATCCGATTTGTATGTTTGACTCGATATCCCCCTCCTGTAAATTTCGTCGAGATGAGGACAGATATAACATAGGGAGGTATACTATTGTAACAATCGCAGCTATCTAAGATCACAAGTCGGATCGTACACTCGGCAACAAAAGTAACCGAGCACTAGCAATAATTCCTGTCTAAAAAAAGTACACTTAATACTGCTTTGTTGAATAAATCCTTGTCGAATCATGTTTTTAGTCAGTCTAAGAACATGATTCAACAAGGATTTATTTAACAAAGCAGTATTAAGAGTGCTTTTTTCTGACGGGGATTATTGCTAGTGTTCGTATACTTTTGCTGCCGGCTCTACGATCCGACTTGTGATCTACGATAGCGGAGATTTTTACAATAGTATGCCTCTCATAACCGGATTAAAATACAAAAAATTAAAAACACATCCTGGGTCAGCTGGGGAATCGAACCCATTCTTTTACACGTGATGGCGATTAGCGAGGGTGACATACTCACTCAGCCACGGAGGGTCTGCATTCAGCATAACAATTATTTTTAAAACAACAAGATTTCGCAGTTAATAATTCTAAGAAAATTACTTATGAAAAAAATCACTACACAGCACTAGTGTGACGTAAAACCCAACCAACCTTATGAAATTCTAATGCATATTTTTACAAAATAAATTACCAGAAATATAAGAAGCCATAAAGGTTATGCACGTGTTTTTCCAATTTTAAATAATCCCCTCTGTAAAGGATCAAAGTTGTAATAGCATCGTCTACGGACCATCTCTAGGAATGTATCCTAGACTGTCGCCATTGCATATCTGTAGTGCGAATTAAAACTTAAAACCTACTCAGCCTCAAATACCTTAAATATTTTAATTTTGATTTATTTATTTGAGTATTAATTTCAATCAACTATTCTAAGAATCAAATGTTCAATAAAATATTATAATTCATATTGGTCGCCAATTGTCCATTCCGCAGTACTAGTGCGACGTAAAACCCTGCCAACCAATCTATAAATCAGATTAGATTTTAAATCGTCTGCAAATTTATATAATTGCACATGCCGAGTGCTTCAGACATTAAATTACTCCAGATTATATATAAGCTGGAGTAATGTAAAATGTAAGGAGGATGAGTACCTCTTTTTGGAGGGCTGAAGGTATAATTACCCTGCTACCCCACAGGACACAATTTTTATGAACACTCAAAGCGTCCCTACGTCTGAAATAAGGTTTGAAATTTTCATCAGTCAATTTTGAAGGCCATCCGTTTAAAACCATTAGTGAAATTCTAGATAGTACAGGATCTTTTCTTGTCACTTCCGATATCAAACTAGCACTCAATTGAGTAAGCGGAGCATTTTCCAACAACAGAATGTCTGCCGGTTCCAGCCAGTTGGCTTCCGGAGAATGCAAAGGTAAGCGACTCAGAGCATCAGCGTTGCTAATGTCTTTACCCTTCCTATACTCTAACTTATAATCGTAAGAGGATAACAACAAAATCCACCTAATAACACGGGGTGACATCATTTGGGGTAATGGTTTCTCAGGATTAAACAGTCCCAAAAGAGGTTTATGATCAGTTATGATTCTGAATTCTCGCCCCTGAAGATATTGATTAAATTTCTTTACCGCTGAAATAACAGCCAGAGATTCACGGTCAGTCTGACTGTAATTTCTCTCGGGCTTCGTTAACGTTCTGGAATAATATGCTATCGGCGATTCAGTGCCATTAGGTAATACGTGACTCAAGACAGCTCCAACTCCATAGGAGGAGGCGTCACATGTTAAAACTACGGGAAGCCTTTCATCGAAGTGTGCCAAAATTACGTCTTTCTTAAGCAATTCCTTAGCGGCCCTATACGGTCTATCATGCTTGGCCGTCCAACGCCAAACTCTGTCGTTTCGAAGCAACTGGTGCAAAGGCTCCAAAACATCTGAACGGTTTTTTAGAAAGCAACCATAGAAATTTAACATTCCAAGAAAAGCTTCAAGTTCAGTTTTATCCTTTCGGCTAGGGGCTTCATGAATGGCTTTAATTTAATCGAAACTAGGCTGAATGCCCTTTTTATTTACTCGGAAACCTAATAATTCAATTTCTGGCACCGCGAACTGACATTTCTCACGTTTAAGCTGAATCCCGAATTTTTTTAAGCGTTCTAGCAATTGTTTTAATTTTTCATTATGATCCTGAGTATTTTTCCCTTGAATAAAAATGTCATCTAAGTACGGCTGGACGCCCTCTATGCCTGCTAAGACCTCTTCCATTCACTTTTGGAAAATAGCGACGGCTACTGAAACACCAAATGGGAGTCTATTAACTTTGAAAAGTCCCTTAATCGTGTTCAAAATAAGAATTTTAGAACTCGGCTCATCCACCGGAAGTTGCAGATAGGCCTCAGAAAGATCCAATTTAGAAAAAATGTTACCGCCAGTCATCGTAGTCAGAACTTTATTAACCGTAGGTAAGGGATATGTAAACGGTTTAACTGCTTGGTTCACCGTACTACGGTAGTCGCCGCATAAACGAATTTTGCCATTTTTTTTTACTACTGGTACTACGGGTGTAGCTCAGTCAGAATAAGCAACAGGTTCTAGAATACCCTTCCTAACCATATTCTCTATTTCCTCCGTCACCTTACTGCGTAATGCTATCGGAACATTCCTAGCCTTAAGAAATTTAGGGGTACTATTTTCATCTATTTTTATTGACACGGGCGGACCCGAAAATTTCCCTAGAGTCTCATTAAAAATATCCCGAAATTCTAATAAAATGGACTCGAGAGGTGTTGAACACAAATGGTATTGACAGAAGAATTATCTGTGCTTAACTTAATACCCAACGCATCAAACCAGCTTCTACCTACCAATGATTTACCCTTACCCCCAAGCACTAATAAAGGCAAAATAACATCATAAGATTTATAAGAAACATTTACGTCAAAATAACCATGAACATCTAAATTTTCAGAGTTCCATGTTTGGAGACACTGATCAGAGATTCGTTGTAAACTAGGGGGATTAATGGGCTACAATTTAACAAAAGTATCCGAACTAATTACAGAATGTAGGGACCCGGAATCTATTTCCATCTTATGTTTAATTCCATTTAAATTAATTAACACATCATGGGGTGGATAATTAAGCACTGTACTAACTGAATTTATAGTATTAATATAAGAATTATCTTCATAAATATCTGACTTACCTGTGTCAATATTTTGAAGTTTCGAGTTATTTTTACCCCTAAATTTCTGGATTTTTTTTAGAATTGCACATTTTTTGTATGTGCCCCACCTTCTTACAAAAACGACAGACAGCTTTAAGAAATTTACATTCGCCAAAGGGGTGATAATTCCCACACCGCTGACATGGCTTCTTGCCCAAAGGCACACCCTTTGCATTGTTATCCAGTACTCTCTCGGGAGCTTTTTTCTTCGTTTTCAGAAGGTGGACAGCATTGGACCCACGAATTTCTACGGTTTGTTTAGCTGCTGCTTCGCCTGCTAAAGCTACATCCATTGCTGAAGTGAGAGTTAACTGTGTATCGGACAGAAGCTTCCTTTGTATGTCTTCATCTTGAATCCCACATACCAGGCGATCTCGTAGCATTGAATCTAACTGCGTACCGAAATTGCAGTTTTCCGACAGTTTCCTAAGCTCCGCCACAAATTCTGCAATAGATTCATTCGGGCGTTGATCTCGTTTATTAAATTTGAAACGAGATAGTATTTCCGACGGTTTTGACGAAAAGTGGTCGTCTAGAATTTTTAACAGATTTGAAAAGTCAGTTTCATTTGGAGAAGTTGGCGTACCTAACGATCTTATTAAAGAATACAGTGTAGGACCCGCAACACTTAGAAATATTGCTCGCTTTTTAACATCATCAGTAATGGCATTGGCAGCAAAATAAAAATCCAGACTGATCCATACTGATTTTCCGATAATGAATTCCTCAACTTTACCTAGAGACATGTCGAACAAAGGAATCTTAACTGTAATGCGTAGAAGAAGAAAATTAATAAATACGTCCAATTGCCAGTGTTGCATCTGCTGTGTTGGGGTCCACTAATAACGAATATGTAATTAATACAAACATTTAATCACGATAAACTACACAATAAGGAATTATTTACAGGAACACTTAAGTTACCGTACGCTAGTACGTCAGAAGAATAACAACAACTAACATAGAGTTTATACGTAGAGTTCACATTGCACAACACAGAAACAGCGACCTCGTGCGGTCAGGCACGATCGGAACACGGAACAAAGTCTAATACATGACAATCACATTAATATTATTTATGTCTGACATTAAAATTGACTTAGTTATTAAAAGTGTGTAGATTAATATCTCTATTAGGTTTACATTCGAGATTAATTAATACATTCAAGAAAATACTAGAGCTCAGCTGTATGGCAATCGAAAGTACTATCTGAGCATATTATGTGACTGGAGTATTATTTTTTTAACCTGTTGAATGTTGGAGAGAAATTACTGACAGATAACATCATCACTCAATTATTTCATCACTTATTTCACCAAATAAAGTATTTTACACGCTGGGTAAATATTCCAGCTGTCTGTCGGTGTTCTGATGGCAAATCGCCAGACGTTCCTTGCCGATTTCTCGTCAAAATGTAAACTTGACAGAATTATTTATTTAATAGGATATTTTTAGTGATGTATTACATTGCAAATAGGTTACAGTATAATAATAATAATATTTATCTTATTACGTGAAATAACGCACATCTCTAGTATTCATACATTACTTTTAGAAATAGGTTAATTGTTTCTTTTTCTTCAGATACATATATTATTGCATTTAAAAAAGCATATTATATTTTAAAAATAAATAAGTAAATAAATAACATTATATTCATTACTAGCAGGCTACGCCCGCTTCGCTGGTCACTATTTTTAAATGAATCATAATAATTAATGAATTCTCAAAATTGCATTAATTTTTATCATGTGAAAAAAGACAAAAAAAACTCTGATCGTGAAAAATGTCACACCGGGGTCCACACTGCCTTCGGCAGCGTAGACCCGTGCGCGATGCGCACGCACGAATCCATATATATGAGCGCTGCGCGCGCGTATTCCTTCACCACCCTTATGATTTCTCAAAATTCCATGTTATTACTCATAAACTTTTATTCTTAAGAAAAGGAATTAAAAAAAAAAAAAAAAAAAAAAAAAAAAAAACATCATTTCTGATCGGGTAAAAACTCACACCGGGTCCGCTCTGCCTTCGTCAGCGTAGACCCGTGCGTGCGCAGTGCGCACGAATTCATATATACACTCGCTGCTCGCGCGTATTTCTTCCCCACCCTTCCTGTCCCTCCTTAATTTTACACTTTCGAAAATATCCTCATTCGACACGTAGGCACCCAAAACCTATGTATACCAATTTTGAACGGTCAAACTCAATTTCTAATTTTTTGTCCCCCTTGAGGACACCTTAAAACATATAAATCAAGTGAAATCTCGAATAATTGCAATTAGCACCCTCTATTGGATAAATTTAATGTAGGTTACTCGATAATATAAAAGTACTTTAAAATATCTTTCGAATGATGTATTAAAAATAATTTAATCATATTTAGAATTCGAAATATTGAAATTTTAAAATATTGCAGCGCCATCTGACGGTAGAAATTTCTGTAATCTACTGTTCAATTCCAAATCAACAAAGCTTTAAAATGATGTATTACTTATGGAATTATTTTAATTAGTAGCTGAGATACAAAAGAAAACCTAATCAGGACACCTTAAAACATCTAAATCTGGTGAATTCTCGAATTCCACTTTCGATGTATAAAAGTGCTTTGAAATATCTTTCCAATGATGCATTAAAAATAATTTAATCATATTCAGAATTCGAAATATTGAAGTTTTAAAATATAACTGCGCCATCTGGCGGTAGAAAATTCTGTAAGCTACTGTTCAATTCCAAATCAACAAAGCTTTCAAATAATGTATTACTTATAAAATTATTTTAATTAGTATCTGAGATACAAAAGAAAACCTAATCACGACACCTTAAAACATCTAAATCTGGTGAATTCTCGAATTCCACTTTCGATGTATAAAAGTGCTTTGAAATATCTTTCGAATGATGCATTAAAAATAATTTAATCATATTCAGAATTCGAAATATTGAAATTTTAAAATATTACAGCGCCATCTGGCGGTGGAAAGTTCTGTAATCTACTGTTCAATTCCAAATCAACAAAGCTTTCAAATAATGTATTACTTATAAAATTATTTTAATTAGTAGCTGAAATATAAAAGAAAGCCTAATCAGGACACCTTAAAACATGTAAATCACGTGAAATCTCGAATTCCATTACTTACGGTAGTCGGTTAATGGAAAGTGACAGAAATTTGTGGCTTCTACTCTTGAAATTCAATTCAAATAAGTTTCAAAATGACATATTACTTTTGAAATTATGCTAATTAGAAGCTGAGCTACAAAAATGATATAAACACTATCATAAAACGATTTATGTCTAACTTTTTCGTGGTTTTCTCCGAAACTTGCGTAATTCCGGGCTAAATACTGTTAAAAATCCATAATATGAAATGTGAAAAGAGTATCAGAATTCGAGACTCTGCAAAATATAAAAGAATAAAGGCGTTCTGGGTTTTCCGTCGTCTTCTCCGAAACAACCGTTCCCTTTCTACGTTTTTGCCCCTTCCTCCCCCCCTTTCCGTCAATAATTTTACACTTGAAAATATCCGCAATCGATTTATCTTTCCTTAAAATCTAATAATACCAATTTCAAACGCTGTAACTCTTTTTTTTTTTTTTTTGCCCCTTCGCCCCCCTCCTCCCCCTCAAGCCCTTCCTTATAATTCTACACTTTCAAAAACATTCAGAATCGAATTATCGGGCGTTAAAACCAAATATTACGAAATTTCAAACGGCATTATCTCAATTTAAAATACTGCAAAATATAAAACAAAATTTAATCTAATTTTTTTGTTTATCCACATATTTTCATGAAAATTGAACAGTAGCTTTATAATATGCTGTCTAGGCCGAATATTAATTCAAATGTAACGTGAATGAAAATTTGAAAAAGTTTGAAAATTGCAATTTTTCCCCCCACTATAAACCACGTGACATCTTGATCAGTTATAATAATTTCCTTTTTCATGGCAGACGGTCGTCTGGCATTTGAAATGATGTTGCCACAAAAAATTCATACTTTAGTTAATTTTAAAAAACATAATTGTTGTACCGATAAGCCGCTTGCACACTTAGATTCAGAAAAAATCCCCCTTTCATTTGGTACCGAAATCGTAACGATCGGACAAATATTTCTAATTTATTTTCCACTTTTTCTGCTTTTAACTCCGTTAAAATATCTTTTTTTTATGCAATGGCGGTGAATTCTCAGTCATTGAGATCGCTTTCTGATTAGACATGAGTCGACATTTTAATTAATATCTCCACAACTATTTAAAATTTTTAAATTCTGTTTTGAGGAGGACCTCGGAAAGGCTCCAGAGCATCCGTATGTCAATTCTTGTACTTCTGCGTTCAATAGGGGCTGGATGTATAGAAGAACAGTCAGACAGACAAACCTTTCCATTTATTATTATAGATAGATGAACAATCTGTAATAACTTGGAACTATCTTGGTACTAATCAGGAAACCATCCCATAGTGTAATCATAAAAAATAAAAAATAAATAAAAAAAAATCCAAACAAGCATCAAAAGAGCATATATAAATATGTTTTTTTTCATGCATAAAGCCATAGCTCTTTTCTGCTCGTTTTCGAGTTATAAATTCTGAAAGTTCGCTAATAACAACACTCTCTCTATACTTCGTCTCCTACGAATTGGAGACGTTGTTGCAAATAATCTGTGAACCACGTGTACGTGAAGTTGGCACCACCACCAAAGGTACAAAACTCAAAATTTATCTTAATCGTTTGTACTTCGTTAGTACCCAATTGTACCACAAGAAATTTCGTTTGTACCGAAAATGTTTTTAAACTATAGCTATTTCAATTTGGTGGTGCCAACTTCACGCTGGCACCACCACCATGAGAAAAACATTTAAAATCTATCTACATCGTTTGTACCTCGTTTGTACCCAATTGTACCACTTGAATTTTCGTTTGTACCAAAAAAATATTTAAAGTATAGCCATTTTAATTTGGTGGTGCCAACATCACGCTGGCACCACCACAACGAGAAAAAAACTCAAAATCTATATCAATCGATTGTACCTCGTTTGTACCCAATAGTACCACTCGAATTTTCGTTTGTACCAAAAACGTATTTAAATTATAGCCACTTTAATTCACACATTTTTACAGTCGTTTTAATATGGTAGTGCCAAATTCACGCTGGCGCCCAACAACAAGAAGAAAAAAAAATACAAACTCGAAATTTATTTTAATTATTTGTACCTTGTTCGTACCCAATTCTACGACAAGAATTTTCGTTTGTACCAAAAAATTATTTCAATTAGAGCCATTTTAATCCGGACATTATTATAGCGCTTTTAATATGGTAGTGCAAACTTTCCGCTAGACCCACACAACCAGGTAATGAAAAATAAATAGCATCAAAAACTGTTTTAATCGTTTGTACTCCGTTAGTATCCAATTGTACCACAAGAATTTTCATTTGTACCAAAACAATATTTAAACTATAGCTATTCAAATCATGCGGTGCTAACATCATGCTGGCACCTCCACCTTCAGAATAAAAAGTAAAAACCTATCTTGAATGTTTGTACTTCGTTAGTACCCCATTGCACCACAAGAAATTTCGTTTGTACCGAAAATGTTTTTAAACTATAGCTATTTTAATTTGGTGGTGCCAACTTCACGCTGGCACCACCACAACGAGAAAAAAACTCAAAATCTATCTCCATCGTTTGTACCTCGTTTGTACCCAATTGCACCACTTGAATTTTCGTTTGTACCAAAAAAATATTTAAACTATAGCCAATTTAATTTGGTAGTGCCAGAGTGAAGTTGGCACCACCACAACGAGAAAAAAATTCAAAATCTATATCAATCGATTGTATCTCGTTTGTACCTAATTGTACCACTCGAATTTTCGTTTGTACCAAAAAATTATTTTAATTATAGCCACTTTAATTCACACATTATTACAGTCGTTTTAATATGGTAGTGCCAACTTCACGCTGGCGCCCAACAACGAGGGAAAAAAAAATACAAACTCAAAATTTATTTTAATCATTTGTACCTGGTTCGTACCCAATTGTACCGCAAGAATTTTCGTTTGTACCAAAACAATTATTTAAATTAGAGCCATTTTAATCCAGATATTATTGTACCGCTTTTAATATGGTAGTGCAAACTTTCCGCTAGACACACACAACCAGGCAATAAAAAATAAATAGCATCAAAAACAATTTTAATCGTTTGTACTCTGTTAGTATCCAATTGTACCACAAGAATTTTCATTTGTTACAAAACAATATTTAAACTATAGCTATTCAAATCATGCGGTGCCAACATCATGCTGGCACCACCACCTTCAGAATAAAAACTAAAAACCAATCTTAAACGATTGTACTTCGTTAGTACCCAATTGAACCAAAAGAATTTTCGTTTGTACCGAAAAAGTTTTTAAATTATAGCTATTTTAATTTCGTGGTACCAACTTCACGCTGGCACCACCACCATGAGAAAAAAATTCAAAATTTATCTCCATCGTTTGTACCTCGTTTGTACACAATTGTACCACTTGAATTTTCATTTGTACCAAAAAAATATTTAAACTATAGCCATTTTAATTTGGAAGTGGCAGCGTGAAGTTGGCACCACCACCACGAGAAAAGAACTCAAAATCTATCTCAATCGATTGTATCTCATTTGTACCTAATTGTACCACTTCAAATTTCGTTTGTACCAAAAAATTATTTAAATTATATTCATTTTAATTCAGACATTATTACAGTAGTTTTAATATGGTAGTGCCAACTTCACGCTGGCGCCCAACAACGAGGGAAAAAAAAAAAAAACCTCGAAATTTTTTTTAATCATTTGAACCTGGTTCGTACCCAATTGTACTACAAGAATTTTCCTTTCTACCAAAATATTATTTAAATTAGAGCCACTTCAATCCGGACATTATTATAACGCTTTTAATATGGTAGTGCAAACTTTCCGCTGGACCCACACAACCAGGGAAGAAGAAATAAATAACCTCAAAAACTATTTTAATCGTTTGTACTCTGTTAGTATCCAATTGTACCACAAGAATATGCATTTGAACCAAAAAAATATTTAAATTATACCTATTCAAATTTAACGGTGCTAACATCAAGTTGGCACCACCTACATCAGAATAAAAACTCAAAATCTAGCTTAAACCTTTGTACTTCGTTAGTACCCCATTGCACCACAAGAAATTTCGTTTGTACCGAAAATGTTTTTCAATTATAGCTATATTAATTTGGTACTGCCAACTTCACGCTGGCACCACCACCATGAAAAAAAAAACTCAAAATCTATCTCCATCGTTTGTACCTCGTTTGTACCTAATTGTACCACTTGAATTTTGGTTTGTACCAAAAATATTTAAACTATAGCCATTTTAATTCGGTGGTGCCAACTTCACGCTGGCACCACCACAACGAGAAAAAAACTCAAAATCTATCTCAATCGTTTGTACCTCGTTTGTACCCAATTGTAGCACTTGAATTTTCGTTTGTACCGAAGCAATATTTAAACTGTAGCCATTTCCACTTGGTAGTGTCAGCGTGAATTTGGCACCAACACAACAAGAAAAAAATTCAAAATTTATATCAATCGATTGTACCTCGTTCGTAACCAATTGTACCACTCGAATTTTCGTTTGTAACAAAAAATTATTTAAATTATATCCACTTTAATTCACACATTATTACAGTCGTTTTAATATGGTAGTACCAACTTCACGCTGTCGCCCAACAACAAGAAAAAAGGAATACAAACTCAAAATCTAGCTTAAACGTTTGTGCTTCGTTAGTACCCCATTGCACCACAAGAAATTTCGTTTGTACCGAAAATGTTTTTAAACTATAGCTATTTCAATTTGGTGGTGCCAACTTCACGCTGGCACCACCACCATGAGAAAAAAATTCAGAGTCTATCTGAATCGTTTGTACCTCGTTTGTACCCAATTGTACCACTTGAATTTTCGTTTGTACCAAAAAAATATTTAAACTATAGCCATTTTAATTTGGTGGTGCCAACTTCACGCTGGCACCACCACAACGAGAAAAAAACTCAAAATCTATATCAATCGATTGTACCTCGTTTGTACCCAATTGTTCCACTCGAATTTTCGTTTGTACCAAAAACGTATTTAAATTATAGCCACTTTAATTCAGACATTATTACGGTAGTTTTAATATGGTAGTGCCAATTTCACGCTGGCGCCCAACAACGAGGGGGAAAAAAAACTCGAAATTATTTTTAAACAGTTGGGCGACAGCGTGAAGTTGGCACTACCATATTAAAACTACCGTAATAATGTGTGAATTAAAGTGGATATAATTTAAATAATTTTTTGTCACAAACGAAAATTCGCGTGGCACAATTGGTTACGAACGAGGTACAATCGATTGATATAAATTTTGAATTTTTTTCTTGTTGTGTTGGTGCCAAATTCACGCTGACACTACCAAGTGCAAATGGCTACAGTTTAAATATTGCTTTGGTACAAACGAAAATTCAAGTGCTACAATTGGGTACAAACGAGGTACAAACGATTGAGATAGATTTTGAAATTTTTTCTCGTTGTGGGGGTGCCAGAGTGAAGTTGGCACCACCGAATTAAAATGGCTATAGTTTAAATATTTTTTGGTACAAACGAAAATTCAAGTGGTACAATTGGGTACAAACGAGGTACAAACGAGGTACAAACGATGGAGATAGATTTTGAGTTTTTTTTCTCATGGTGGTGGTGCCAGCGTGAAGTTGGCACCACCAAATTAATATAGCTATAATTGAAAAACATTTTCGGTACAAACGAAATTTCTTGTGGTGCAATGGGGTACTAACGAAGTACAAATGTTTAAGCTAGATTTTGAGTTTTTATTCTGATGTAGGTGGTGCCAACTTGATGTTAGCACCGCTAAATTTGAATAGGTATAATTTAAATATTTTTTTGGTTCAAATGCATATTCTTGTGGTACAATTGGATACTAACGGAGTACAAACGATTAAAATAGTTTTTGAGGTTATTTATTTCTTCTTCCCTGGTTGTGTGGGTCCAGCGGAAAGTTTGCACTACCATATTAAAAGCGTTTTAATAATGTCCGGATTGAAGTGGCTCTAATTTAAATAATATTTTGGTACAAAGGAAAATTCTTGTAGTACAATTGGGTACGAACCAGGTTCAAATGATTAAAAAAAATTTCGAGGGTTTTTTTTTTTCCCCTCGTTGTTGGGCGCCAGCGTGAAGTTGGCACTACCATATTAAAACTACTGTAATAATGTCTGAATTAAAATGAATATAATTTAAATAATTTTTTGGTACAAACGAAATTTGAAGTGGTACAATTAGGTACAAATGAGATACAATCGATTGAGATAGATTTTGAGTTCTTTTCTCGTGGTGGTGGTGCCAACTT
This sequence comes from Salticus scenicus, assembly GCA_963930645.1. NCBI lineage: Eukaryota > Metazoa > Arthropoda > Arachnida > Araneae > Salticidae > Salticus > Salticus scenicus. Next base: position 27,839,993 of record OZ005660.1, read on the forward strand.
CACGCTGCCACTACCAAATTAAAATGGCTATAGTTTAAATATTTTTTTGGTACAAATGAAAATTCAAGTGGTACAATTGTGTACAAACGAGGTACAAACGATGGAGATAAATTTTGAATTTTTTTCTCATGGTGGTGGTGCCAGCGTGAAGTTGGTACCACGAAATTAAAATAGCTATAATTTAAAAACTTTTTCGGTACAAACGAAAATTCTTTTGGTTCAATTGGGTACTAACGAAGTACAATCGTTTAAGATTGGTTTTTAGTTTTTTTTATTCTGAAGGTGGTGGTGCCAGCATGATGTTGGCACCGCATGATTTGAATAGCTATAGTTTAAATATTGTTTTGGTACAAATGAAAATTCTTGTGGTACAATTGGATGCTAAATGAGTACAAACGATTAAAATTGTTTTTGATGCTATTTATTTTTTATTGCCTGGTTGTGTGGGTCTAGCGGAATGTTTGCACTACCATATTAAAAGCGGTACAATAATATCTGGATTAAAATGGCTCTAATTTAAATAATTGTTTTGGTACAAACGAAAATTCTTGCGGTACAATTGGGTACGAACCAGGTACAAATGATTAAAATAAATTTTGAGTTTGTATTTTTTTTCCCTCGTTGTTGGGCGCCAGCGTGAAGTTGGCACTACCATATTAAAACGACTGTAATAATGTGTGAATTAAAGTGGCTATAATTAAAATAATTTTTTGGTACAAACGAAAATTCGAGTGGTACAATTAGGTACAAACAAGATACAATCGATTGATATAGATTTTGAATTTTTTTCTCGTTGTGGTGGTGCCAACTTCACTCTGGCACTACCAAATTAAATTGGCTATAGTTTAAATATTTTTTTGGTACAAACGAAAATTCAAGTGGTGCAATTGGGTACAAACGAGGTACAAACGATGGAGATAGATTTTGAGTTTTTTTCTCGTTGTGGTGGTGCCAGCGTGAAGTTGGCACCACCAAATTAAAATAGCTATAGTTTAAAAACATTTTCGGTACAAACGAAATTTCTTGTGGTGCAATGGGGTACTAACGAAGTACAAACATTCAAGATAGGTTTTTACTTTTTATTCTGAAGGTGGTGGTGCCAGCATGATGTTAGCACCGCATGATTTGAATAGCTATAGTTTAAATATTGTTTTGGTACAAATGAAAATTCTTGTGGTACAATTGGATACTAACGGAGTACAAACGATTAAAATAGTTTTTGATGCTATTTATTTTTCATTACCTGGTTGTGTGGGTCTAGCGGAAAGTTTGCACTACCATATTAAAAGCGCTATAATAATGTCCGGATTAAAATGGCTCTAATTGAAATAATTTTTTGGTACAAACGAAAATTCTTGTGGTACAATTGGGTACGAATAAGGTACAAATAATTAAAATAAATTTCGAGTTTGTATTTTTTTTTCTTCTTGTTGTTGGGCGCCAGCGTGAATTTGGCACTACCATATTAAAACGACTGTAATAATGTGTGAATTAAAGTGGCTATAATTTAAATACGTTTTTGGTACAAACGAAAATTCGAGTGGTACAATTGGGTACAAACGAGGTACAATCGATTGATATAGATTTTGAGTTTTCTTCTCGTTGTGGTGGTGCCAGCGTGAAGTTGGCACCACCAAATTAAAATGGCTATAGTTTAAATATTTTTTTGGTACAAACGAAAATTCAAGTGGTACAATTGGGTACAAACGAGGTACAAACGATGTAGATAGATTTTAAATGTTTTTCTCATGGTGGTGGTGCCAGCGTGAAGTTGGCACCACCAAATTGAAATAGCTACAGTTTAAAAACATTTTCGGTACAAACGAAATTTCTTGTGGTACAATTGGGTACTAACGAAGTACAAACGATTAAGATAAATTTTGAGTTTTGTATCTTTGGTGGTGGTGCCAACTTCACGTACACGTGAACCACGCCTTACTGAAATATTGAACGAAATCCAAAACAAGCAGAAATCGAAACAGTATAGTCAAATGTGTTCTTTGATGGAATAATCAGTTTCCCATTTCAGCTTTGAGATATATTCAAAGATATCATTTTGAGATATAATGTCTAAAAATTCGCTGTAATATAATCTAATTGATTGATAAAAGTCATGGTTCTGGCTGGTTTTGACGGGACTCTTCCCGCCTCTTTCAGATAGATTACTATATTTTTACTCAAACTTAAATATAGATTTCTCGAGAACAGTCTTACCAGGGCTAACAGTTTATGCGTCAAAAATCACGTTATATTACGCCCTCTTAAATTAACATAATTTGATTGATTTCTATTGTTACACTATTGGCATTGGGATGCTTTCCTGGTAAGAATGCTATTAAAAATTATTTGATACTAGAGCAATAAAATCATTTTAGTTTCACACCAGACTTTTTTCTTATATAAAAATATATTATTACTTTCTTCTATATGTAATATAGAGAAAGTATTGGATTCGTAAAAATTTTCGACCTCGGGTTTTTGATGGATTTACACGTTTTGAGAGCTGTAGAACACGATTTGACCCTTTTTAGAAAATGTCTGTCTGTCTGTCTGTCTGTATGTCTGTCTGTCAGTCTGTGTGTGTGTGTGTGACAAAATTTTGTGGCAACTGTATCTCAGGAACTACTGCACAGAATTTCATACAAATTAGTATGTAGTTGCACCTTGACATAAATTAGTGCCTATCAACTTTTGGTAAAAATTGTCTTACAGGTTGCGTTGCCATCCCGCTTTTTCTAAATTTTTAACATGGTGATATAGGACAAAATTTTGTATAAATGTGCATAAAGAGAATTATTTTTTAGTAATCATTATGAAATTTACAAGAATTATTTATAATAGAGGTAGTCAACTGGGGAAAAAAATTTGTATGCGTAGGAGCCTCGTGAACCCCCCTGGGGGGGGAAGTCCCCCCTCGAGGGGAGTAAATTTTCAAGATGGGTATCTTTCGAAAGGTCTCGTCAATACCTTTAAAACGAATGGTTGAACTATAAATCTGTGATAATTTAAAACAAAGTTATCGATTTTTTTTACTTTTAACAAAAAGTAACTTAGAAAAAAAATCGTTTTTTTTTTTTTTTTTTTTTTTAAACGAAATTTAACCAGACTTGGTATTTAGTTGGCCCCTTACATAAACTGGGGCTGATTAGATTTGGGGATCAATCACCCAACAGGTGGTGCTGTGATCGTATTTTTTCTAAATTTTTAACATGGCAGTATAGGACAAAATTTCGTATAAATGTACATAATGGGAGTTATTCTTAACCTGTGATTGTGAAATTAATATGAATTATTGATAATAGTAGTAGTTAATTAGGAAAAAAATCTCGGTCATCGCTTCTACCCCCAGGGGGGGGGGGGTAAATTTTCAAGATGGGTATCTTTCGAAAGGTCTCGTCAATATCTTTAAAACTAATGGTTGAACTATAAATATGTGATAATTTAAAAAAAAGTTATCGATTTTTTTTTTTTTTTTTTTTTAACGAAAAAAAACTTTGAAAAAAAAATCGTTTTTTTTTTATTTTTTTTTTTTTTTTATTGTTACTGCGTGAATTTGTATAGGAAAATATAGAAGAAAGTCTTGTGGTGGCCACAGCATACTAGTTTTTTCTAATGAAGCTGTATTGTTACTAGCATTAATACGACTCGATATCATGATGAAATAGGCTCGTATATTCTATATACATCTGTTCTGGTACTTAATCAGAATGGAATAACTATAATGTTTGTCTTTGTCATGTCTGTTGCACACGAATACGGTTGACATACTTATTACTTTCTTCTATATTCAATAGAAAGAAAGTATTGGATTCGTAAAAATTTTCGACTTCCGGTTTTCGACGATTCACAGGTTTTGAGAGCTCTAGAACACGATATTATAATTTTTAGAAAATGTCTGTCTGTGTGTGACAAAAATTTTGTGGCAACTGTACCTCCGGAACTACTGCTCAGAATTGCATAAAAATATATATGTAGTTGCACCTTGACCTAAATTAGTGCCTATCAACTTTTGGTGTCAACCGCTAAACAGATTGCGCTACTATACAGTGATTGCGGCAATTTAAGGAGAGGCTATTCTCAGGTTCTATTGAGTATAATCAAACAAAATTTGATATGTAACTAGTATGTTGTGGCCACCACAAGACTTTCTTCTATATTTTCCTATACATATTCAATCAGTAACAATATTTAAAAAAAAAAAAAATGATTTTTTTTTCCTTTTTTTTTTTTTTTTTTTTTTTTTTTTTTGTGAAAATTAATACATATTCAATCACTAACAATATTTAAAAAAAAAAAAAAAATTGAATTTTTTTTCTAAGTTTTTTTTTTTTTTTGGTTAAAAGTAAAAAAAATCGATAACTTTGTTTTAAATTATCACAGATTTATAGTTCAACCATTCGTTTTAAAGGTATTGACGAGATCTTTCGAATGATACCCATCTTCAAAATTTACCCCCACCGGGGGGGGGGGGGGGGTACTTCCCCCCAGGGGGGGAAGCGATGCCCCCCCATGCACAAAATTTTTTTCCTAGTTACGTACTACTATTATCAATAATTCATATTAATTTTACAATCACAAGTGTAAAATAACACTTATTATGCACATTTATACGAATTTTTGTCCTATGCTGCCATGTTAAAAATTTAGATAAAATGCTATCACAGCGCCACCTGTTGAGCTATGGATCCCCAAATATAATCAGCAACAGTTTATGTCGGGGACCAACTAAATACCAAGTTTGGTAACATTTCGTTAAAAAAAAAAAAAAAAGAAAAAGAAAAAAAAAAAAATACGATTTTTTTTCTAAGTTTTTTTTTTGTTAAAAGTAAAAAAAATCGATAACTTTGTTTTAAATTATCACAGATTTATGGTTCAACCATTCGTTTTAAAGGTATTGACGAGATCTTTCGAATGATACCCATCTTCAAAATTTAACCCCCCCGGGGGGGGGGGGGGGTACTTCCCCCCAGGGGGGGAACCGATGCCCCCCCATGCACAAATTTTTTTCCTAGTTAACTACTACTATCATCAATAATTCAAATTAATTTTACAATCACAAGTTTAAAATAACTCTCATTATGCCCATTTATACGGAATTTTGTCCTATGCTGCCATGTTAAAAATTTGCATAAAATGCGATTACAGCGCCACCTGTTGAGCTATTGATCCCCAAATCTAATGGGCACCAGTTCATGTCAGGGTGCAACTAAATACCAAGTTTGGTTAAATTTCATTCATATGTTCGTGAGATACAGCGTCCACAAAAAAATGATACAGACAGACACACAGACAGACAGACAGACATTTTCTAAAAACTATCAATTCGTGTTCAGGACATCCCAAAACGTGTAGATCCGTCAAAAAACGGAGGTCAAAAATTTTCGCGAATCCAATACTTTCTCTATATTACATATAGAAGAAAGTAAAAAGGTCATTATGAGACATTATGCTGATTCAATTTAAATGCTTATCGGCTGGCAGGTAGCGCTGCTATACAGTGATTTCTGCAGTTTAAGGGAAGACTATATCTCAGGAAGTACTGCCCAGAATTGCATATAAATTTATATGTTACTGCACCTTGACATAAATTAGTTCCTGTTAATTTTTGGTGTCAACCGCTCAACAGGTAGAGCTGCTACACAGCAATTTCTGCAATTTATGGAAAAGTTATATCTCAAGTTCTATTGCGTATAATCAAACAAAACTTGGTATGTGAGAAGGACATTGCATTATGCTGATTTGAAGTTGGATGCTTATAGGCCAATAGATATCGCTGTTATACTGGAAATTTCCTCGGTAAAGGGAAGGCTATATCTCAACTTTTATGGCATATAACTGTACGAAACTTGATATGGGAGATAACCATTATGAAAACGCATTTTTAAAGATGTTATTTATAGACAATAAAACTGTCTTTCTTTGGATATTTAGTGTTAGTTTTCTCTAAGATGAAAATCATTTGCATTCATCATGTTAGATAATTTAAATAAATAATAGTTTTAATAAATTATTTGCACTTAGTGAATTTGTATAGGAAAATATCGAAGAATGTCTTGTGATAGCCACAACATACTAGTAACACGCTCTTGTTAACTAGACAATCTGACATGATGTATGTAACTATTAATACATGTAACGGAATCTTGCAATTAAATTTTCGCCCACTTCTGGTCGTCCAATTGACCTGAAATGTTGCACACGACTTTATAATAATTAGCAATATCATATACAAATGTTTTCAGGCGCCTTTCCCATCAAGGACAATTCCAATAAAAAATCTATATACATAAAATGTTGTCGTATGCGGCGCAAGATTTGGCCTTATTTGTATAAATCCAGTGGCAACAACTAATTTTTTTTTTTTTTTTTTTTTTAGATTAGATTTCTGCAGTTATTTGTTTTTCATTTGTTGACAGATATACATACAGATCAATCACTAAACATTGGACTTTCGTATTCAGGACACATCAAAACTCGCTATTATACAAAAAAAAAAAAAAAAAGAGTTGAAAATAGAACATTGAAGGATATTTTATTTATATATAGTATGGGTGTGAAAAATTAATTTTCCTTCCTGAGCAGTCGACATGTAGCAAAGCATTCAATTACATTTAATAGAAAAGAACATTTAGCATAATTTTTGGTAGCCTTGTATATTGCTTATAAACAATATGTACATCATACTGCGTAGTTAAATTTTGTTTTATATTGAAAACCCCTAATACAAAATGAAATACACTTCCAGCAATTTCTATGTATAGCCCGATTAGAGATGTAAAATATCCAAAAATTTTGAGGCAATAGAGAAAAAAAAAAAACAGTTTTTGGAAAAATTGAATTTCTACAGATAAAAAAAGGTTTTCTTAATAGTTATAATATTTTAGAAAATATAAAGTGTTAAACATTTAAAAATGTATGCAATCCATTTTTTCCCCTTAACAAAAATATACCACCCCCCCCCCAAAAAAAAAAAAAAATATATATATATATATATATATACATATATATGTGTAGAAGAATGAAAAGAGAGAGAAGAAAAAAAAAGTGTACTCAGGTACAATCGAAAGAGGTTGCATCATTTAGGAGACAGACATCTGTCGCGGGGATGAATCAGAACTTTTTTTTTTATTTTATTGTTCTTTACTTTTCTACGTGAAAAAGAAATATCTCTGTAGACAAGGAGTTACGTTTTCGCTATGCAAGCGTTAACATCTTATATACCTGTGTGGGCTGTGTGGCTTGATTATGTACATTCTAATTAATCTGAAATGCGTCCTAAGTGGACTTATATGTGTGTGTGTGTGTGTGTGTTTTTCGGACGTATGTGGTCATCAATGTAAATAATATTGTACATAGTTATTTTTTTTATTAAACTTTAATTAATTTGATAATTAATTCTCAGAGCTCTTTCTATGCCTCTCTCTACATTTGGGGGCTTGAGCCGCGATAACAAAAATATAAAAATTAATTTAGTAGATATTTATTTTATTATTAGTATTAAAAATGAATATTTTCGGAAAACGACTTTGTGTCAAGTGAAACGACTTTGTGTCAAGTGAAACGACTTTGTGTCAAATGAAATGACTGTGTGTCAAGATAAATGACTGTGTGTCAAGCGAATTGACTGTGTGAAAACTACTTTATGTTTATGCCAAGGGAAAATCAGTACTGCTAACGGACAGTGGAAAAAGTATTATCTGTACGTATAATGGATTTATAAAGTTGGATCCTTAAAGCCGATTCATCTAAATACATTGTGGATTACTAGATTCGGATCTGTAAAGTCGAATCGTTTTTATTCGTCTAGGAACAAAAAACTGTGAGTACAATTTTTCTAAATGTATTTAAAAATGTCTTTTCTTGGGAAAGCAAGAAAGGAAGATTTGTTACGCGTCGCTTCAGAATTAGATCTAGAAATAGAAATACCAGAAAATGTTACTGTAATTAAATTAAAAGAATCAATTTTGAGACAAAAAAAAATTTGAGAAGAGTTCACCAAGAATTTAGTAGATAGTGTGATCGCTGAAAGAATTGAAAAAAATGAACGTGAAAAATTATTGTTCGAACAAGAAAGAGAGCAGAAAGAGCACGAATTTGAGCTGGAAAAACTAATATTTACGAGTAATCGAAATGATACTCAGGAAGCGACCCCGAACACTTCAGAATCTTCGAGTTAGCGAAGATAATGAAAGGTTTTGATTCAGCAAATCCTAATAATGATATTAGTACATATCTTGAGCTTTTTGAGCGACAAGCTTCTAGAGTAAATATAGAAAAAAAAGATTACGTAACGCATATTTTGTGATTGCTTCCCTTGGAAATAGCACAAATTGTAATATGAGTACCAGTTGAATTCGAAAATGATTACGATTAAATTAAAAATATGTTGTTAAAACAATTCAAGCTTACACCGGAGCAATTTCGTCAGAAATTTTTATCTCATAAAAAAAGAGAACAATTCGACTTGGCGAGACTTCGCCTATGAACTTAATCATTTTTTCAAAGAATGGATTAAAGGTTTGAAAGTATGCAATTTTAATGATTTAAAAGAACTGATAGTTTCAGATCAATTAAAAAGAAGAGCTCCGTTAGAAATTCGGACTCATTATTTAGATAAATGGCATAAATTAAAAAATACAGAAAAAATAGTCGAAAAATTAGAAGAGTATGAAAGTGCTAGATTTAACATCAGGAAACCGGAAGTGAATCTAGAATCGAAACGAAGCAAGATGTACGCATAAAATGTTAAGAAAAATGTATCGATTGACTCGAACCAGAGAAATAAACAATCGACCTTACGTGCTTACCCAAATAGTAATAGTGCTACTAATGATCATTTTGCGAATAAAAAGTGTTATTTTTGTTCTAATTATGGTCACATAAGTTCTTAGTGCAAATTAAAATTTAAAAAAGAACAAAATAACAATAGTGAAAAAAAATGTAAATAATTGTATTGTAAACCAATCATATACAAAGGTAGAAAAAATTATTAAGATTAATGATATCTCGAAGTCAGCTGTAAAATAGATACTGGCTCTGAAATTACATTGATCAGTGAAAGTTATTATAGAGATCTAGGATCACCTCCTTTAAGATATAGTAAAATATTTATTAAAGGCATAGGTAAAGATACTATTAAATGTAAAGAGTATTTTATAGCAGGTATAGCTGTTGAGGAAATTTTATTAAAAGCTAATGTTTTTGTTGTAGAAGATTCACAATCTTCTACTATTATTGGCATGGATGTATTATCCAATCTAAAGTTTAACTTTTTGAAAGGTGAAATTGAATTCAATAGTGTAAATGTAATTGATTTAGTTCAAAATAATGAAAAATATTGTAATTCTAGAGATGTAATATCCCCTTTTGAAATTTGCAACCCAGAGTCACGTGTGTGTAACGTAAAAACAACAAAACCGAAAGATGTTTCCTTCAGTCAAAATGACGATTCATCTTTCGACCCGAAAATTTTTAATTATTTAATGGTTGATGTAACTGATGACTCTAGAGAAAGTATTTTAGATACTAGCCATATATTAAATGCTAATGTACGTGGGCGATTGATTCGTATGATTACAGGGTACACTCCACGTAAAATACAAAGTACGGATGTAAAAATGAAAATAATTTTAAATGATGAAATCCCGATATGTCAGAGAGCTAGGCGCCTCCCCATAACAGAACAAGCTATTGTAGAGAAACAAATTCAAGAATGGCTTGAACAAAAAATTATAAAACCTAGTTGTTCAGATCTCGCATCGCCAATTGTACTAAGTAAGAAAAAAGATGGAAGTACTAGAATCTGTATAGATTTTAGTAGGCTAAATAAGAAAATCGTTAAAGACGGGTTCCCGTTGCCCCTTATTGAAGACGTAATCGATAAGTTAGAAGATTCACATGTATTTACTACACTAGACTTAAAAAATGGCTTTTTTCATGTTGACATTGAAAAAGATAGTAAGACGAGGGACAATACGAGTTTTTAAAAGCACCATTTTGGTTTGTGTACAAGTCCATCAGTATTCGAGAGATATATTTTTCACATATTTAGAGACTTACTTAGGGATAAAACCGTAATAATTTACGTCGATGATTTGATAATACAATCAAAAAATGAAGAGGAAAGGCTACGTGAGCTTCAATTAGTATTAGAAACAGCTGCTAATTATGGGTTAAACTTAAATTTCAAGAAATGCCAATTTTTAAAGCGCAAGATAGAATTTTTGGGATACCTAATTGAAAACGGAACAATTAAGCCTTCACCATCAAAAACTCTGGCTGTACAAAATTTTCCCACCCCTAAAAATGTTAACAAATTCAAAGCTTTTTGGGTTTAACGGGATATTTTCGAAAATTCATTGAAGGCTATTCCAAAATAGGGAAACCTTTGAGTGATCTTCTTAGAGAAAATAACGAATTCCATTTTGGCCATGAACAAAAGAATGCTTTTCAGGATTTAAAGAAAATACTAAGTTGTGAACCAGTACTTCATATTTTTAAACAGGGACCTAAATTAGAGTTGCACGCGGATGCTAGCAGTTTCGGGTTCGGTGCAGTATTATTACAATTAGGAGATGATGAGAAAATGCATTCAATCCAGTACATGAGCAAGAAAACTAATGCGCAACAGGAAAAGTACTCTAGTTATGAATTAGAAATTTTAGCAGTGATTGAAGCTTTGAAAAAATTCAGAAATTATTTACTAGGAACAAAATTTAAGATATTCACAGATTGTTCGGCATTTCAGCAGACTACGTCTAAAAAAGACTTATTGCCTAAAATAGCTCGTTGGGCATTACTTTTAGAGGAATTTGACTATGAAATAATTCATAGATCCGCTTCACAAATGAAACACGTAGATGCCTTAAGCAGAAATGTAAATATTGTCGACACTCAATCCTTAGATGATGAGATAACACATAAAATAGTAAATTTTCAAAACAATGACAAAATGTACGAGTAATAAAAGAATTAATGGGAAATGGGAAAGAAAACAATTATTTAGTCAAAAACGATGTATTGTACAGGTATGATGCGGATAGAGAATTGTTAGTTGTACCAGAAAATATGCAGTCAGAAATAATAAGACAAATACATCAAAAAGGACATTTTGCTTCAGCGAAGACAGAAGAAATATTGAAAGGAGATTTTTACATTCCAGGTGCGAGAAAGAAAGTAGAAAATGTTATAGCCAATTGCGTGAAATGTATTCTATGCAATAAGAAAAGTGGAAAACCCGAAGAATGCTTGAATCCTATTCCGAAGGAAAATTACCGCTAGGCACATATCATATTGATTTTATTGGACCGTTACCATCTACCAATAAGAAATATCAGCATATTTTCACTGTGATTGATGGATTTACAAAATTCGTTTGGCTATATCCGGTCAAAACCACGAGTGCAGAAGAAGCTTTAGATAAGCTGAACCTTCAACAAACCATCTTCGGAAACCCATCACGAATTATAACCGACAAAGGAAGTGCATTTAGATCTAAGGAATTCGAAGAATATTGCCATGCGGAAAACATCGAGCATGTTTCAATTACGACAGGAGTGCCAAGAGAAAATGGGCAAATCGAACGTTTGCACAAGACTCTAATACCCGTCTTGTCCAAATTATCCATTGAAGATCCTACTAAGTGGTACAAGAATGTCAGTACTGTACAAAGAATATTGAACAGAACGACGACAAGGAGTACAAAATTAACACCTTTTCAACTACTAACAGGAGTTAAGATGAAAAACAAAGAGGATCTGATCGTCAAAAGTCATTTAGAAGAAGAGTACAGAAAAAGGTTCATGGAAGACAGAGAACTAAGAGACGATGCTAAACAACAAATCGAGAAAATTCAGGAAGAGAATAAAACACAATATGATAAAAAGCGCAAGAGAGCACATAAGTATCATGTAGGGGACCTAGTTGCCATCCAACGTACCCAATTTGGATCAGGTCTCAAGCTAAGAATTAAATATTTTGTTCCCTATAAGGTGATAAAAGTTAAGGCAAATGATAGATACGAAGTTCAAAAAGTTGGTCAGCATGAAGGACCAAATATAACGTCAACTGCTGCAGACATGATGAAAAAATGGACAATGTCTAATTAGAAAAAAAAAAAAAAAAAAAAAAAAAACCTCTTTTTTATTGTATGTATATAGTATACCATATGTTAGAATTTCTCTGTCGCTTGTTTTTTTTTTTTTTTTTTTTTTTTGTATTTTTAATATCCTTGGTGGATAGACTTGATGTGTCCCAGAATTGCACCTTCGAGGTCGAAGCTTTCGCAGTATGGCCGATTTTGTAGAAAAATGAAAAGAGAGAGAAGAAAAAAAAAAAGTTACTCAGGTACACTCGAAAGAGGTTGCATCATCCAGGAGACAGACATCTGTCACGGGGATGAATCTGAACTTTTTTTTTATTTTATTGTTCTTTACGTTTCTACGTGAAAAAGAAATATCTCTGTGGACAAGGAGCTACGTTTTCGCTATGCAAGCGTTAACATCTTATATGCCTGTGTGGCTTGATTATGTATATTCTAATAATTCTGAAATGCATCCTAAGTGGACTTAAATATGTTTTTTTTTTTTTTTTACCTATGTTGTCATTAATGTAAATAATATTGTACATAGTTATTTTTTTTTAATTAAACTTTAATTAATTTGATAATTAATTCTCAGAGCTCTTTCTATGCCTCTCTCTACATATATATATATATACTATTAAAAAAATCTGGTGTGAAACAACCACACGACTTCCATTACCCACTATTACACGTATTACATGCATTTTTGAGAGATAATGTGATTGATTAGAAAACATAAAAGTGACCTAGAGAAGTAGAAACCTAAAAATTTTCCGGTAAGAGAAACTTATAAAGACATATAACAAGAAGCTTACATATAGCGAGGTAAAAAATAAGACAAAAAAGTGGTAGAGTTATTTTTTGAAACACAAATTTCCGAGATTTGAAGATGACCTACCTAAGCAGGAAGACTGTTAATTTTCCTCTAATAACCACGTAATACACGAGAAAGAAATGGAGTTATATAACAATTTTCAAGAAAATCAGTAGAGCCGTTTTTGAGTTACCAAATTTTACAAAAAATCAATTATTGACCGGAAAACAATAATTAAATACAAAAGGATATTTAAAAGTGAGTTAATATGGCGAGTTCGAAAAATATCCGTACAGCCGTTTTTAAAGGAACGCGCTTGCAAGACCTGAAATTAAGCTATTTATACAGGACACCTATCATTTTTCCTGAACTAACCAACTATATCATTCAAAAGGACATCTAATAGAGTGTTTATATAGCAAATTTGAAGAAAATCTTTAGAGCCGTTTTTGAAATACGGACTTATGGTCCCACTTCCGGTTTTTCAATTTTTACCAAAATTTGAAAAATGCATCTGTACACCAGACCTGTGTTAATTCTGAAGTTTTGTAGTTCTATCTTTATTAGTTTCGGAGATATGATAGCCAGAAGATTCCACACATACATACACACACACTGACTAATTGCCAAAAACCACTTTTTTGGACTCAAGGGACCTTAAAACGTTTAAATCAGGTGAAATCTCGATATCGGTTTTTTTGACCAGATACAATACTTCCATTACCTACGGTAGTAGGGTACTGGAAATAAAATGAGCCTTTCTGTTTCTTAAGTGCCAGTATCTCTCCTTGTACAAAATACTAAAAACTAGTCAAACACTATTCAACCATCAATTTTGCATAAGGTGTGCATTCCTATGGAATGTTCATCTCCCAGCAGCCCTGATTCAATCTAAATAAATTAGTATCAAACCAATAATGATAATGATAAAAAAAAAAAAAATCTTCGACTCGAACCCAGTTCCTTTATACCCGAAACCTAAGTGAAATTTAATAACTCATCTGAGAATCATGTAAAACTTTTTAAAGTTATAAAATAAAATATAATTTCATTATCACAGTTAGTAAATCATTAAAAAATAAATAAATAAATAAATAAAAAATATTGTAGGAGTTTTCAATGCATGTTTCCTCATATCATTTGTTAACGAGCGCACACCTATCATGACGTCAGATGTGACGTAACTGTATTACGTAATCAACAGCGCATCCTTCGCTCCTCAGAGAGAGAGGTCTATATGAGTCTGTACGAGAAAGCTGTGCTAAGCGTGCGGCATAGAAATGCCAGCATTATGTTATTATTCTTTTCTATATTATTAAATGTTGTGACTGTTTAAAAGACTCTGCGGTCCCATTTGAACCAGTGGCGGATCCAGAACTTAACTTTTGGGGGGGGGGGGGGCTAAGATTTTTCAAAGTGTTATTCTAGACCAATAAAAAATTTACAATTGCAATATTCAATTGTGAATGTCAGTGTTTTGGGGGGGGGGGCTTCAGCCCCTAGCCCCCCCCCTTAAATCCGCCACTGATTTAAACCAACAATGGTTATGGGCCCAGAGACACGCATCTTACTGCGAAATTTTTAAAAATTTAAATTAACATTCGCTAAAACGAAAGTGCGACTTACTGAAATCGAAAGTATTTTTGATTCTGTTTTTATAACAAATCTATTATAGCTGATTAAATATGTCGCAAATTCTAAATATAGGAAAGTTATCAAAAAGTAATTTTGACACATGGAAGCTGCAGATAGAAGCTGTTTTAATCAAGAATGATCACTGGACTTATGCTAACGGAACGAAAATTAAGCCCGATGAAGGCGCCGAAGACGAATCAAAATGGCTCGAAAACGATCGCAAAGCAAGAGCAGATTTAATCCTCGCAATCAACCCAAGTGAGTTGTGTCATATTAAACATTGTACCACCTCAAATGAAGTATGGAATAAATTAAAAGAAGTTTACGAATCGAGAGAACCGGCAAAGAAAGCCACCCCATTGAAGCAGCTACTCTTTAAGAAAATGAATGATGGTGAAAATATGTCCGATCTCCTCAATATTTTCTTTGATATAGTGGACAAGCTAAAAGAAATGGACATTCAAGTAGCGGAAGATTTGTAATCAATTTTGCTCCTGTACAGTATCCCGGACAGCTATGAAAATTTTAGATGTGCTATAGAAGCAAGAGATGAATTGCCGCAGCCTAAAGCTCTAAAAATTAAAATGGTGGAAGAATATGAATCAAGAAAAAATAAAAAGCATCAAGAATCGCCAAATGCGTATTTTACGACTCACAAGAAAAATATTCCTGAAAAGAACAAAAGAGCAATCTTAAAGCCTGTACAGAACAAGAACACGTATGGAGAGAGAAATTATGCAATCTTTAAGTGCAATTATTGTTCAAAAGTAGGGCATAAAGCCTCAGAATGTCGAAAGAAGTTGGCTGACAGAAAATTCACTTCATCTAATAAATACAAAGAAAAATCTTTTATGGTTGAAGACAATGCAGAGTTTACGATGGCTGCCAGTAACTCTTTCCAAGAACATTCTGAGTGGTGTCTCGACAGCGGCTCAACATCGCATATGGCTCATGATAAGAATTTGTTTACAAAATTCGAACCAAGAAGTGGCTTATCTATAAAATTAGCTGTAGATGAAACAGCGGAGATCACAGGTGTTGGAACTAGAGATGCAAAAAACGTGGGAATTTAAAACCAAGGGAAAAAACTGGGAAATTTGGGAAGTTTGAGAATTTTGCGGGGAAAAAACAAATTAGAAATCACTAAAGCAAATAATATGTTCTTTACTTAATATAAAAAGCAATTTTAAAGACTTTGATATACTGATAAGCTTATAACATTGTTTTAATTTATCATTTTATTTTAAGTTTATCAGAACTGCAGCCAAATCCTTAGCTTTTCATATATAAACAAGTCATACTGATTATATCTGAAAAGATATTCCAATATAAAACCCTTTTTACTAGATTTAATATGGTGATATTTATGTAACTAAATATAATTACAAAATATATAAGCTTAAAAGATAATGATATGATTAAGAAAAATGATTCTTTGAATCATAACATGTTATTTTTCTTAGGCTTGTTGATTGGCAAAAATTAGACTTAGAATTGTTATAAGCATTTTTCTTCACAGACACCTCTTACATATAGTTTTTAATTCCACAAGATAACATTATTTCATAAGCCTAAAATTCAGTTAATTTCACTACATTATTCTAGATAAAATAGCATGTATTAGCTACTTTTTACTCAGCAAAAACAATTGTTTTTTTCCTTTAAGCACTACAAATTTTAATATAATTGTTATTAATATAAAGTTTTATATAAATAAATAAAATTACACACTTCCCACTTTTGATTCAGTTGGTAAAAATGCTAATATTAACGAATATAGTGACAGAAACATACTGTTAGTTTTAGCGACGAATTAATTATAATTTATTATTTTCTTCGTTTACGGAATGAACATGAACATTGAAGATGCTAGAATTAGCGGGAATAAGGGAAAGGCAAATGAAATCTACGCAGAAGTTAACGTTGGAATTAATTTAAGGATCGGAAGCTATTTATACACAAAAAATATTTAACAAATACAAAAATTATAAAAATATTCATAATTTCAAAATTCCCAGTTTTGGGGAATTTTCAAAATTTCCAATTTTGTCTTAAATTCCCAGGGAAAAAAACCGGTTTTTTTCCGGGAAAAAACCGGGTGTTTTGAAAGCCTTGCATCTCTAGTTGGCACAGTCAAATTAAAAGTTCCCAGTAATCACGGTGTAACTAATTTAAAGTTAACAAATATTTTGTGCGTTCCAAAATTAAAATGCAATTTAATGTCTATGTCAAAAGCTACTGCAAACAACTGCCGAGTTGTATTTACCGAAAAAGGTACAAAAATTACTGAGATTATAAGTGCTCTCCGATTATAAGTGCTACGAGAAAAGGTGATTTATATTTTTAGCCGCAGGTGGATATAGCTGCAACAACTCGGGTAAGCAACTTTCATAAATGGCATTTAAAATTTGGACATTTAAATGAAAAAAATTTAAAATTATTAAAATCTGAAAATATGTTAAGAGATTTAAATTTTAATGAAAAATATTCTTTCAAAGATTGTAAAGTATGCATTCAGTCTAAACAAACTGTGAGACCATTTTGTAAAGAAAACAAATTTCATAGTAATGAATTATTAGAAATAGTTTATTCTGATTTATGTGGCCCTATAAATGTTAAATCCCATGGCGGATCACGTTACTTTATTATTTTTTTGGATGATAAATCTCGTTACATTGAAGTAAATTTTCTAAAAACAAAAGGTGAAGCTAAGTACGCGTTTCGGAGATATAAAGCGGCAGTCGAAAATCGATTAGGAAAAAAAAATTAAAATACTGCATACTGATAATGGTTTGGAATATTGTGGCGAGGAATTCAATAAATATATTGAAGAATGCGGTATCAAACGCGAATATTCATCTCCGATGACGCCTCAACAAAATTCTAGAATTGAAAGACAAAATCGTACATTATGCGAAATGGCGAGGTGTTTATTAATGCAATCAAACTTTCCAAATACATTCTGGGCTGAAGCAGTGAATTGCGCGGCATATATTAGAAACAGGTGTCCCACTAAAGGAATTAAAGAAAATAAAACTTCTTTTGAATTGTTTTTTGGTTTATAAGCAAACCGTTAATTATTTTAAAATTTTCGGGCAAAAACGTTTTGTTCTAAATAAAAAATCAAAAGGGAAGTTTGAAGCTAGGTCACACGAACATATATTCGTTGGCTATTCAAATGAATCACGCGCTTACAGATTATGGAATAAGGATACCAGAAAAATTGTCATAAGTCGTGATGTTCGATTTATAGATGAGTTCCAAACAAAAGATTCAGCCAGTAGTGATCAATTAGAATTAATTTTTTCGTCTGAGAATAAATGCAATGATTGTATTGTTAAAAATGAAACTCCTTTCCCTACTCAAAGAGACATCCACAGCGATCAAAGGGGGGGGGGGGGGACAGCGGCTCGATTTCCAGCCCCTCGCAAACAGAAAACGCAAACGGAGAAAGTTTCCCTTTTTCGATAGGGGGGAAACGAGCGACTCTCTTTCCGAAGGAGGGAACATAGAAGGTATGAGTGGAGTGGGGGAGAGTGCTGACGGTAAATGTAAACAAGAGGAAGGGATTGACAAAAACAATCCTCCTTTTAAACGTGGTCCAGGCCGACCTAAAAAAATTAAATGCTGGAATTTTCAAAAGTCTCGTAAGGAATATATTACAGATACAAAATGTAAAGATGAAACTTCTCAATTAGCTGATAACTCGTTTACTGAAATTAACTCAGACGCAATCGACGCGCTAAATGGACATTATGCTAAAAATTGGGAGAACGCAATGAAATTAGAATATGATTCTTTAGTTAAGCAAAACGCTTGGGAAATTGTAGATAGGCCAAAAAATAAAAATTCAAACCAAATGGTCAAATTGAAAAATTTAAGGCCAGATTAGTTGCCAAAGGGTGTTCACAAAAACAAGGTATAGATTTTGAGGAAAATTTTTCACCAGTAGCCAGATTAAGTTCTATAAGAACTGCTATTGCGTATGCTATTCCAAATGGTTTCACAGCATACCAGTTAGATTTTATTATGGCATATGTTAACGGCGATTTACATGAAGAAATTTTTATGGAGCTTCCTGAATTTTTTGAAAATGATATTACATGAAAATAAAGTGTGTTTATTAAAAAAATCTTTGTATGGACTTAAACAGTCAGGAAGCCAGTGGTTTAAGAAATTAGATGAGAAATTGAGAAAAATGAAATTTAACCCTTTGAATTCCGACAAATGTGTCTATTACTCAAAATATCCTTTTGATGCTATTATAATCGTTTATGTCGACGATTTAATTTGTCTCACTAAAAGTGAAGAGCACTATTTTGATATTAGAAATAAATTAGCAGAATCTTTCAAAATGAAAGATATGGGCCTTTTGCATTATTGCTTAGGCATTGAATTTAATCAAGATAGGACAGCATTACTATAACACAAAAGAAATACGTTGAAGATTTATTAAATAAATTTAATATGGAAGATTCTAGAGTGGTGAATACACCTTTAGATAACAGTGTAAAATTAACTAAACAAATGTGTCCAGATACAGGAGAGAAATCATACATGTCAAAAATTCCTTATAGACAATTAATTGGTTCTCTTATGTATCTGTCGGTTGCTACCAGACCAGATATCACCCATGCTGTAAATTATTTAAGTCAGTTTAATAACAATCCAGGAAAACCTCACTGGATAGCTGCTAAAAGAATACTAAGGTATCTCAATGGCACTAGAAATTTAGGAATTGTTTATTACAGAGACAATAAACCATTAACAGCATTTGTTGATGCCGACTGGGCATCGGATATAAATGATAGAAAATCATATACAGGATATGTCTTTAAGTATGCCGGTGGACCTATTTCTTGGGAATCGAGAAAGCAGCGAACCGTTGCTCTGTCCACAACAGAATCTGAATATATATCTCTGTCCGAATCCGCAAAAGAGACAATTCATATTAGAAATTTCCTGAAAGAACTAGATCCTGAAATTGTATCAAGTCCGACTGCAATCATGTGCGACAATCAATCCGCACTAAGATTAGTAAAAAACCCAGTTCATCACAATCGCACAAAGCACATAGACATTCGACATCATTTTGTGCGAGAAGTTTACAATAATAAACTAATAGACATTAAATATATTTCATCAGATGAACAACCTGCAGATATTTTAACAAAAAGTTTAAACGCATGTAAACATTAAAAATGTTGTGATATGATAGGACTTAATACTCAAATATTTAAACTGTGTTTTCACTAAGAAATTAACTGTTTATATTTTACATATTTTATTTTATTATATTAACCATAATTATTTGCTTATAATTTTATATCTTTACTAATACTTTTTCTCATTTTAAGTAATTTTTGCATAAAAAAATTTTTCTGTAATTTTTAATATGCTATTATAATGTATAAATATGTTTTATTTTCGAAACATTTATTGAAAAAAATGGGAAATGTAGGAGTTTTCAATGCATGTTTCCTCATATCATTTGTTAACGAGCGCACACCTGTCATGACGTCAGATGTGACGTAACTGTATTACGTAATCAACAGCGCATCCTTCGCTTCTCAGAGAGAGAGGTCTATATTGGCCGTATTCACCATTAACTTCCACTCCCGGTTCAATGCAAAAGCTCGAAAAGCGTCTAAAGGCAGGGTACAGCTTTCCAGCAAAATTTGGCACGCAGTTTCTGCCATCTAGCGTTGAGGATTTCATATAATCTTTGATTGGTTATTTTCACCTAAAAAATCTAAAAATAACTATACCGCTAGATGGCAGAAACAACACGGCAAAATTTGCTGAAAATTTACACCTTTCTTTTATACGCTTTTCAAATTTTCATGTTCAACCGGGAGTTGAAGTTATTGGTGAATAACAGCCTAAGAGTCTGTACGAGAAAGCTGTGCTAAGCGTGCGGCATAGAAATGCCAGCATTATGTTATTATTCGTTTCTATATTATTAAATGTTGTGACTGTTTAAAAGACTCTGCTTTTACTCTGTGGTCCCATTTAAACCAACAAGTATGATGTGAAACAACCACACGACTTCCATTACACACTATTACATGTACAGTCGGTAACAAAAGTGTCCGAACACTAGCAAAAATTCCTATATAAAAAAAGTACACTTCATACGGTTTTGTTAAATAAATCCTTATCGAATCATGTTCTTACACTGACTGAGAACAGGATTCGACAAGGATTTGTTTAACAGAACCATATGAAGTGCACTTTTTTTACATAGGTATTTTTGCTAGTGTTCGGACACTTTTGTTACCGACTGCATTATATGCATTTTTTGGAATTTTACAGTTAGAAAAACTTGATACACGTATAAAAATATATAAAACAGAGCTTACATAGCAAGTTAAAAAATACGTGTGGCACTCGGGGACTGCCGCGATAAAGCTATTGCATAGCATTTTTTATCAACTTATGCAATTATAATTATTTATTTATTTTATTTATGCAGTATTTTTTTTTCTTTGATATTAATTCAAGTTTTGGGGGGGGGACTCATGTCAAAATTGTGCCTTGGGGGGGACTCATGTCAAAGTTGTGCCTTGGGGGGACTCATGTCAAAGTTGTGCCTTGGGGGGGACTCACGTCTAAGTTGTGCCTTGGGGGGGACTCATGTCAAAGTTGTGCCTTTTGGGAGACTCATGTGCCTTGGGGGCGACTTATGTCAAAGTTGTGCCTTGGGGGGGACTCATGTCAAAGTTGTGCCTTGGGGAGGGGACTCATGTCAAAGTTGTGCCTTGGGGAGGGGACTCGTGTCAAAGTTGTGCCTTGGGGGAGACTCATGTCAGAGTTGTGCCTTGGGGAGACTCATGTCAAAGTTGTGCCTTGGTGGGGACTCATGTCAAAGTTGTGCCTTGGGGGGACTCATGTTAAAGTTGTGCCTTGGGGGGGGACTCATGTCAAAGTTGTGCCTTGGGGAGGGGACTCATGTCAAAGTTGTGCCTTGGGGAGGAGACTCATGTCAAAGTTGTGCCTTGGTGGGGAATCATGTCAAAAATGTGCCTTGGGGAGGAGACTCATGTCAAAGTTGTGCCTTGGTGGGGACTCATGTCAAAAATGTGCCTTGGGGGAGACTCATGTTAAAGTTGTGCCTTGGGGGGGACTCATGTCAAAGTTGTGCCTTGAGGGGACTCATGTCAAAGTTGTACCTTGGGGGGGACTCATGTCAAAGTTGTGCCTTGGGGGGACTCATGTCAAAGTTGTGCCTTGAGGGAACTCATGTCAAAGTTGTGCCTTGGGGGGGGTCACGTCAAAGTTGTGCCTTGGAGGGGACTCATGTCAAAGTTGTGCCTTGGGGGAACTCATGTCAAAGTTGTGCCTTGGAGAAGGGACTCATGTCAAAGTTGTGCCTTGGTGGGGACTCATGTCAAAGTTGTGCCTTGGAGAGGGGACTCATGTCAAAGTTGTGCCTTGGAGAGGGGACTCACGTCAAAGTTGTGCCTTGGGGAGGGGACTCATGTCAAAGTTGTGCCTTGGGTGGGGACTCATGTCAAAGTTGTGCCTTGGGGGGGATTTTAATAAATGCACTTTGTTTATTCATATTTAAAACACTTTATACACAAATTTTACGCGTACAGCTATTCACTGTTGTACATAGATGATAGATACCTATACACCTATATACTTTCTCACAAACAGCTGCTTACGTATTCGTCCGATTTCGGAGCAGCTCTTCTCGATCCGTGCGAGCTTCGTACAGTCGTACCATATACATACACGTTAAGGTTCAACTAGTCGCAGGCTCGAACTCACTCGTGGACGCGGCCAAAAAGCACGCTGTCTCACCTAGCATTGTGTCTAAAAGAGATAGAATCAGTTATGAGCAGTTAGCAGCTAGTCTACACGCATACGTCTAATCGCACGCACACAAACACCGTGCCGAAGTCTGCCGAACTGACTGTCTGCCGAAGTCTGCCGAACTGTGTTAGGTTTATTTTCGTTACGAAATTTCTTGATTCGGTCACCGCGCTCAAAGCCCGCGATAAAAGCTATGCAATAGCTTAAAAATATGTATATATATATTATAGTTTTAAAAAATTAAAGAACACGCTTTTATAGAAATGTGAACTAAAAAGCACAAAATATCTATCTTAGTATTAAGATTCAGGGTATGAGAAAATCGTGTGAGTGATACACCGTAATATTTACATACATTTAAATCTTTAATTAAAATAACTTAGAATTAACAAAAACCATTTTTAAAAAATTTCCCCTGACGGGGATCGAACACTGGACCTTTAGGTTCGTAGCGCGGCGCCTTACCTCTACGCCATATCGTTCACGAAGGGGAAGTATTTTTTTTAACCGACTTAAAAAAATTGTATGAAATGAAACTAAATTGCGCCAAAAAGTATAAAATAATTTCCTTCGCCAAACAACCTATAACACTACAATTAATCATAACTTTTGAAGTCGGCGCAAAATTAAATAAAAATTGATACCTTTATTCAATACAAAAATCGAATCCTATTCAAACTACACATCTCACATTGTCGCCTGCAAAACGCAGCCGAAAACTATTTTGATTCAAGAACACAAATAAGATTTCGTAAGCAGCCAAAGTTGGCGAAGATGCTGGTATCTGACGTCCTTGGTGAAAGAAAAATCGCAAAATTATCTGGCAAACATATTTAATTTCTTTGGGATATCATGATTAATTTGATAAGGTATATTAAGAGAGTAATCTATATATATAAAAGAAGACTTCCTGAGGGGGTGATCTATCAACGCCCAGACCAAACCCCTGGACCTAGAAGCATGAAATTTTGTGACAATGTTCGTTCTATGACGTAGGCATCCACTAAGAAGCGATTTTACAAAATTCGCCCCCCAAGGGGGGGACGGGGGGCAAAACGTGATTTCACAAAATCCTTCATATCTCACACAAAAAAACAGATATCCGTAAAATTTTTGCTTTAAAATATAGCTAACACAAATGTCTAAAAATCAATTTCTGGAATTCTCAAAATTCGGTCCCCAAGGGGGGCGGGGGGGCAAAACGTGATTTCACACGCGTAAAACGTGATTTCGCATAATCCTATATATCTCAAACAAAAAAAACAGATATCCGTAAAATTTTTGCTTTAAAATATAGCTAACACAAATGTCTAAAAACCAATTTCTGGAATTTTCAAAATTCGGTCCCCAAGGGGGACGGGGGGGCAAAACGTGATTTCACATGCGTAAAACGTGATTTTGCATAATCCTATATATCTCAAACAAAAAAATAAATACACGTGAAATTTTTGCTCTAAAATATAGCTAACACAAATGTCTAAAAACCAATATCTGGAATTTTCAAAATTCGGTCCCCAAGGGGGCGGGGGGGCAAAACGTGATTTCACATGCGTAAAACGTGATTTTGAATAATCCTACATAATCTCAAACAAAAAAACAGATATCCGTCAAATTTTTGCTTTAAAATATAGCTAACACAAATGCCCAAAAACCTGTTTCGGGAATTTTCAAAATTCGGTCCCCAAGGGTGACGGGGGGGCAAAACGTGATTTTACATGCGTAAGACGTGATTTTGCATAATCCTATATATCTCAAACAAAAAAATAGATACACGTGAAATTTTTGCTCGAAAATATAGCTAATAAAAATATCTAAAAACCAATTTCTGGAATTTTAGAAATTCAGCCCCCAGGGGGGGCAACAAGGGGGGGGGCTATGGGGCAAAAACAAATGGAAATACAGTTAGGCCGTTCAAAATTGGTACAGACAGGTTTTAAAGGCCTGCAAGTCGAATGGGGATATTTTAAAAAGTGTTAAGTTATTAGGAGGGGCGTGAAGGGGGAGGGGAGAGGGGGGTAGCAAAAAAATAAAAATAGTGTTATCGTTCAAAATTGGTATATAGAGGTTATCGATACTTACAAATCGATTGCGGATATTTTCGAATTTTAAAAATTATTAGGAGGGGCGGTAAGGGGGGGGGCTATGGGCAAAAACAAATAGAAATACAGTTAGGCCGTTCAAAATTGGTACCGATAGGTTTTAAAGGCCTGCAAGTCGAATGGGGATATTTTCGAAAGTGTTAAGTTATTAGGGGGCGCGTGAAGGGGGGAGGGAGAGGGGGGCAAAAAAACAAAAATGGAGTTAGATTGTTCAAAATTGGTATATAGAGGTTTTCGATACTTACAAATCGATTGCGGATATTTTCGAATATGTAAAATTATTAGGAGGGGCGGGAAGGGGGGGGGCTACGGGGCAAAAACTAATAGAAATACAGTTAGGCCGTTCAAAATTGGTACAGATAGGTTTTAGAGGCCTGCAAGTCGAATGGGGATATTTTCGAAAGTGTAAAGTTTTTAGGAGGGCCGGGAAGGGAGGGGACGGAGGGGCAAAAAAAATAAAATAGAGTTAGATCATTCAAAATCAGTACATAGAGGTTTTCGATACCTACAAATCAATTGCGGATATTTTCGAAATTTTAAAATTTTTGGGAGGGGCGGGAATGGGGGGAGCGGTGGGGCAAAAAAATAAAAATAGAGATAAATCGTTCAAAACTGGTTCTTAGAGGTTTTTGATACTTACAAATCGATTGCGGATATTTTCGAATTTGTAAAATTATTGGGATAGACGGGAGGGGGGGCGAAGGGGAAAAATAATAGAAATAAGAGTTAGATTGGGAATTTTTTCCGAAGGCAGTGAGAACCCGGTGCGACATTTTTCCTAATCAGATTTTGTTTCTCTTTTTTTTCACGTGATAAAAATTAATGCAATTTTGAGAATTTATTATAGTGATTCATTTAAAAATAGGGACCAGCGAAGCGGGCGTTGCCTGCTAGTCAAGAATATGAAACAATACTTCGTACAAAATGTATTATGAAAATATACATCTTGCGTGTATATTTTTGCAATACGTTTTCAACGCCAAATCTAAAAGCCACCAAGGATGATAGTTATCAAAGTTATACCAAATTTGCAAAGAAAACTCTAACTTCGTAGAAACATAAATTCTGCATTGTGAAAAATGTCCACTGTTCTGTGTAGATGCTACCAATGGACCAATTGTATACAGTGAATACAATAATAAAGGAAACATGAAAATGGATCATTCGAGACGACAGCATTTGTTGCTACCGATCTAAAAACAAACCTTTAAAAACTAATTAAATTTTATTTAATTTTGCGCCGACTTCAAAAGTTATGATTAATTGTAGTGTTATAGGTTGTTTGGCGAAGGAAATTATTTTATACTTTTTGGCGCAATTTAGTTTCATTTCATACATTTTTTTTTTAATAGTAGTTGCTTTTTGGAGTCGGTTCTATTTTTTTACAAAAAGATTTTATTTCACAATATAATTTTTTTGTTTGCTCCCAGAGAAGTTACAAACAAACAAACAAACAAACATACATACATATATACATACATACATACATACAGGTGAAGCTAATAAAAGCGTGTTAAAAAATACTGCATTTGTGATAATAATAAAATGTATGTATATAGAGTACTCACTCATTTTCTTTCACTATTTTTTCATCACTTTCTTCATTAATAAATGCACTTTGTTTATTCATATTAAAAACACTTTATACACAAATAAATGCACTTTGTTTATTCATATTAAAGACACTTTATACACAAATTGTACGCGTACAGCTATTCACTGTTGCACATAAATGATAGATACCTATACACCTATATACTTTCTCACAAACAGCTGCTTACGTATTCGTCCGATTTCGGAGCAGCTTGTCTCGATTCGTGCGAGCTTCGTACAGCCGAAGTCTACCGAAGTCTGCCGAACTGTGTTAGGTTTTTTTTTCGTTACGGAATTTTCTGATTCGGTCGCCGCGCTCAAAGCCCGCGATAAAAGCTATACAATAGCTTAAAAATAAGAAATAAATAAAAATTAAATAAATAAATAAAAAATAGATAAAGTTATTTTTAAAACAACAATTTCCGAGATCTAAAACGGAACTACCTAATCAGGACGACCGATAATATTCCTGTAATAACCACGTAATACATGAGAAAGGGTATCTAAAATGGATTAATGAAACTGTTTTCAAGAAAATCGTTAGAGCCGTTTTTGAGATAGCAACTTTTACTAAAATTTGGTATACTCAATTATTAACCGAAAAACAATAATTACATACAAAAGGATATTTAAAAGGGAATTAATATGGCGTGTTTGAAAAAAATCCGTACAGCTGTTTTTAAAGGAACGCACTTGTGATACCTGAAATTGAGCTATTTACAGTCCAGGGTTGTAAAAAACCCGGGTTTTTTATTTAAAAAAAAACCCTGCCCAGGTGGGTTTTATTAAAAAAAAACGGGCTTTTTGGGGAAAATGGGAAAAAATAAAATTTCTTCTTTCTAAAAACTAATAATATGCAACATAGGTACGTGTATATGGTATGCTTATAACATTTATTATGCTTATTATTTAGCAAGCACAAAAAACATTATTTAATTAATTAATAAAATTAATTATTCAGCTTGAAATTGAGGGTTTTTCAATGTATCGCTAGAAAACAACTGTATTTGAATTTTAAGTATTAGAAAGAAACAGCAAAGCAGGGCAGTTTCTGGTCGGGATACAGAAATAAATTTAAAGAAAAATTACTACATATTTTATTATCATTAATTTAATTATTATAAATCCTTTTAATGTGTAATCTCCATTACACGTTAAAAGTCATTAACAAAATTATATGTAATGTGCTACTAATCTAAAATACACAAAAGTAAGTTTGTTATTAGCTATTTTTATTATTAGAGAAAGAGGGAGGCTTTTCTTTTTATCAATCTTGCTGTTTTGTAATAATAAAATTACATTTTTAATTTATAACTTTGAAGAGTTTATTGTTAACTATTTTTATAATACGCCTTTTCATTTAGATATCAAAAAGCAAAAAGAATGATATAAAATAAACAGAACTTAAATACGTACTCTCAAATCATTCTACTTTGTCCATCTGTCAAATTTAAATAAGAGTATCTGGATCAACTACTGAAATAATCTAAAATTGTTTTGCTTTCATTAAAAAAATGAAAAAAAAAAACTAATTTTTTTTACAAATTCATACTTTTTCCCTCCTTCCCTTCAGTTTAACTTTTTCCATTTTGTTATTGCAATTAATACTTTTTTAGACAACATTTAAAATAGCATTTTTAAAGAAAAAATATTGGAAAGAGAGATAATTTTGAAAGAAAATATATTATAGAAAGAAATGAGAAAGGGGAATTGCAAAATTGAAATTTATCTATGTTACTTTTATTTTGAAAAGTAAATAATAATAATAAACATAAATGACACAGCTTGCATTATAAAAGAATGAGAATTATTAATGTAACCATAACCATAACTAGAACTTTAACTCCTTCAACTCCGAAAAATCAAATGGTCTCCTAAAGCAAGATTTTTGTCATTTTATGGAATTGTTAAATTTATTGCCTGCCAGTTCTGCAGCAGTTGAGCGTCTGTTTTCAACTTTTGGCTTTGGGCAAAACAATTTTCGTAATAGGTTAGGCAATGACAAAACACAAAAACTAGTTAAGTGCCACCAGTTATTAAAAAGTAAAAGTGAAGAAGACTGGTAATTTGTAGAAAAGTTTGGATTTTTATGTAGTGTAAAAATGTTTTGTTTTTGTGTACTACTACTATTACAATAAAATGTTAAAAAATATTCGTTTTTTATAATTATTTCTCCATTTTCATTATTATGGTGATAATATGGTGTTTCCTTTAATCCATCTGCTTTATTCTTTATTGAATTATAAAACATAAAAGTGACTTATTTTTCATATTTAATTTCAGGAAATATGTTTTTGTAAATGTTTAATACATTTTTCTTTAATACTTTGTACAGTTATTTTCTTTTTACAATTATATGACTAATTTTTTTCTTGGTCCATCGATTTCAAGTTAAAGAACACTTACTCACTTTTTATGAAAATAATAAATCTAATAAATATTGTATGATAGCCAAATAAATTTTGTACATGCATGTTTGTGTTGCATTTTTGTGTTTAAAAAGTACTTACTATTACAAAATGCTATTTAATTTGATAAAAACCTATTTCCCCCAAAAAACCCAGGGTTTTTTAAGTTAAAAAACCCACCCCGGCGGGGAAAATGGGTATCTACCCGGGCAGCAAATCTGACAACCCTGATTTACACAGGGCGCCTATCAATTTTCCTGAACTAACCAACTATATCATTTGAAAAGGCATCTAATAAAGTGTTTATGTAGCAAAATTGAAGAAAATCGTTAGAGCCGTTTTTGAGATACGGACTTACGGTCCCATTTCCGGCTTCTGATGACCCACTTCCGGTTTTCCAATTTTCACCAAAATTTGGGAAATTCATCTGTACACCAGATCTGTATCAGTTGTGAAGTTCCGTAGTTCAATCTTTATTAGTTTCGGAGATATTATAGCCAGAAGATTCCATACATACACACACACACACACAGACCAATTGTTGAAAACTATTTTTTTGGACTCAGGAAGCCTTAAAACGTGTAAATCAGGTGAAAACTCGACATCGAATTTTTGGACTGAATACAATACTTCCATTACCCTACTACCGTAGGTAATGGAAGTAAAATAAAAATGGAGTTACTGATACACTAAGTTAAAAATTTAAAAATCTGAAAAATGGATTAATAATTTTTAACCATATATGTGTGCTGTGTACTTCAAGAGTACAGAAGCATGCTTTAAGTTTAGTGTATATGTAATACCACTGGGGTTTACCTCATGTGATTCTACTAGGCTTTTGGGCTTCACTCGCAATGCTGACAAGTTCCACAAACTTCTGTAATATTAAATGGGCTGGACTATGGGATGTAAGCATCTTAAAAAGGATGAGGAATCCTTTTGGGTTAACTAATAATCCTTTATTAAAGTTTAAAGATGCAGTCTTGGCTGTTATGTACTAGGCAACCTGAGTCTCAGTCTAGGAAAAATTACGCAGTGATGCTGATAATCGGTGGTTTGCCGCAGAGTACCTAGAAGAGACTACTACTACTTTAGACCCTAGTTTGCCATGTTGTCCGAGCCATTACTGAAAGATTATGCGTCGGCGACACGGCCAGATTTAAGACTCCTATATGATAAGAGCTTGTGCAGTGTCCGCCATTTTGTAGCCCATCTGGGAAAGTCTTGGCGGTAGAAAAAGGTAGGTTACCTGATTAGCGTTGTTATCGCCTTTAAACTTCTATACAGATCAAGTGAGCTAGGACTTCTTAGCACGAAACAAACAAGTTGGCAATTTTAAGAACATCGCCAACATTCTGAAAACTGCAACCCTTCATGTTAAAATAAATGTAATATTAAAGTTAATTTTAAAAGAATTTAAAACAATAACTTAAAAAAACAGTACATTCATATTAAATTTGTCAAACAACTTTGAAAATAAAATGAAATAATTTGAAAATAAGGGAAATCGTACGCTACAAAGTTGTGCTCATGCTCCGGGTATTCACGAGTTACATCTGCAATTTATAATCCACTTTTTCCTCCTTTCTGGATTAGAAGAAAATATAAACAGGCGGTGCCCTTTTCTGGAGTTATTCGTGCAATTTATTGCCGAAAAACCACCATTAATAAATCGTCAGCCGGTCTTGTGGGCTAGAAAAAAAACGGATGCGTAAGCCTACTATTTACGTAGGAGTTCTAGCCTGATTGCCGCGGGCAGACCCTACAAGGCCGTAGGTTTTGTTAGCAAGCATTACCTGACGAAAAAGTTTTCTCAGTGGTTTTGTTTTTGATTTTTGTTTGCCAGATTATGATTCCAATTGGTTAATAAATTGCTGATTGCCTCATTAGCTGAGCTCATTCGCTGTTATAACTTTTAATTTCTGATTTTTTGACAAAGGCTGTAAATGAAGAAAAGTTACATTATTCAATGGAAAAAAAATTCATTAATTTCTTACTTTTATGTTTATTTTGTATTACATATGTTTTACTTTGCGTATAGATTAAAATGTGTCGCTCGGAGGTAGGGGATGTTGGAAGTAGCAAGCGACCCATTTTAAAATAAGTGCTCCTAGTTAACTTACGCATGTGCATGAGAGAGCGCCTCCATCATGCTCTGAATGTGAATGCCAGAAGACCAAAAAAAAAAGCAACTGTGTACACTATGGCTTGTGTGGTTCACAAGCAAGATGTATAGAATTCATATTATTTTAATTTACTTATAATCTTTCTTAATTGTGTGTATATTTTGTCATGTTTCGTCTACAATAAACATTGTTAATGAGTATTCGAGTATTTAATGGATCTTTGAAAAACACAACAGTACATAATAACATCAGAGTTATACATGAATGTAAAATTTATTTATATTTTATTATTAGGTTTATTTATTATTAGGTTAAATTTTGAAATTAAATTTTCTCAACAGATTGTTGGCCTGGACCACTCCCAGAAGCAGTGTTGCCAGATGGTCAACAGTAAATTTCGCCAAACAGGCTTTCAAATTTCCCCAAATCAGGATTTTTTTCTCCCCCCCCCCCCCCCCCCAAAAAAAAAAAAAAAAAAAAATCCCCAAATGACACTTATGTTTAAAAAAAATCCCCAAATCCAAAAATAACTTTTATATACACACTAGTTATTGGAAAATTTTAAATTTGTGTTAAAATACTTTAGTGCTGAGGATGTACTTTTATCCTCAGGCTATCCCGAAGATGTCCTGGGGAAGAAGGGATACCTTCAAAAGCCCTTACATGCTAAAGAAAACTGTTAAAAGTCCCTGACATAGGGACAAATCCTTACAGTTGGAGATAATATTGAGAAATTCCCCACATTTCTCCAAAAAAATTTCAAAAATCCTCTCGAAATTCCCCATAAACATTCGGTCCTCAAAATTGTCCCCATAAGCCCGAAAATGGGAATAAAATCCCCAATCTGGCAACACTGCTCCGAAGTCCTTTTTTACTTGAGCATGTGTTGTCATCAATGTTATAACTGTCTGTAAAATTTTAGTTGAATCTGATGATTGGAAGCAGGTTAAAGTTCAAAATAAAATTTTTTAACTGGAGTAGTGAGCTGAGCATGTATTGTAATAGGAGTTATACATATAAATATGCAGAATTTTAGCTCATTTGGATGTTAGGAAGAGATTAAAATTCTAAATTAAACTTTTAACTGAAGTTGGTGGCCCAAGAGCCCCGTCCTCCTTTTTGCTTGGCATCAGAATTGAATATGTACGAGGGTTGCTATTTATATTTCTGGCCTAATAATGAAAAAAGAAATATGTAGGATCGAAATTGGTTTTATTGTTTTTCAAAATATTCTCCATGATGATCAATACACTTTTGCATGCGTTTGAACCAATTTTCAAAGCACTTTTTCCAGTCCGATTGAGGTAACTCCAAAACATGCGTTTTGAATGCATCAACCGCATCTTCGGGGGTCGAAAATCGTTGTCCACGTAATTTATTTTTGATATGTGGGAATAAGAAGAAGTCATTGGGTGCCAAATCAGGGCTGTACGGCGGATGACCCATCAGTTCGATCTTTCGCTCAGTCAGAAATGCATTTGTTTGAGTCGATGTGTGAGAGCTCGCATTGTCATGATGAAGAATGATTCGCCTGTTCTTCTGCTTTTTTCGAATTTCTCCGATGACTTCTGGCAAACAAATGGTCGTGTACCATTCAGAATTGACCGTCCTGCGTTGCTCTAACGCCACTGTTGCCACATGACCGTTAATGCCGAAGAAACAGGCAATCATTTGTTTCGATGTGCTTCTTCCTCGAACAACTTTTGTTGGTTTTGACTCGCCTTGGAAGACCCATACAGTTGATTGCTGTTTTGTTTCCGGCTCATATGCATAGATCCATGATTCGTCACCTGTGTAGATGTTATACACAGCCTTTGATGTACCTTGAACGTATTTTTCCAACATTTCCTAGCACCAATCGACACGAGCCTTTTTTTGAGCGTTTGTCAGATTATGCGGGATCCAACGCGAACAAATTTTTTTTACGCTCAAATGTTCATGCAATATTTTATTGATGCTAGTCATACTAATGTCCAAAGACGCCTCAATCTCACGGTATGTCACATGACGATCTTGCTTTATCAGTTCACGCACAGCATCGATCTTTTCTGGCACAACAACGGATTTTGGACGACCTGCACGGGATTCGTCCTGGATCGAACATCGACCACGATTAAATTCGTTATACCAATTTTTTACAGTGCTGTAGGATGGCGCTTTATCGCTGTATAAAGAATTAAGTTCATCGAAGCACTCTTGTCTTGACAATCCACGTCGAAAGTTATGAAAAATAATCGCACGAAAATTTTCACGATTCAATTCCATTTTTTGAAAGAGAAGAACTTTTCAATTTACTGTCAACAGCACAAATAAACCTATAATGGTAAATCGTCTGCTGAATTTACGTTTAAAAATATCAAACTTTCGATTAAAATCGTCTGCGGTCGCCTAGCAACACTTACTGTTGCCAAGGCCAGAAATATAAATAGCAACCCTCGTATTTAAAAAAAAATTTCAGTTGGATGACAGGAATTAAAAATTGATGTCACGTTTTTACTAGATTTGAGACCAAGGGCACCTCCTCTAAGTCTGTAACAGCTTGAGTATATATCGTCACCCAGATCTGATTTGTAATATTGATATACTTGACAAAACTACAGACCTGGCTGGCAAAATTATTAAACTTTTTTCAAATAGAAACTACAATACATTTTCAAATTCTGGTAGATTTTTTAAAATTATTAACGTAGCAAAATTGTTTAAAAAAAAAATAATATTAAAAAGAAAAAAAAAAAAACCCCTGAAATACATTTTAGATTTATGATACACTTCACAAATTTTTTGACCCAGTTTACTTTATTAAAAAATACTAAAATATCTTTTTTAGTTCTGCATTGAAATTTTTCAGTCAGGTGCACGATCATCCAAAGCAAACTCCTCTGCTTGACTGCTAGCTTTTCCTTTTCTTATTTTCTTCAAAAGTGGAGCTAGCAGCTTTTCAGCACTTTGTCTTATAAAACCACACATAGTCGCCTGCCTTCAGGCAATTTTCTGTTGCCTTTGTGTCATAACATGTCTTTATTCAGTTGTTCGTCAGATTAATACTATTAATCTGACGAACAACTGAATAAAGACATGTTATGACACAAAGGCAACAGAAAATTGCCTGAAGGCAGGCGACTATGTGTGGTTTTATAAGACTCTGGTGAACTGACGAATGCTTTCCAAATGTACCTCAAAATCTTGTAGGAAGACGTTAGTTAAGAAAAGCATATCACATGGAGGATCAAAATTGTGAAGGCATGTGTATGTGTTAGTTTTTAATGAATTTTTGCCATGTTGTTCCAAAAATTTAATCTTAAATTGTTTTCCTAATTTTTGATAAAACTAGTTGAGATTAAAATTTATAAACTTTAAAGGCAATCTCATTTAAATCCTTTAGAACATCATCTACAGTTTACATAAATATATCAACTTTTATTAAATCATAATTTATAAATTTTTACTTACAAATATTCAGCATGTCTTCACTAATTAGCTGGCTTTATTTGTCTTAAATTTATCTGTTCTTAAGTTAAAACTTTTGCTAGCGTTAGAAAAGATAAAAACTTTGTTTTGTTTACATTCCATTTTTCGACTGCGAGGAAAGAAAGTGGTTCACCGTTACTTCCGCATATCTGACAAAAGTGGGTCATTGACTGACTCATTTGAAGTCATCAGTCTTTCCCTGAGCATAGCCTCCTTAACTAGATGCCTGTCGCGTAGCTCTGAAACTAGGCAACAGTTGAAACAGTACGCAGCGCCACCTAGTACTGATTATGGGACTTTTTTATTCAACTGCCACCAACAATTTAAAGAAGTGATATATGATATAGATAATCGACGTTTCTTCGATTCTATTCGCCTTTTATGTATATCATATCCCACTTTTAAAAATTTTTGGTAGCTGTTGATTAAAAAAATCGCGCAATCTGTACCAGGTGGCGCAATCTACCGTTTCAACTGTTGCTTAGTTTTTGAGCTATGCGACAGGCATCTAGTTAAGGAGGCTATGCCCTGAGTCTAGACTATCGTGGTAGACTCTCATTTGTTGTGACATCCATCGTCTGCTGTTGGCTGTTACCTGCGACTCAGTATAAAGGTATTACAGAATGTACGTTCACTCTTTTATCTTTTGAGATTGTTTCTCGTATCTGATCATGAATCCTTGCTTATTCTGAAACGCCGGGTCAGCGTATTCAGAAATTTTCCCCACTGGTCATGATAGAAGATGTTTTGAATCATAGTCTTCAAGTTTGAGCTGCCCTGGTTCACTGGATATTCTGATTTAGTATTACTCAATTTTCTAAACTAGTGATAGAATGAAGTGATTATTTTTCTCAGGTAATTATTACACAGGCAAATACTTAAATTAAATACATCGTCT
Source organism: Salticus scenicus (assembly GCA_963930645.1). NCBI lineage: Eukaryota > Metazoa > Arthropoda > Arachnida > Araneae > Salticidae > Salticus > Salticus scenicus. The sequence continues at coordinate 27,874,937 of OZ005660.1, forward strand.
TTTGTTAAGTTTAAAAATGTATGTAGTTATAATGTATTGTCCCTTTTCATGTTGCTCAACAATATTTTTTATTGATTTTTAATCCTTTATAACCATGTTGCATGTTTCTCTACAAATACTAAATATTGTTATATTTTTAAATCATCAATAAAATCTGTTTATTGTTAAATGACTCTGTTTTAATTTCTAAACTACTTTCAATCAAACATAGTTTAAACAACAAAAATTTCTGGCTTTCACGTGTGCTAATATATTCTGCTATAAAATTTCAAATGGAATTTAAAATTTCTAACAGTATGGATCACCCTTTAAGTCATTTATCCCAGGTCTTCACCAAGTGCACGTAACGTAGCTCTACAGTGAGATTAAAACTCACTAAACTTCAGGGCTTAATTTACATGGGAATGCATGGGAACTCAGTTCCCATAATTCTTTTATTTTAGTGAAATTTTACATGTTAGGCAGGACGCATGGGAATGCATTAATATTGCATACTGGAACGCATCAGTGCATCTGTTCTAAAAATCCAAAGTTCCTTAATTATTCCTCTACAACCCTATTCTTTTCTTATAAAAAAAAATACTGACATCCAAGGGCATAGGAAAGGGAGGGACTCAGGGGGCTCAAGCCCCCCCCCCCCCCCCCTATTGGTTATTGCAAAATTTCCTTTTGATTCTAAATGAAAGAATCTCCCATTTAAAATCAAAGTCTTATAAATGTTCATAATTAATAATTTTAATTAGTGAATTAATTTAACATTTAATTATTAATTGATTTTCTTGAGGATGATTTTAAGTCATTTTTAAAAGGAAATTTTTTGAGCCCCTCCCATGATTTTTGAATTGCTACGCCCCTGCCAACATCTGTAATACAATCACTTTCCTTTTATCTATTTTTCCCAACTACCAAGAAGTGGTTTTTCTTTCTCATTTTTTATACAAGGGTCAATTGTTAAAATTAACCGAAAATGAAAAGTGTTTGTTTTTATCTTTTACTGAGCAGTGAAATGCAACCACAATTTCAAGTTATTATGAAGTATTAAATAAAATACCAAAAGCAGAAAAGTAAACAGTTTCTAATGATGTAAACAATCAGATTAAGCGGGAGTTTCAGTTTAAACAAGAAAATAACAGAGATATATTAAAAATGAGACTATGGCTTGATGAATTTTGCAAGATTTGATTTAACCTTCAAAAACAGTTTTTCAAAATTTATGGATAGATTCAGAAAATGAGAAACACACACAGAGTCCTTTAAAAGATTTTTCTTTTCTCAGATTTAGATGGAACTGAAACGAAAGTTTTTTCATAAGTCTATTGAGTTATCAAGCATTAGATCTTTTGATTATAGTTGCACTAAAGTTTCCTAGTGGACTATTGGTGACAGTGTAGGAGTATATAAGTTCCGAGAAGCATCAGCATTCCTACACTTATTTTGTCAGAAATTAAGCCCTGCTAAACTTCAACCTTTTCCCCCTATGAAATAGTTTGTTCATCAATGTTTCATATTGCCCAATGTCTAATAAAAGAAATGTGATTGTTTTAGATTGGCTCAAAGATTTTAACACATGCTTAAATGCTTTTATTTTGGTTTTAAATAAACAGCTTTGTGTTTTAATATATACGATTCCACTGTGAATAAAATTATGAAATTGAAAAAACAAATAAAACGTTTTTTTTTTTTTTTATAAATAGGAGATTTTATTTTTTACATTTAAAAAAAAGAATGAAATATACAAGCAAAAACATACAATTTGGTCACAATGTTAATCAAAATATTTACATCACTATTACTGAACACATATATCAGGTTCCCTGATAAGTATTCTACTTCAGACCAGGCAACTTCCTTCAAAGTCGCTTCCTTCTATGTCACCCTAAAATGAAAGCTAAAATTTACATAGAATCAAAAATCAGTAATGTTATACTTCACATTATGATTATGATACATCAAACATATTTTTAATAACAGCATTAATATTTTTTAATATTCACTGATTTCACAGTGAAAGCAAATATTTAAAATTTTTTTTTTCAATATTTTGTCCTTGCTTTAATTGAATTTTAAACTTTCGTTACTTCTTTGCTCAGTTGATAGCAGGGCTACTCTGAAATTTACCAAATGATGTATCAGAGGAAGCTATATGCAGAAGTCACTTTAAATTTCTTAACCCTCCGTTGGGCACAACTGATCTGACAGGCATGGCTCTGACGTTTCCGTTCCCATTTCTGTTCATAGAAGAAGTAAAAGTCTGCCATTTTAGTATTCCCCTATTTTGTACCAGATGTTTAGAGCATATATATTTAGTTCATTCGCACGCTTCATGGAGAGCTTATATAGCTATTTTGATCTCTCAGGCACATTGTGCCCAATTTAGTTAATATATAAAAGTTAGTAATATGTATATTTTTATATAAGAGGTGTTTATTTGATTAATTTTATAACTTCATCATGCGAGTTTGGTTTTAGTGATCAGAAGACTTTGGTGTCCTGCATCCCAAAAGCAAACAAGGATATGATTCTAATGTCTTCATTACAATGAAATTGATCCTTCATCTGGAGACCAAAAAAAGCCAGAGATTGTCACATTCTATAATTCCATCAAAAGTAGCATTGATACTGTTGACCAAATGCACACTACTTATATCATGAGGTGAAGCACTGGCCAATGGTAATTTTTTTTATGGCGCTGAATATAAATGGTATCAATTCACATGTGATTCATCATGTCAATCAACTAGAACGATGTTGCAGACGACCTTTCCTAAAAATATTGACCCATCAACTGGTCCAGGGAGAACTAAGCTGCATAAGTGTGCAGACAGTTGGAATTCCCATCGATTTCCAGTAGCGGTACAAATGTATAAAAGTATCGACCAATGCAAAATATTCCAGAAAATTAAATCTCTTTAATTCACAAAAGACGTAGAAGCTCAACATGTACTTTTGAAACGGGTTTTAGAAGATTTATATATGATGAATTTCACAAATATCATAACTCAATCTGCTTGGCTCATTCGAATGTGATCTGTGGAATGAGCTGTGCCGTTTTCCAATGCCCCTCTTCTGTTGAATGCCTATGTCTTAGAATAAATATTGAATTTTTAACCATGCTTTAAAAAGGTATAATTATTACCAAAATTACTTAATTTATTATTAAACATTCAAAAGTACCTTACAAAAAGCTTTTAATTTTGATTTTGGCTGATTAATTTCGGTCACACCGTGACCATCTTCAGAGCCAAGACTAAATGTCTACGTCCTTCAGTTTATCTTGCCGAGGAATGCCGTGGTTGCCACTTCGCTTCACTTCATAATTTCCCAAGATCTGTTGCCAAGCTGCAGGGATGATTGAATGTTCTCTATCGTTTAGTGTGTTATCGTTAGTAATAATTTCGAGGGCCTCCCGCTTTAGTGCATAATTATGGTTATTGTAAGGTGCTATTTTTTTTTTTATGTTAATGGAGTTAATATTTATGGGGTTATTATTGTGGGTGGCGGAGAAAGCGGTAGAGGATTTTCCTATACTCTATTTCCTTTACGCAGTCGCTTCAAGGCCACGCTCAGATGAACTGTGATTTCACTTTCCCCGTCTGTTGCTAGGTTACTGAAGAAACAACGATATCACACTGGATGGAATTGAGCACGTGATCTCCCTCTCTGAATTCCGTGGCCTTGAAGTGCCTCTGATGAGGAAATGGACTATAATTTAAGGTCTGCATGGTGTTCTTTTTCCCTTTCGGCAATTTTGCGTTTGGTCATCCCAATATAGCAGGCTTTATTTCCATTGATACGTTCAAAGTCAATTTTATATATTCCGGGGGTAGAGTTTTGTGGAATGGGGTCTTTTTCGTTTCGGATGTGTTGAAAAATGTTTTTGTTTGGTTTTATTGGAATGTTTATGCTATTATCTTTAGCTTCGTTTTTTATTTTAAGGCTGGCTCCGTTACAATATGGGATGGCGGTGGTGAAATTGGGTTTAGTTTTCTGGGCATTATTGATTTTGTTTAAAGATTTTAGGCGTTTTTGTATAATTTATTTATAAGATTTTTAGAATAGTTTGCTTTAGTGGCGATTTTTTTTTTATATTGTTAAGTTCTTTGTTTAGTAATTGTTTATTGGAGCAGACTAAAATAGCGCGGTTGATATAAGATTGAATAGCTGATAATTTATAAATGATGGGGGTTTTACAATTTTTGTTTATAATTTCAGTGTAGTAGTGAGTTTTCTGTAAACGGTAGTGTCAATAGTGTTATTAGAGTTTTTTATAATTTTTATGTCAAGAAAGTTTAGAGTATTGTTGGTTTCTTTTTCGATGGTGAATTTAATATCGTTATCTAGCTTATTAAGGTTGGTTAGAAGGCTGTCTGGGTTTTTGGTGTTGGGTATTATGGCAAAGATGTCGTCTACGTAGCGAGTCCAAAGTTTACAGTTTTTAATAATATGGTTGGCTGAGTTTTCAATAAGGCGGAGTTTTAATTCTGCAATGACTCCGGAAATGGGGGATCCCATGGGGACGCCTTGAGTTTGATGGTAGGTATTATTGTTAAAGCTAAAGCAAGATTCATTAAGGAGGAGGTTGTTTGCTCTGATTAAAGTTTCGCTAGTTTTATTATCCCCAAAAGTGTCGATTCATTTAGTGTTAATTATTTTTGTGATTTCTGGAATATTAATGGAGGGATAGAGGTCTTTTACGTCGAAACTAACTAATTTATCGGTATATTTTATATTAATAACAAACAACTTGGCAACAGATCTTGGGAAATAATAACCCCATAAATATTAACTCCATTAACATAAAAAAAATAGCACCTTACAATAACCATAATTATGCACTAAAACGGGAGGCCCTCGAAATTATTACTAACGATAACACAGTAAACGATAGAGAACATTCAATCATCCCTGCAGCTTGGCAACAGATCTTGGGAAATTATGAAGTGAAGCGAAGTGGCAACCACGGCATTCCTCGGCAAGATAAACAGAAGGACGTTGACGTTTAGTCTAGGCTCTGAAGATGGTCACAGTGTGACCGAAATTAATCAGCCAAAATCAAAATGAAAAGTTTTTTGTAAGGTACTTTTGAATGTTTAATAATTAGTATGCTTTTCTTTAAAATTAAATGAAATTACTTAATTTATTTTGTTACATTAAAAAATTAATTCAATTTAGTGGTAGATCAGAAATTTTCTGTAACTGTTTTTTTAACATAAAATGTGTTCTTTTTTTAAACTAATTTCATTCATTCTTTGTTTAAATATTCCTATGAATATGACTGATTACTTTTAGGATACAAAAATTTAAATAAATGATATAAATTAGCAATTTTTTAATTGTGCTTGTTAGGCGCATTGCATCCAAACTTGTCTGTCCCAATATTGCACTCAGCGGAGGGTTAAAAGACATGAATGCACCTTGCTGTTTTGATGATGAACTCATGCTTAGTTTTTTCACCTGATAAAGGGCCATGTATATATATACCAACTATGCGAAAAATGCCAGAGTCTGGTCACCACCATATTTTGATTATCTGTGTGGGAGAAAAAGTTGGTTCTTCATGTGCTATAAAAGAAGGAAGTAGGAGGGGGGAAATTCATAAAAAACAGATTTTCTCCCAGATAACTTGGGACGCATATGTCATAGCATTCAGATGCTGAGTATTACCTTCCAAAATGGCAAGATTTTGTAAGAAATGTTCAGTTGGTAATCAGCCAGGGTGGTTCAGTGGTAAAGCCTCAACACAGTAAGTGGAGTGCCTAGGTTCAATTCCCAACTTTGGCATTTTCTTACATAGTTGTTATTTGAAAAAGAACAAAAAATCAATCTTACAGTTACACTTACATTTTTTTAAATAACTTTATGTAATTTTTAATTATTACTATATAGATTTAATGAAGTTGGCATATTAAAACCAAAAGTTTCTAATTTTTTCTTTTTACATATTTATGATCAGCTTTGTATCTAATAACAATTTTTTAAATTAGCTTCACAGTTTTCAAATGAAAACATGTAATGGACATTAAAGGATTAAAATTACACTTACTTAAGAAATACAAAAAGCATGAAAACCAATGTTAAAATGAAACCTTTCAAATTAATCAGAAGAGTAAGTCGATTTTTTTTTTTTTCTTTTCAAGTGGATGCCATTTTGAAACAAAAGAGCAAATAAAATTGATTAATAAACCTGGTTTTAGACTGATATTGTCTATTATACACAAAGTTTCAAAAATAAACTTTTTTTTTTTTTTAAACACATATTTGATGTTTTCAAATAGTTGCTATTTTGAAACAAGATGGCAGATTAAATTCGTAAATAAACTTGGATATTTTGCAGATCAAATTCACTAATGAACTTGATTGACACCATGATAAGGGCGATGTACAGGGTGTTTCAGAAAGGACTCCCTAACTTTGAAATGACATAATAGCGAAACAACGAGATACAGAAAAAAGAAACAAGTGGTATGTTGGACAGACAGGACTGGAATTTTCTAATGAATAAATTACAGACTATTTTCTGGTCTGGACCTTTTTTAACTTTAAATTTTTTATGAAAGCTTTGCCGGACTTCGACCTAATCAGTGATATTCCTGTACAATAAAAACAATATTGCTCTAAGGAAAACAACATGATGTTATTCAATTTACTATAATAACTAATTCAGGGTGGCTAGCATTTAAACCTTTTCAAATTCCCTGACATTTCCCTGACTATTTTTCGAGATTTTCCTCAATTTTTCCCTGACTCTCACATTTATTTTCGATGAAAATTTCACGACACTAGCAAAAAATTTAGTGATTTAAAATATCATTAATAATTTAATGATTAATATAGCTTATTTTCACAAAATTTGTTAAAATTCCCTGACTTTAAAGGAAATTCCCTGACTATTACCTGACTTTTCCAGATTTTCTAAATTCCCTGACTTTTCCCTGATTCTTTGATTTTCCCTGACTGCTAGTCACCCTGTAATTCTATATAACTCACTTAAACGTATCAGCACTGAAACATACTGAAAAATGAACTTACTGTACTTCTGAGTTTTATTTAAAACTTCATCCGTTCATGGCATCACCTATTAGTTAATCTGGAACTATTTCGGCAAACTGGTGTACAACAAATTCCAGACCTGTCTATTCAACATACCACTTGTTTCACCTTTCTGTTTCTCACTGTTTTACAATCAAGATCGTAGCCAATGGGGGTTTTGAAGGGTTCAAACACCCCCCAAAATTTTGCAGATTTGTTGAAATTTTTTAGACAAACTTCATTTTTAACACTTAACGTTATGTGCTTCAGCTGAAACCCCTCCAAAATTTTTTTCTGGCTATGGCCTTGTTCACAGTTATGTCATTTCAAAGTTGGGGAATCCTTTTAGAAACAACCTGTATATACAGAGTATTAAACAAATCAGTTTTGAAACATATTTCTAAACATAGACCCTAGAGATCTAAACGATCTAACAGACCTTAAAGAAGCATCTGGTATTTATAAAATAGAATTCAATTTTGAAAACAATAATAATGGCACTTATTACATCAGCATAACAAAGAGGAAAATAAAAGATCGTGAAGTAGAACATATCACTGATATTAAATATAACTGTTCCTCCATCGCCTTATCGAGAATCCACACTACTAACCCCATTAACCCTAATACAATAACCACTACAATAATTGCACTTTACAATTCCCATCAATACACATTAAAACGCGAGGCCCTCGAAATACTAACAACTGACACCGCTATTAACACCAGGAGCATGATACAATACCTAACAAATGGCAACAGCTGATGTACAGGAAAAAACATAAAGCTGACGTAATGAAAGAAGAAGCGAAAGAAAGGTCCAGCGATGATGGCCAAAGCAGCACTACTAATATCTGATGATGACCGCGATCGATGGCGTGCCGAAATATATTATGATGCTGCATATCAAAGGATTTTAATACAAGGTATTTTTAATTTTTTAAATGCTTATATTTCCATTATTTAATACGCTATCATCACACAAATTCATCCACAAATTGAACTGGGTCTATATTAACATATCCTTAAGTTATAGTTCATTTCGTTCACTTAATGATACAGGGTGATCCCAAACATTATTGATTTTGCTCAATTTGTTACCAGTCCCCTAAATGCTGTCTTAAACCAATCTTCACTGAAAAACATGAGGAAGACCTAGTTCTTTAAACATTTCACAGAGGGATAAGTTTTTTAATTGGAAAAAACTGATCGTTTGCAAATCTTGTTAACTTTTGAGCAGGAGTTTAGTTTCTCATAATATACATTTTGCACATGCAGTTTGGTACAATTTCAACCAATACATGTCGAGATAATTCCATCTGATAAAACACAGAAAAGGAATAACAGTAGGGCAGCAGCCATCCAATATATGTCCATATTCAATCAGCATAATTTTTCATAATATCTATCTCACATACTTTGACATAATTGATTAAATGAGCAAAATTTTCATTGATAATTTATCAGCAGGACATTGATTTTATTTAAAGGAATACATGGAAATTTTCAAATGTTCATACAAGTGAACAGAACCAGTCAGATATTGATCAAGTTAGCTAAGTTGGTAAAGTGACTACCAACATGATTGAGCAAAATTTTCATTGGTAATTAAATAAAATGCCAAACATAACATCTAACTAATTCACATGTGACGAATAATGTATGACATAAAGATAAAAATATTAGTAAATATTTATGAAATTGCAATAAATAAGTTGTAGTAATATTATAATAACTATTACTTACTTCATTTTCAGAGTCAGATATAACTTCATAACAGCTTTCAGATGATTCAGGATTTGTTTCAACTCTCTGACTTCCTTCTGCTGCTTTGTGATTTGTAGGATCCATGCTATAGTTTTAGAAAAATAAAAATAAATAAATAACATGATATATATGCTACATATAAACAGAAGAAATAAGAGCACTGAAAAAATAAAATAATAATAATGTAAAATATGTACATTTCATATGTAAGTGAGTACACAAGATGCAAAGCAAAGTCACGAGAGAGGCCTTTATCTCTGCAACCACTGGTCATAGACATGCACTTCCAATCCCAAAATGTGTTATGAAAAGTAAGCATTTTATGATATGGCATGTTTTACTTCTGTAAGCCCAAAATTAGCCAAGATATTTAGTTTGAAAGTTCGGAATTTTTCCACACTTTTTCGGCCTTCATTCAGTGGTCAGTTAAAAAATCCCTAATGCAGCCTGAATAAAATGTGAAAAAAATCCTGAACTCTGAAACTAAATATCTCAGTCAATTTTGGGCACACAGAAGTGAAACTTTTTGTATTATATTTGTTAGGATGAGTGTCAACTTTTAAAGAATATGGCTATAGGGATATGGGGACTGTATAAGAAGTTAGTTTTTGTAATAAAAAAAATAATAATAAATAAATAAATAAATAAAATAATAATAATAATAAGTTTGATTTTTTTTTTTTTAATTTAAACATGCCATATCATAACTGCTTTCATTAAAAAAAAAAAAAAAAAAAAACATTTTGTAATTGAAATTACATGTGATGTCTGCAACCAATGGTTGTGGAGATAAGTCTCCTGTAGATTTCAGTAATTTTGCCCATTTAGGTTATTTCTTTCTCAACAAATAAAAAAAAATATTTTATAATTTATGAGTAACCATCTAAAACAACTGATATTTTCCAAACTTACTGGAAAAGCAAAAAACATTAGGGTTATTGGTTATATTGATATATGATATGCCAAATTTTAGCAATATACCAAAATCCCCTCATTTCCCCCACTTACATCCTCGTTACTTTTAGAGTGTCTCTCATCAACCTCATTAACTACAGGGTACATTAGTAATGAACTTAATGAACAGTGTTCATACCAATTATCAATTTTCTAAATCAAGCACTTTCTGAATTGTACACCAGACTACCTATTTTTACCACCATTTCACCCACTTTAAGGCAATTAATCAATTTTTTAACAGTGCAGTGAATATGAATGAATGAAGAATTTTCATACTAAATATGAAGTTTCTAACTCAAACAGTCTCCAGATTGCACACTCCATCTTTTACACTCATTCGAACATCCCACTTTAAGTGGCTTAAGCAACTTTGTTATATCGTAGTGAACATGAAGTTGAATTCAGAATTTTCTTACTAAATTTTAAGTTTCAACATTTTTTTAAGCAATCATTTGTTTATGTTTTGTGTTCAGAAAACACTTTATCTCAATCCCAACATTTTCTTGCACTCATGCATAATTTGCTAGTGAATTTTATTGTAATCCACGTATTGTATTGTCGGATGTTTACTGTAATTCACATGCCAGATGAATCATTTTTACACCAGAAATTTTAATTAATAACCAAAGCTATTTTTTACAAAGTAATAATTATTAATAAATTAAACATTGTGTGTTAAGAGGCCTCTCCACTTATCGTCCCCAGAAGCCAGAGCCAATGTTATTCTATGGAAAATTTCACCCCATTATAACTTATTAGCTAATGTATATTTTTTAATTCCGTTTTCGCATTCAGAAACTTCACAACTATTAAACATTTATCATTTTCTAAAAATTATTTTTTAAAATTTTTATTGTTTTATTTTAAGGTTGTAAAATGTGAATTTTCACAATGTGAAATTTTTCCTTTTTGAGTTTAAAACTGAAATCTTAAAAATAAAAAGAATCAATTTTTAAAAAATGATAAATTGTTTAACAGTTGTGAATTTTCGGAAAGTGAAAACGGAATTTAAAAATATGTATTAGTTAATGAACTATAATGGGGCAAAATTTCCCATAGAATAACATTGGCTTCGGCTTTCGGAGATGATAGGTAGAGAGTCCCCTTAATTAAAATTTCCTGTGTAAAACAGATATCTGACTTGTTGATCATATGCAAGAAAATAGGATGCATTTATTTAAAATTCATTGATAACACAGTGAGTTAGCAAAAAAAAGTGAACCATATGAATTTGACATTCCTTATTCCAAATGTGTTATCAAAATTGTTCACACAAAATTGTCACACAAAATTGTGTCAAAATTGTCACACACAGTTTTTAAAAGAGACAATATAAAAATATAAAGAAAGATGAAGAATGCCAGCTATTATTCTTATTCTTTTGTGAAGAATAGACGATCTCAATTTGATGTTTTCTGACAATACCATTTCTTCTTCTGATGACTATTTTTTTTTCTTTTTTTTTGACAATATACAACAATAAGATATTGAATTCATTTTTTTTTTTTTTTTTTCATTTTGACGTTTAAATTAGTCGATGTTCTCTTCTATCACTGGCTTTTGCAGTGTTGTTGTTCTTCAGTGGATGATGCCACCTTTTCATATTCTTTCTACGCTTCTCTATAAGTGGATTATGTTGCAGCTACGTGACAGAAACAACTCAATGAATTTTTTTTTTTTTTTTTTTTAAATATAACAACAGCATTATAAGTGAAATTCACTGGATTACATTAATATTTGATTACATGCTATGAGCACGCACTGGTCTGCCCCATATTATCAGGTAGGCGCATGTTTATTTTTTTTTTCTCTTTGCGTGATATTTAAAAAAATTCATTGGTGAAATTCAATTTAAATTTAAATTAATTTAGTACTGTTCTATGACCCTTTACAAATTATCTATTTGTTCATTTTTGTATAAATAAAGAATTTTTTTCCCTTGCACGCACCTGATTCTCTTCAGTAGATGAATAATTGTCTTAGAGGAAAGACGTTCCTCTCTTTTGTTAAAACTAATGTTCTGTTTTAAAATATTAAGTGTACTATTGTCCCTTTTGTCTATGTTTAATAAATGCTGTTAATGTCCTCATGGTCTGTAGTCCTTTCCCCACAACAATTATTACGTTGTAGATTTTTTTTTTTAATATGTACCTTGTAATAAAATTAATAAGAAATTTCTAAAAGAAAAGAAAAAAAAATGAAGCTCAGATATATTCATGGCAAATGCAAATATATCATAGCACAAATTATGCCAGATAATTTTTAAAAGCTAAAAAAAAGACTCACTTTAATGCTATGCTAAAATGGTGAAGAGCTTTTTCATGTTCATTAGTTCTCGCTAAAAAATCTCCCAACATCTGATGAAGTCGACAAGATGATTGCTGTTCAGTTTGTTTCTTAAGACTAACAGAGAGAGAGAGAAAACATACATATACATTATCAGAAATAATTCATTAAACATGTTATATTTTGTATAAATGAATTTTATAAGTAAAAGTCGTTACTGCCCAGTGGCCACTGCCCATTTATTTTATTATTATTATTATTATTTTTTTTTTTTTTTCATGACTATTAGATGTTTATAGTCTCCCAATTAGTTAGATTGTTTGCAAGAATAAAATATTTTACAAGTGTATTTCTAAATATTTTTATTGATGGATCGTCATAGATCTAAAATTTGTAAAATAAAGTGATTCCTACAAGCTCTGCTTATGTTGAACATTCTTCAAACGCAAACGTTAAAATTTGTGTATATGTATAAAACAGGAATGTCTGTCTGAGATTTTCAGAAATATGTTTATTTCTAAATTCATTTGATTATTTAGAAATTTTTTTAAAAAATTGAGTTTAATGGAAAACCTCATAGTATTTTAAAAACAAGGTTTTCATTTACCTATTTATTTATTTTCTATCATAACCTATCTACAAGAAAATAATGTTTTTTTATTTCAATCCAAGTTGTCAAATAAAATTCTTCTATTTCTAACAAAACATCAAGAAACACAAATATAGTTTCAGAAGCAATAAATTGGTGACTGTGTTAAACATTTAGAACATTTTATGTGTATACATAAGACCAATAAATTTAAGAATTTGCTTAAGTCTATGGATCATAAATATTCTGTTTTCTACAATAATGATTGTGACATCAACCATCTGGATCAACCAAACAAGTCGACCCATAATCAGCTGCCAGTTCAATGAATGATCCAGTTCTAGAGAAATTGGATAGTCCAAGCTTTATATGATAAACAAAAATAATTTATTGATTGAATAATTGAGTTTTTTTCATAGTTTATTTGAAATAAATATTTTCCATATAAATTTACTATACATCATTCAAAACTGAGCTGAAGTAATTATTTTAAAAATCTTAGTTTAATATATTATTCAGGCTTCTCCAAAAATAAAATAAAATAAATAATAAAAAGGATTTTAAGATTTGAAACTTGAAATATTCTAGACTTGCAATCACTCATTTTTATAGAATACATGTCTTTTAAATCTCTTTTATTTAAAAAACATGTATTCTATCAAAATGAGTGATTGCAAATCTAGATTATTTCAAGCTTCAAACCTTAAAATGACTGCTGATGCTTTGCTTTTTTTACCTTCATTAGGAAAAAAAAAAAAAAAAAAAAAAGCACAATTTTAGCTTGCCTAACTACAAGCAAAACAAAAGAGATGTGAACAACATACACGTTTTTGATATTGATGATTTTAATAAATAAAAAATCATTTTTTAGAGGAGAGATTAAATGAGAAGTATTGCAAAATAACAGAATTTATTATCTGTGATCATTGCTATGAATTATATTGACAAATATAAAGAAATTTAGAAAACAAATCCATTAATCACCAGAAAAATATATGAGAGAAAGAGAAGGAGAGAATATATATACAATTATACAAAGCTCTATAAATTTCATACAGTTAAATTTAAACAGCATTCATAATTTATAAGTCAGTTTTAGAGAAATCTAAAGCATCATTCTGCTATTCTTGTTATTGAAACATTAATATCAAAATGAATGATTCATACTCAAATGTATTTAATAAAACATCATTCAAAATTATAAATATGATCTCCATTAACTGTGCTCATTTTTTATCTTTTTAATTTTTACCTAAACTATAAGTAATATAATCATAGAAATAAAATAAAACACTATATGAATCACTGATTGCAGAAATGTGACATGTCAGAAAAAACCTAATTTTACAGGATATACAAAAAAATGCTTTTACAAATTTTACGTGAATTTAAAATTTTGAAAAAATTACACAGCATTTTTATTGCTACCCCTATCACAAATACCACATTTTAATCAAAATTCAATAATACATACGGTCATGGCAATCATTTTTGCACTGTGGACATGTCTCCTTTTTCCACCTAACATCTATTTTTAATTCATGAGTTCCAGTAATTCTCAAAAATCATTGCTTTACTTCCAATCTCTTCATTGAAAGTCTATGTACTGCTTTACATAACATGGTAAGTAGAGAAACACCAATCACTAAATTACAATTAATTACAGTGATTGGTAAAAATCTTAATGAGTTGGTTCATTCAAAAGGCATGTAATTTCTCTTCTGGAATGGACTGTTTAGACTTTTAAGGTATTTTATTTTATTGACATTTATAGGATTTTTATGCAAATGTAATTTTGTAGGCAGCATTTTGAGAGGATGAGAATAACTATACTTTCTCAAACAAAAATGATAGAAGATGAATCCACCAATAAATTCAGACATTATAATAGTATCGGGATTTTTGGAAGAATATTCAAAATAATTATACGAAGAAATCAAAAACTTTTACCTGTCTTTGATGGCCAAACTTCTTGATTAAAGTTACGTGGTACTATTGACGTAGTAAGAAGAAAACTAGATATGATAACCAAGAAACACTGAAGAACTGACTATGATCACTCTGAATTTGCCAGCTACGTTTGAAGTATTTGTCACAATATTAATGTACTCATCGGAAATATATATCCTATCAATATTTTTTATTTGCTCTTGATTAATCCAAATTTTTTATTGCAAGGTAGGTAGGAGCAACCTCTCATTGAGAAGAAAAAAAAAAAACTTTGATTTTTTTTTAAATCTTGAATTCTACTAACACCATTATGGTCCAAATCAATGTGTGGATTTGTTCTGCCCCCCACAGTTGTCACAAAAAAAGATAGATCTCCTCAACTTCGGAATGGTGAAACTTTGAAGTTTGTGCAAATGACATCCTCAGGATATTTTTTTGCAACTCCCTCATGATAATCATAACTTGTAATGGTATTGTCAAGCGAATTATGAATATTTAAATTGTTGATACCAAGCTGCCGGCAGAAACAAAGATCCTAAATGTAGAGGTGCACAACCTGCAGCCCGGGGGCCACATGCAATCAATTTGCCCCAGGAGCAATCAATTTGCGGCCTGCGGCAGGATTGAAATTTTACACCGCATTAATCATAAGCAGTAGAGATTTTTTTTTCTGTTTTTGTAAAGAAAAATAAGAAAGAAAGAAAAAATATTTTATTTGTTGCAATTGTAAAACTTTCATTTACAAAAACTTTTTTTTTGTGAAGGAGGGGATGAAAATGATGGTTTTTATATCAGGATTACCATGGGGTTCAGGAGGAACCTGGAAAAGTCAGGGAATTCGAAATTGGTGAAAAAGTTAGAGAAATTGCAAATACTGCCCAAAAATCAGGAAAAATGATGATGCAGATCTGGGAAATGCTTTTCAATCATACAATTTAAAATTTACTATGTTATTCTTTGTCACGAGCTATGTTATCTTTTGTCATGAGTTATTTTTTATATCGTGAATCAAATTTTGGGACCTGGAATTTTATAAAAATTAGACCTTAAAATTCGTTCAGAAAACAACTGTTACAACTGTAGAAGCATTTTCACTTACAAATATTGCAGTGCCATCTAATACCTCAAAGCGATAGTTTTATACCTACTATCTTTAAAATTGAAAGTATGTTTCTATGACTGTTAGTATGAGATAATCGCTGTCACATCTATTTTGAATCACCCAGTATATATATATGTACTTTTTAATAAACAGAGTCAATATATGTACAGTCTAATTATTTTATATTATCTCGTTTGTGGCCCTTCATGGCCCACTCAACAGCAAGAGTGGCCCGCCAACCAAAAAGGTTATGCACCTCTACTAAATGGGTATTTTAGGCAAATCAAAAAATGCCATAAAGTCAAAACTTGGTCTTAAAACTTTGATGCTCTCAGTTTGGGAAGAAGCAACAGTTTCTTTAAGAGAGTTGTAAAACTTCTGGCTTCTTCTTTGTGTACAATTAATTCAACCACAGCAACTCGTTTTGCAGTTTCATTTAATGAAGGATGCTTAATTTTATTGTTTAACTCCTCACACATGGTACACGTATCCTGGGGAGGTATCTTGTAGACCAATGAAAAATTCTTATGGAAGTAGTCCCAGTAGAAATGACACTTCCCTTTTTCTTGAAGATATATTTTCAAAAATAAATCATGCACTGTTTTGATTACAAGATTTGACACTAAGTACTTTGTGAACCTTAAAGAATATTACGGCTATTTTAAAGGGAAAGACTAAATATGTTCATGAATCAAAGCACAGACTTGAGAGTCATAGCATTCACACTATGGGTCATACTTCTTAAATCCTTTAGTAATTTGCCCTTTGTCAGTAAGTTAGCAATTCGCTCAACCCGTTTCCTGCTATGCTATTGTTATGTTCATTCAAAAAAGCTGTTTTACATACTTGTAGGCATTGTTGCTGAATACTTGTGATTGATTATGATGAATGAATGATTATATGATATATAATCAATTTAACTTCGGCCTTACGTTTGTCATCTGTTGTTAAACTACTGGGGTGCCACCTTTAGATAGAAGAGAGTTCCATCAGGGAGAGAGAATGATGAAAGAAAAACCAAAATGACTCATCACTTACATTTCATTGAGAACAGAAAGGAGTCATGGCAAAGACATGACTCTTTTCTGACCAAAACTGTTTTTTAAATAATTTTTTTCTACCATAGAAAGTTGAAAGATGAGGTGTTTTTTTTTTTTTTTTTTTGTTACAGAAAATATTTGTCTATATATTAGGAACACATCGGTGGCATTAACTCATTTTTGCTAAAAATTGGACATGTCCCTTTTCTGCTATCAGCAGTTCATATGGGAATAGAAAATAAATTTTAATATTTAAACAAATATATTTACAGTTCTATGCCTTTTTCATACAGTCTCTCTTGTTCATAAATATTGGCTAATAAATAAACAGCATTTAGGTAGGTTGGGTCCTGTTTCAAAGCTCTCTCCAGCAAGTGTTTGGCCTGAAATAAATTATAAAATGAAATAACACATTTTCTTTTTCTTTTAGTTAAATACTTAGTATGAATATGGTAATCACATACATTAAGTAAAATGATATATGGAAATAGAAAATAATTTTGAATCATTTATTTAACTTGTAATTGAATCTCTTAAATAAATCTTACTTTTTCCGATGATGAAGGATAATTGCACAACACTGAAGCATATAGCTAAAACAAAGAAGGAAAAAAATGTATAAGAAAAACTTGAATAACACAGGATAATCATTATAAATAAGCATGAATACTGATGTACGTATATATGTATACAGTAGACTCCCAAAAATCTGCACTCCTAAAATCTGCAAATTCCAGAAATCCGCACATTACAATCAATGCAAACAATGAAATTTACAATAAGATTCCTTTTGATAGATAAATTAAGATAGCACTTAATTTAATGGTAATATTTTAGAAACTGAATTTAATGAGATAAAGAAAGGTAATTTTAAATGAGGTCCAGGGTCTTGGAAAACAAAACATTTGTGCTTGAAAAAAATAATTATTCAAAGAGTGCAAGAAAAAAGTTCTAAGAAAAAATTGTATGTTGTGGCCACCACATGACTTTCCTCTATATTTTCCCATACAAATTCACTCAGTAAAAATAATTTATTAAAATTATTATTTTAAAAAATTATCTTCCGTGATAATGCAGATGATTTCCATATTAGAGAAGTAGTATAACATTAAATATCCAAAAAAAGTCAATTTTATTCTCAATATTACATTAAAAAAAAACTTTTTTTTTTTGGTTAAAAATGAAAAAAATCGATAACTTTATTTTAAATTATCACAGATCGATGGTTCAACCATTCGTTTTAAAGGTATTGGCGAGCTCTTTCGAAAGATACTCATCATGAAAATTTACTCCCCTCGAGGGGGGACTTCCCTGCTTTTACATATACATTTTTTTTTTTCCCAGTTGACTATCTCTATTACAAATAATTCTTTTAAATTGCATAATGATTATTAAAAAATAATTCTCTTTATGCACATTTATACAAAATTTTGTCCTATACCCCCATGTAAAAAATTTAGAAAAAGCAGGATGGCAACGCAAGCTGCTGGACAATTTTTACTAAAAGTTAATAGGCATTAATTTATGTCAATGTGTAACTACATACCAATTTGTATGAAATTCTATGCAGTAGCACCTGAGATACAGTAGTCACAAAATTTTGTCACACACACACAGACAGACAGATATTTTCTAAACATGGTCAAATCGTGTTCTACAGCTCTCAAAACGTGTAAATCCATCAAAAACCCGAGGTCGAAAATTTTTACGAATCCAATACTTTCTTCTATTGAATATACAAGAAAGTAAAAAAAAAAAAAGTTTTATCTGTATTTTTAAATAATGTAATAAAACTTGTAAATTTATTAAGCACAATTCAACTGCATCAAATGTTTTTATACTTAAATTTTGTATTTTACTTTATAAGGCAAATTTTTATTTGTTAATTAAAAAAAGAAAGGAAAAAAAATTACACAATGTAAAATTTATTGCATTTATTACTCATTTGACTCTTTTTTTTTTTATTATTATTATACATATCTTATCAAGTGACTTATATCACTATCATTTTTAAATCATTATAGCATTACAATTCTAATTCAGAAATGCAAGCAAAAAAAAATAACTAAAATCCACACAGTTTTTGATCCCAAGGTCTGCTGATTTTTTGGAGTGTACTGTATATAGATGAATAAGAAAACTTTCATAAATGTTCAAGAAGCTGAAGTTAAATATAATATTACATTAAATTATCATTAAACTTTGATAATTTAATTTAATCTTCAATATAAAAAAAGGTATAATTGCCCATTGTAAATCATACTTTCTTTAGCCCAAAGTACAATCAACTCTCGAAAGCTTACTGATATTTTATTTGCAATTCAATTAGAAATGCAAACAATGGAAATCATTGTTTATAATTATGTCCAATATCAGGGCCTAACTAAAGCAAGGGCAAGCGGAATAATTGCCACTGTCTTAGAGATTAGGGGGCCTCTTACTGAAGTGGGCCCCCAAAATCAAATGTTAAACTTATTTCAATGTCCTTTTTTTCTGTTTAAAGTATAAATGAATAAATGTAAAGGAGCTCCTGAAGAAGTATACTAAAGTTCATAAATATAAGAACAGTTGTGTTTTTTAAAAAACAAAGATAACAATGTTTAAGCATTGTATTGATTTTTATTTAAGGAATTGCTTGTGTATAACATGTTTGAAAATAAAATATTTCTTATACCTCATAATTCTCATTAATTAATTATTTTTCAAATAAATTGCCCTTAAATATAAAGACACTATTACTTTTTTTTTTTTTTTTTTTCCAAAACATTTTTTAATTTTCACCAGAATTAAAGTTTCTTATCTAAAAATATAATTTCAATTCATTTAGATGAAAAAAATTTTATCGTCTGCGCATTAGTTTTAAAAATGCCACAGGGAACCGAGATAAATGAAATTAGAAAAATATGGATTTTATGTGGTGAAAGATTGTCAATTCAAAATACTTCAAAGATAAAAAGATCTAAAGGTGCTGTTGAAAATGCATTAAAAAGAAATATAGATATGAAAAAAAAAAAAAAAAAAGATCACGTGCAAAATTAAAGATAACTTTGTGCGATAATGCATATTGTTCATCTTGCTGTTCTGAAAAAAAAAAAAAAAAATGTCCTTTTGACAAATTGCAAATGAGTATCATAAAAATATTTCTAAATCAACTGTTTAAAGAGTTCTTAACAACTATGATTTCACCAAATTCATAAAAATCAATAGTAAACCATGAAGGTCATAGATTCTTAGAAGCCTTTTTTAAATCGATGCAAGAAAATATTAAATGGAAAATTGTCACATTTTCAGATAAAAAATGCTTCAATTTAGATGGACCTGGTGGTTTTAGTTTCAACTGACATGACTTACAGAAAGAAAAAGATGTTAGTTGGATTCGTCATTTTACAGGAGGCTCTGTTGGTTTTTTTTTTTTTTTTTTTTTTTTTTTGGGGGGGGGGTTGGAGAAGGGGGGATTCTGAAGTGGAAAAACTGATTTAATACTGATTCCAAAATCTATGAACTCTGAAATACATATAGAAGTATTAAAACAACAGTTGTTAGCATACAGTTATCCTCTGAGAGGTTTAAACAACATATTCGATTAAGACAGGGCATCTTCCCACACATCTAAGGTTTAAAAGAAAGTGGTTTGAGCAAAATAAAGTAAATGTTTCGAATTGGCCACCGAATTTTTCTGATTTAAATGTGATTGAAAATGTTTTGGGACAACTCACAAGAAAAATTTGTAAAAATGGGAAGCAATATTCCTTTTTAGAAGATCTTGTTAACTCAATGCATGGAATGAGTTAGATGAAAATTACTTAAAAGACTTAGTAAAAAGTATGCCAAACAGGATTGCTCAATGTCTACAAAGAAATGGTGGTGCAACAGATTACTAATTATTTATAAAATGTTCTTTAAACATAAGATATTTTTTGAGTTTTTATAATTGTGGATCTTCAAACTTCATGTTTGTTTGATTTATTTAAATATATTTTTACTAGTACATAACCCCGTCAAAAATGGCGGAATGTAAAATTAATTAAGGTAGTGAATGAACGAAAACTTTGGCTGCTTCGCTGGTCACTATATTTAAATGAAACTCTTTTTTATATCGCTTTATAAACAAAAATAAAAATTTAAAAAAATCATGAAATTGCTCAAAAGCCCACTTCCTGTCCTTGCTGCCTTAGGCAGCGACCCACACATTTGCATACTATTGGGTGTCTTTCCCTATTGCCTGTGACAATAGCTTACTAGTGGGCTTCCATTTGAGTGCTTATCAGATGACAGTTTCGAAACGAACAGTATAAATAAAATTGAAGTAGCAATTTTATATCTGAATCCCAGTTACATATGAACAACACTATACGTGGTGTACATATTTTCTTTCACATTATTTTCTAGATTTATTTGATCAGTTATAAAATGACAACAATTTCACGCCAAATATAATATTACAATATGCTATGATTGGCTACATCTATCGCATGAGACAATTTTTTGTGTTTATAATTGTAGTTGAGTTAGTTAATAGTAGTTGGTATATGGAAAAATAAATATGTAAATCTGATCATAGTACAGCCTTAATATAGCTCCCCTTGTTGACTTTTGAATTTTTATTGCCATTTTAGACAAAAATACATAATTTATGCGATTATTTTTTCTGTTTCTTTCTTTTCTTTTCCCTTTTCTTTCTTTTCTGTTTTCAATATTTTATAATTTATATTTTTGATGCGCTACTTGGCGAAAAATGTCCGATCTATTTCAGCATCAAAATTTTAAAATATTACCCAGGATTATCAATGAATTAGCTTTCATGCCAAGCGCAATTCATCTGTGCCAAAAGTATACTATTTTAAAAAAAAAAAAAGAAAAAAGAAAAAAAATCTAAAATTGAAGTATATTAAAAAAGGTATGGTTGTTTTTCTTTGCTCCATTTTCATATTTTCATTTTTTCATATACATGAGCAAATTCAATATTTTATAATTATTTATTTTTCACATGAAAGCATATTTCATTTTATTCTTTAAAAAAAAAAAAAAAAAAAGTTAAATTTTTTTGGCAACAATTATAAATTTAAATGTCCAATTTTGAGTCCAGATTATTATTTTCATATTTTAATTAATTTTAAAAAATCTAATCAAAACTTTGTTATAAATAAGGTAACAAATGAAAGGGGCGATTTTTCTGAATCCGTCAGACTAAACAGCTTATCGATCAGGCAATTAGATTTTTTAAAAATTAACTAAAGTATGAAAGGCAACTTGCTATATAGATGAGTACAAACCGGAATCGTCACCTCTCTTGCAAATTATATAAATAGATTTTAAATTTTAAATACAATAAAAGATTTTGATAAAATTAATTTTACTATCATAATTTTAAATATGATTTAGAAAAATTAACAAGTGTTTGAATTTTTAAGGACATATCTGAAATTAATACCTGTCCTTATAATTATGAACTTCAATGTACTTGCCCTAGGCCCTAATTTGACTATGTCGGGCCTCTTAATGTAACAAATTAAGTATGGCAGTAATTCATCAGTTATCAGTTTCCCAAATTACTCAGTTGTGTTTTAATGTGTACACATATTTTTGCATACAGTGTACTAAAATAAATACCTTATTTTAAGACAAAGGGTTTGATTGGGATATCGCTCTACGATTTTTTTTTTTTTTTAACATTATGATTCATTAGACCAAGACCTATGACTTAAAATATTACGTAAATATTACCATATATTTTTCTTTTTATAATCTCTAAAAGATTTACATTTCTATTTCAGTATATTATCATTATGCATAGCACTGAATTTTCAGTTGAGTATAACTCACTCAATTTTAAAGATACAAGTATACAGTTTTTTGCAATGTTGCTATAGTTTAAAAAATAAAATCTTTCTAATTGGTCAAATTTGTATAGACAGGTAGTACAAAAATTTTTAAAATGTTACTTTTAAAAAACAAAAATAATTTTTTTTATTAATATTGTCATATTTTGTATGTTATTTTAAAGACTTTTATAGTTTACATTGGCTACTTATCACTAATAGATAAAAAATTAATTCATATTTCAATTTTTTGGCGATTCCCTGTATATCACAATAAAACTGCATATTTAGCAGGAATTGCACTTATTTCATCAAGAGTAAAATTCTACATTTTTGCTAACCTTCTCGCAAAAAATTCTGCTATGGTAATTATTAAAGAAAGATATACGAAATTTTATGCTGTCAAAGATGGGGATATGGTTATAATTTCCATAGCATGCAAAATTAACTTCAAACAGACGTCACTGAAAATAAAAAATGCAAGATTTTGCTCTCAATGAAGCATATACAATTCCTGCTAAAAATGGAGTTCTATTTTAGCACATATATTTTATTCACTTGTAAAATTTGTAGCTGATTATTATTGTTGTTGTAAATTAATGATGGGATGTTTAAAATCTAAAATGTCTATAATTTTGTTTTTTAATGTCTTTTGCTTTATTAAGTATCTGTAGGTTTTAAAACTATTTTAATGAGAAGTGATAAAATGTTTAGTTATTTTAAAATCAATTGTTCTTTTATGTCAGTATTGATTACACAGGTCTGCAGTCAAAAAACGCATAAGATGTTTCAATTGTTGCTTATAGATTTTTGCTTGTTGAAACTGAAAAATACAATAAAAAATTTCCACCACATCTAGTTTTTATTTCATATATTTCATTTTTTGCAAAACACATTTTTTAATTAAATTTTATATTAAATCATAAAGTCAATTAAATAATCCTATTATTGATTATAAAATCATTTCTTACTTTAAAACAATAGTTATTAAAGTAAATCTAAAAAAAAAAAATCTATATATACATATATATATATGGGTGTGTGTGAAATTGAAAATAGGACAGATATGGGAGGTAGCAGAAGAGGTAAAAGTGAAAGCGTTTTTGAAGAGGGAGTCAAAGAAAGAAGAAAAGATTACACAGGCAAAAACAATGAACGTAGAATGTTAAATGTATCATGAAGGCACTGATTGTTTAATTTCAGGAAATAATACATTTAGTTCAACATAATAATGGTAGTGATTTTTTTTTTTTTTTTTTTTGTAAACCCCTGCAGAGATGATTGTAATCAGAAGCTAACTCTGATTTCAGAAATTTTACTCTAACTCATCTATATTTTTCAATTTCCTACAAAATTATCATTTGTTTTCATTGATTGTCCATTTTTTTTTTTTTTTTAAGTCATTTTAAAGTTCGTTTTATTTAAGTTTAAATATTGTAGGGTAATGCTTAGAATAAGGCTAGTTATCCACACAAGGTACTTATGCCTGAATGGAATGTAGGGGGTCCATCTGAGAAGTCTTAATTTCTTTTTACACAACTCTATGGGAAATTTTCTTTACTTATAAATCATTAACTAATACATATTTTTTAATTCTGTTTTCACATTCAAAAAATTCACAACTGTTAAATTGATGGATCTTTTTTAAAAATGGATTTTTTAAATTTTTAATACTTTATTTTGAAGCTGTGAAATACAAATTTTCAATATGAGAAATTTTTCATTTTGCAGTTTCAAAATAAAATAGTCTTTAAATGGATTTGATTCTGCATACAACCTTCCAGAACTCTGTTGTCCCCTTAAAAGATTATTTATAACACAAATCTTTTAAAAATATTTCTTAATTTTGTCAGAGTAAAATTTTTGATAAATTTGTGTAAAGTTTTTGCATTGTTCTGTCTTGTTTCTGGTCCATCTATATAATAACTTTATATGGATTCTACTGCTTTTGGGATACTGTTTGTTTCTATATATCCTCAGATTAAGGGGCACACCTAGTGTGACAGCCTTAAAAAAAGGCGATTTTTGGGAATTTTTTTCAAAAAAACTACTGTATCAATTGTTTTAAAATTTTACGGGTATATTTATACATATTTTAAGAATACACAATAAAATTTTTGAAGAAAGAAATTAAATATTTTTCGAGATACACGTGATCTCCGACGGCGCTAAAAAAAAAAGGTCCTCCACTGCTACAGTGATTCCGGCCTTCTCCGTGGATGAAACCTAAAACAAAAAATTCTCATTAAACTAGAAAATATTGTCCATACAATGACCTACCAGTTTTTTGATCTGATCAAAAATCGAATTTTGGCAGGCCAAAAATGACCAAAATTTTGCGTAAAATTCAACTTTTTTTTAAAAAACGCCGCCATTTTGTCAATTTTTGATTTTTTTTTTCGAACGTAGGTCATTGTACGGACAATATCTTCTAGTTTAACGAGAATTTTTTTTTTTAGGTTTCATCCACGGAGAAGGCCGGAATCACTGCAGCAGTGGAGGACCTTTTTTTTTTTAGCGCCGTCGGAGATCGCGTGTATCTCAAAAAATATTTAATTTTTTTCTTCAAAAATTTTACTGTGTATTTTTAAAATAGGTATAAATATACCCTTAAAATTTTAAAACAATTGATACAGTAGTTTGTTTTTTAAAAAATCCCAAAAATCGCCTTTTTTTTTAGGCTGTCACACTAGGTGTGCCCCTTAAGTAATTGTTTGGTTCATGCTCCAACATTTTTCTTTAGAAAGTATGATTAAAGTTGAATAGCTCAAAAGCATCAACAGCACCTGGAAACTGCTTGAAGATGGTGCAGGCCCGCACCAAAAAAACTTTGCACGAAGCTTCAAGTAAGGCCTTTTAATTCATGTTAATGGTAAATATGAAGTTTCAATTTAGAATTTTAAATATATATATATATTTTATATTGTTCCATGTAAGTTTGCAGGTCACTAACAGCGATTATTTGAGAACTGATCCATTGCTGTTTCAGAAACAATTTACATTTTTATTTTCTCTACAGCTATAAGCTGCCCTTGTGAAAAAAGATATAGTTGTTTTTCGGAAGTTTAATAGTTATTTCATTTCACTTCTTAATTAAATTATGATTATTTATAATATGTAATCTTCAGCTATTATATTTCCTTTTGCTTTCAAAAAAAAAAAAAAAAAAAAAAAAAAAACTGTGAGACTTTATTGTTAAGACCCAGTTTTGATTGTATTTGGTGAAACTATATATATATAATGTACACCAAAAGTTTAAGAAAAGCAACAATATTAAAAATAAATTTAAATTATCCATTTTAATTCAAATGCATATTCATATGTGCTACAAACAGGCAGGTTCCAGTCCATGAATATTCCTGAAACAAGCCAAAAAAGGAAAGAAATTCTCACTTGAACCAGTGAAGTCACGATAATAGGATTATATACACCATAGACCACAAATATTTTGTTCAAGAACAGTATTCCACAGCTTATTCCAAAATCTCTCATTGACAAATTTACACTTCAGAGTTTAATGGAATTTATTTGAGCATAGACAGTGACAGATTTAGGTTTAGCCCTGTGAGGCCCAGGCCAGGCCTAAGAGCATCAATGTTTTAAAGACAGCTAAGTTTTAAAGATTATGGAAATTTGAACTCCAGTGGTGATTAAAATTTAAAGAACAACCAAAATTTGAAAAGGAAATCCAATTTAAAAGAAGTAAAAATATTTTAGATTGACTGGATTTTCTGTGGATTATAAAAACATTTTGTAGACCTCCTTACCACATTATAGATTCTTAGGTACAGGTTTGAATGCATACTATATTTACACAGTGTCATGTTACACAGTGCTATATTTATGCAGTTCATCGTCTAGACTGGAAAACAATTGTATGTAGGATGATGAAGTGTCCCCATTTTCTAGGGACAGCCACCATCTGTCCCTGTTCTGTTTTGACCATCCGTCGCCAAAAATAAAAACAGCGATTGGAGATCCCATTTTCTTTTGTCTCTCACTTGTCCTCAAAAAAAAAAAAAAAAATGTTCATAAATTTTGTTATCTTGCATTATTTTATTCTATTTATTTATTTATTTATTTTGTAAGATTTGTTTATCATCTTTTTCAATTACTAATAGTGGAAAAAGCCATATTTATGCTCATATGAACACTGAAAAACACAAACAAGCCCCTATAGTTGTAATAACCCAGTCTTCAATGAAAGTTTTTCTAGCAGCCAATAAGGCCAGTTTGTAGGCTGCTCTGGTGGAAGGCATTTTTACTTATCACAATGTGAAACTTTAACAGACATGAACTGCCTATGCAAAATATTTAAAAAAAAAAATTCCTTGACACTGTATATTTTTTATGTCCAAACAAAATGTGAGGCCCTTATAGAAAACGTTTCAGAACCTCAGACGATGGAGAAGCTTAGATTAGAAGTAGAAAATGTGCCATTTGTAACCACATACTCCGACACTTTGAACCATGTAAATGTTTATAATACTGATACCGGTGTATGCCTAAAGCTCCTCTAAGTAGAATTATATTCTTATGTATTGCATTACCTTATCTCTATACTTCTATTTTAATGTAGTACAGTAGAAAGCCATTAATCCGCCAACCTAAAATCCACTGAAGTCTGAAATCCACACAGCTCGTCAGATATAAACAATGAAATTTACTATTAATAAGTTACAAAACTGCAAATAAGTATTCTTGAAAAAGATTGTGAATGCAGATTCTGTACTTGCATTTTATGATTACAAAAAAATTATTATATAAAAGAGTGCCAGGGACCAAGTGAAAATCAAATTATTGACTGTATATTAAATCCATCAAAAGAAAATTATGATAACGATATTGATGAAATATACAATAATAAACTATTTTTTTTTAAATGTTATCTGATGAAAGCATAACAGTAGGAAATGACTAACAAATTCTTAAAGAAAGAAAGAATGCAGAACTGCCTAATGCAGAACTGCCATGAAAATTCTATAAATTACTAATAAACTTTTGATGAGTTCAGTTCCTGTTGAAACTTTGAGTGGTCATTTCTGATGCACTTCTTTAAACTTTAAGTGGTAGATCATTGAATTAGCAAAATTCCTGTTTGGTAGTGTATTTAAGGCTGTTTGCTTAATTTTGATGGTATGAACGACTTTTGTTTTTGGATTGATTTGTTGATTGTTGACATTTGGCTTATGAATAACAGTTTTATGCAAGTATTTCAAGAAGATTAATTAAATAAAGTACATTTGTCGAATAGAACCTGCCTATGTATTTATGAATACTTTCTAACCACAAGAATGTTGATAGTTTTTTTAATAATCTCATTATTGGCTCGATCATTAATTTCTGTTGAAATCTTTATTACAGTAGGTCATACATAATGGCAAAAAATTTTGTATTATTGATTGCATTATAGATATAATTTTCATGGATAGCTCCAAAACAGGAAGTCACAGAAAAAACAAAAAGAAAGGTGCACAATTCAGGGGTCGATCCAGGTTTTAATTTTTGGGTCCCCTTTTTGTGAAAAACAAAATATTTTTGTGAAATTTTTATTTATTTTTGTGAAAAAAAAAAAAAATAATAATATATATATATATATATATATATATTTTAATTACTTATTAATAAAAGTGTATTTGTATAAGTGTATAAGTGTAGTTTCGCCATGTTTCCGAAACCTGTTAGGCCTCTTTTAATTCAATTTATTGTCTGTTCTGCTGCTCCCACCCACTGAAGAGGAAGCGGAAGGGTGTTTTTCACATGTAGTGTTGTTTTTTGCAATTGTTCATCGTTACTATAATTCGTTACTTTTTTTAACGTTTTTTCTTGTTATACACGCCCACTTGTCTTTAAATTTCACCATATTTTCTAAATTATATATATATATATATATATATATCGTGTATAAAACCTTCCATTTTAACAGTCATTCTAAATAATGTTTAATATCAAATTAAAGTATTTACATTGAACCAATTAATTAAAAATAATGCTGAAAACATGGAAACATTTTATAAAAAGGTTACTTTTGTGAAACAAAATCTTGTGAAGGGCTCATTTCATAAATTTGAATTTTGTGAAGGGTCCTCTTTTATGGATTTGAATTTTGTGAAGGGTCCCCTTTTATGGTGTGGAATTTTGTGAAGAGGCAGTAAAGGGGACCCAATTTTTGCCAGGATCGACCCATGCAATTAGATGTTATAACAAACCTACCTATGAATTTGCAACATTCTATATCCAATTGTTTTAGAGCTATGCGAGATACACCCACACACGTATATATACAGACACATTTAAAAACTGTAGATGTCTCAAAAATACGAACTCATACCACGATGAAAACTAGCCATGTACAACTAGATATCATGATAGTCACGAATATAAATGTGCAACATTTTACGATCATTCGTTTCTATGCGAGACACAAAATCCATTTCGCAAATCAGTTTCACAATACTTCCTTATAAAAAGCATATAAAAGTTGTTTATTTTATAAAAGTATGGAAAGAAAAATTTAATAATTGATCGTTGCTTCATTACATTGAATGGTTGACATACACAAGGTTCCATTAATAAAATCTGTTTCTGAAATGCTTTCAACTTTATTTTAAATTAAACAGATTAACATATTTCAAGTTTTCAACTGAAAAATACTGCTTACTGTATTTGAGTAAACTGCTTATGTGATAATATTTCATGTGTTTTCTATTTAGGCATTAGTCTGAACCAATTACTGGTCAGTGCAAAACTTATGCCTATTTTGAGTGATTTTGTTAAATGTATGGTTTGAGATGGCGTTATAAATTCCAATCTTCTCCATCTGAAATTTCTCTAAAAGAAGCAAATAATTGGTAATTTTTAAAAGTTTTCTCAGCTTTGAGGACTATTTCCAGAAGTGATTGGACTCAAAGGTAAAAACCTAAAAGAAATTCACATCATCAAATTAAAAAAAAAAAAAAAACTCTAGAACATCAAATGAAACTCAAATTATTTAAACTCGAAACCTTCAATCTTATTTACAATATGATCACATGTCACCTGGATAACAAATGAACTAATGAAGACAAAAAAATAACTTTCTAGAAATATGAACAGATGGAATATACAGATGGATTAGATTAAACACCCTGAAATCAGGGGTAGCCCCTGAACACAAACACCCTTGCATTTATGAAGTCTAAGGATGTCTGAATTGCATTCCATATCATTATGCTGCCACCACCATTGTCACTAAACTTTTTTTTTCTCAAGGTCATGCTATTTAATCATTCTTGAATATGACATTCACTCACTCGTCACTAAATGAAATGTGCTGTTTTACCAACTGTACATGAACTTTTTTTTTTTTTTTTTTTTTTTGGGGGGGGGGGGGGGTATATTTCTAGCATGGCATGGTAATTAAGCCATCCTACAATTTTTTATTTTTTTCCTCCTTCCAAGTATATGTGAAATTTGAGATAGAGAAAAATTCCAAATTGAAACCAATTTTCTGGTGTATTTTAAACAGGTGGCTTTTTAACAGGTGGCATTACTCGTGGCTTTTCTCAATGAGATTTTCATCTACAAGCCAAAACTTGGCAAATTTCTCATTTCAATTTCTGTAATGCAGCTGCAATTTCAGAAGCAGGCCTATGTTTTGCCCTTATACACCAATAACTCCTAAAGTGAAAATTCTTTTAACATTACTATTTTGTATTACTGCAAAACAACAATCCAAGACTCTTTATAAACCCATAAGTAGTTTGTGTGTGCAGCTCATTAAGTCTCTTAATAAAACTCATATAAAAATAATTTTGTACTTGTAACATGACTGTTTTTGAAAGTCTTAAATTACATGGTTTTCAACAAAATTATCAATGAATATTCCCTATAAACACTGCCTGCATTTACCAATCTTTAGTTTACTTAGATGAACAACAAATAATTATTTTTTTTCCTAAAAACTAAATTTGTTAGCTATATCTAGAAATTAGAACTCTCAAACTTAACCCTCTATACAATATTGATTTCTTTAAAGATTTTTTTTCCCCCTCCATATGGAACACACTTGATTTGTTGATTATGGATTAATACGTAAAAGTAATAGATTTTTTAAGAAACATTCATTTATTTTAGTGATATAGGTACATAGCTTTTAATCTAGTTTTAATTGTAATAATATAGACGCCAACTTGTATGTGCTTTTAACACTAATATATCTTTGCAAAAAAAAAAAAAAAAAAAAAAATATATATATATATATATATATATATATGTTTAATCACAGATAATAAACTTATTAAAATTTCTGGTAGCAAAAAAATGTACAAGCTGGTAGCTATGTGATAATGAATCAGACTCATCAACTGAAATTTTGACAAAACAAGTGCATGATAGGTGTCAGTCATCAAATGTACTTAAAGAAAGGGTTAATAATGAAAATTTTAGACTAAATTATCAAACAAACCATTTGTGATTTTAAACCAATGGTTAGATTTAGCAGACAGGATTTGAATTTTTTTTTTTTTTTTTTTTTAGTATGAGCTTTAGATGATCACTGTTCAAAAACTAAAATTTCTTATCAATTTAGTGTTCATATATTTATTTATTAGTAATACTATAATTAGTAATACTATTATACTATTAATATTTTATACATAATACATAATTTATCAAAATTGATTTGTATAGCTTTGTAAACTAACTATCAATTTTATACACACTATATTTTACAGAAGTCATGCTTTTAAAGCATTTTAATAATTTATGTTCAAATCACTTTGTGACATGCAGTGTAACAATGAACAAATGCATACAGAAGATTCCATTTATATAGCAAAATATATTGAAATGTTTTTGTGTCGTTAGTTTGTTACAAAATTAGTGAGTTTTTTTCTTTTGTAGACCCGTATTATTTTTTTTCAAAAAAGTACAGGATGGGCAGAAATGGAGATAGTTTTTAACCTCAGCATCCTTGAAAACATAAAACTGACCAAAAAATTTTCATGCAGTTAATTATTATTATCTTTTTTTTCAGACTTGTGTAGTTAAATTATTATTATACTAAGTTCAAGATAAAAACTACTTGAATCTTAAAATTTAATCTGAAAATAATTAAATTAACAACATTAGGCTCTCTACCTCTTACGATTCCTCTGTTGCTGCAGCTAAACTCTATGTTATTAAATATGGCAATTTGTTTTCAATATTATTCAGTACCTTTCTTTCATTTTATTTTCGCTTTAAGAAAATTCAGAAATTAGTTTCTGTACCTTATAAAGTAATTTTTTTAAGTTTTATTATTTAATTCTGAAGCTGTAAAGTATGAAAAAATCACTTCATTCTCCATCACTCTCCATTTTTTTTTTTTTTTTTTTTTTTAGAAAATAAGAACAATTTTAATGGTTGTGAAGGAGAAAACAGGATTTAATTCCATAATCAAATATAGCTTCTAGCAATGATAGGTTGAGAGACTACATAATTTAAAAAATATAATGCATATTAAGAATAGAATGCAGACATGCCAACTTCTAATGACAAAAAAGCGGGAGATTTTTTAATAGAAATCACGAGACTTTTTCCAACAAGAAAGTTTTTAAGAAAAATGAGTAAAATTTAATTTTAAGTAAAGCTCTATAAGCTTAGGAGGTATTTACAAAGCATCAGTATTAAAATTAAATGAATAATATGTGTTTCTTGCAGTAAAACAAACTATCAAAAAAAAAAAAAAAAAAAACCTCAGACATACAGTTGTTTAAAATTTAAGTCAAAATAGACAGATTTGATCATTCCCCTCCTAATATAAAACAATAAGAATCTTAATTATCTTTGTAAAAGAAAAGGCAATAAAGAAATGAAAATATCAGCTATATTTTAATGAAATTTGAATTCTTTAAGTTTTCAATAGTTATGGTATATATATATATATAAATCTTTTGATAATAAGACATTTTTCACTATGTAAAAATGAAAGTTAAAAATTTATTCTTAGCAAAAATTAGTTTCAAAGCATTGTATAGTAATTCACATTAAAAATGAACTTGATAAATTGCAGTGCAAGATAAATTTCAATTTTCTTTCAAAATTTTTTACCCAATCCCACAAATTTTAAGCATAAATTATGTTAAGAGGGATAGATAAAAATTACATCAAAAAAGCAGGAGAAATGAGTGGAAAATCAGGAGCATAGAAAAACAAGCAAAAAGCAGGAGACTTGGCATGTCTGAGAATGTATTTGATTTAAGTTTCTTTGTCAACATGTTTATTAAATCACTTAATAAACATGTTAGCAAATTCATTTTATTATATTAAATAGCATACTTCAAAAATTCTTCCAAAGCTTTTCAGACAGGACCCTAGCCATCATGAAGGCTATCTTGATGTTTGATACTTTTTATAATTTAATTTTATCAACCTTTAATTTATATTTTTGTTTAATTCTATAACACTGCAAGTGTGTTTATTGGCAAGAATTCTGATGATTTCACAGATTATTGTAAAGTTATGGTTATAATAGTCAGATATTTTTTTAACATTTTAAAAATCTGTGTTTATTCACCATTCTTTATTGGTTTTAATTAATGCTGTGGTGATTTCATTGTATTTGATATTATTTTCATGATGTTTAAATTCTTTTACAGATTTTTCGTTTAGTCATACTTATATTGACTGTCTGATTTTCTTTATTTTGATATTTAAATTCATAAATGCCAACTACTTAATTTCATGTAATGATCTTGAATTTTCTCACATTTGATTATTGCTAAACAAAATTTGTGCATTTTAAATATTCATGAAGAATGAGGTAGGGGTATCCAGTGATTTTTTCTTTTCAATGTATATGAAGTGCACAGACATGTGTGTACTACTGATTGCTGTGAACTGATTATTATGTATTGCTGATTGCTGTGAACTGATTATTATGTATTACTGATTGTTGTGTTTTGCATAATCATTTTGCATTTGCAGCAAATGTTTCATCTTAAAGGTTTGCTGTTCAGTTTTTTAAAATGAAAACAGTAGGCCATTTTTTAGTTTTATGTGTTGTAAATTTAGTTTTGGGAAAGGTAGCACGTCACTGTGTGCAAAGAGTTTGTTAATTAATTGTTTTTCGGTAGGCAGTATTTATACAAAAGATATTTATGAACACTTTTAAATTGTATTTTAAATATAGTTAATTTGCATAGTGTAAATGGTTATTTACAAGTTCTTATGAATGATTAAGCTTTTGTTTGTTTGTTGTATCAACTGAAATAGTAGGTGTTTTCTTGGAATTTTAAAAATGGGTAAGTCAATAAACTTATCTTTTCATATATATATATATATTTATGTTTTGCTTAGAAAATTAGGTGTGTTTTTTGGAATATTACTGTTCTTTTTTCTTTTTAATTTTCTAATGGTTAATAGTGTACTACACTTTTTTTTAAGAAATTGCGCTATTGTTATTATTTTTAAATATTCATTTTTCTTTGATTGCTTTTTTGTTTACATTTTTATGAAGCCAGTTTGTTAAGTTATAATTTTAGAGACTTTAGTTAAAATACTCAAAATTGGCAATTTTCAGAAAATTGCCAAGTAGTGGTGTGGCACAGAAACACGTCAAATTGGTGATTTTTAGAAAAATCGCCAAGCAGTGGGCTAAAACCCATTTTCACCTGCTGATTATACGATTTTATTTACAACTTCAAAAAATGGAGTAAAAATTTCCAAAATTTGTTGGTAGATTTGAGACACATTCCCATAATTTTTTTGTTAAAAATTAAGTTCTGTCTATAACAAAATAATTGTATGTGTAGCATAATGAATGTTTTTTATCTTTTAATATATATAATTACTTAAATTAACAAACATTAAAATAATATTTAAATAGTATAGATTCTAACATACGAATTCTATAAAAATACATTGAAATTAAAGTGAAAAAAATTCAAATAATTAACAAAGGCGTAACATTTATTTACAAATTTACTGAATAATTGAACTTTACATTAGTACCATAAAAACATACAAGAATAACATTTCTTGGAAAACAAAAGTGTATAAAAAATAGGTATTAACCAGACTAGTCACAAGCTTTGAAAAAGTTAATAACTTTACAATAAATAAAAATTATTGCTTATTGATTAATAAAACTGCTTACAGTCAAAGCCCTGGCAGAAGAACCAAGTTGCTTACAAGCACTATTAGCCAACTCAATGGCTTCTCTTGTTCTGTGCATGGCTAAATAACAGTCGACCATCCCTAAATTATAGAAAATAATAATAATAATAATGATTTTGCCAAAAAAAATAATAATAATAATAATAACAATAATGTATTAATATCTACAATAGATAATAAAATTTACACAATAAAGCAGATGTACAGAACAGTGTTCAGCAATATGCACCTAAGTAAATATTTCACATATTAAAATTAACTTTTACACATTGAAAATTTCAGTATTTTTTGAGATTGTTTTAAACCATCGATATTTTATATGTTTAATAATATGATAATTATTTCAGATGTGGAATACTGGTAAATAACAATTAAAATTCATTCTGCACTAATTTAGCCTCTATTACATAAATAATGGTTATTAATAATTGAATATTTTAGATATTTTACAAGAAAAATTCAAAATATTGTCATAAATAGAAATAAAACCAGTTTTTTTTTACTAACTTTTAATTTTCACAAACAGTTATATAAAAGAGAAATATTTGGGCGGAACTGTATAAGTTTTTTCTTATTTTTAATCATCATATAAGTTTCACTATTTGGTTAATGAACATCAAAGTATTTGCAAAACAAAGTATTTCCTCCAAATGTGAAATTAGCAGTATACTGATTATTTGGTTTCTAGACTGTTTCTCGACTTTATAAACAGTTAGTTTTTTTTTTTAAAAAGGATTGAATTACATTTTACTTAAAACATATACCTAAAAAATATCCTTTCTAATAACTGCACTTGCACTTAAGCCGTAAGTGCAGTTATTAGAAAGGATATTTTTTAGGTATATGTTTCAAGTAAAATTTATAAACTACTTTCTAAAATTTTGGAAAGAAGTGAAATTATACCTTCAAAAACAGTCGCTTGGGAAATGCTGGTGCAAAATATGTTCGAATGCACAAGCAAGTTTCGGCAAAAATTTATATTGGTTGAAATTACAAATATTTTCTCAATGAGGAGAAAATAGAAGTAAAAGAGTTAATAAAAATGTATGGGAAGAATATTTTTGAAATAAATCCAAACCTCAAACGTTATTGATAGAGATACTGCTCATTGATAAGAGAATGCTGCCTTTTCTTAATGAGTAATAACACATTGTAAGAAAGAAGCGTAATTTTAAAGTGCACTGTGCACATATTATCATACACTTCAGGCAATTAAATACCTTGTGCACACACAAGCATATAATGACAAAGAACAAGTCAGAGCCTTGATGTAAGGTAGCAGTCAGAAATTGAAACAACAAATGCAAGGGAGTACTCAAGTCATCAGAACACTTGTAAAAAGCTGAGTGCTCAGCTTAAAACAGTCATTTAAAAAGAACTAAAAAAGGTATTTAGGTTTTAATTAATTATAATTTAAGTTAATTAAAATTTAACTTAATTAAATCATTAATTTCCCAATTAAAATAATTTATTTAAACTGATATATCAGAGGGAATATTGCAAATCTTGTGATTTTTAATATGTTAGACATGTTAAATCACTAGAAAATTATAGTAATTTTCTTAAATTTATACTAAATTTCCAGTAATAAATATTTTGTACAAATAAGGAATAAATATATGCACACACACACACATTGGGAAAAAAAAAAAAATTTCAAACGAATCTCTCAAATACTTAAATTTGTAGTTTAATATAATTTACATAAAAAGGATATAGAATTTCATTCTTAATTTTTAAACATCACTGTACAAATGTTAAATGCTAACACAAAAATTATTTAAAATTTTATGTAAAAGGTAATTTAATAAGTACCTTTGTGAGCTTCATATCTGTATGGAGCAACTTTGAAAACATCTCCAAAACAGCCAACTGCCTCTTGATATTTTTTCCATTCATACAAAACACTTCCTTTCAGTAATAGGCCTTCAATATGACGAGGATTTATTAAACAAGCCTATGAAAAATAAAAATGTTAATAGTAATGGAATTCACGAGAACAATTAATACAAAGAGTTTGATATAAAATATTCAAATTCACTAAAAGGCAAAAACAGCCAAGAAGCACAAATGAGCATATCTTCTACTCTCTTTATTTTACAATATCTAATTATTCTACTTCCCCTATTTCTCTTTACTAACAAATTTCAAAAATATATTCTTATCTCTTATCAATCAGAAGTTTTTTTTTTTTTTTTCCTTGGTTTTTGATAATTACAATCTATTAAGAAAAAATAAAGTAAATAAAGAGTCTAATTATAATTAAAACACATAAAATATCTAATAACAACACATTTATTAAAATTAGGTTGCAATAATTTTAAAAAATGCAAAAATTTGAAGTGACTCCACTTGACTTTCTGAACACTAAGTAATTAACGGCTGTATACACTAAAATAAGATGTGAAACCTATAATTGTAAAAACCTATAAATGTTAGATTCATCAAAATACTTATAGTTAGTGCAACAGTGATTTATAATATTCATATAAATTTTCAGCTCAATTGAATAAGGCGTTTAGATGCTATCGCACTTTTAAAAATTTGGTTCCATAGGCCATAATGATAAAGAATTTTTCTTTGTGTCCCTCTAAAAAAACTAAGTGCTAAGTTCACCAAAATCTGTACAGTTTGTGCAACTGTGACCTATAACATGTGTAAAAATTTTTTGCTCAGATTAATAAAGCGCTTAGACGCTATCGCACTTTTAAAAATTTGGCCCCATAGGCCATAATGATAAAGAATTTTTCCTGGTGTCCCTGTAAAAAAAACTAAGTGCTAGATTCACCAAAATCAATAGGGTTCGTACTATGGTGACTTACAATATACGTACCCACTTTCAGCTTATTCAAACAAAGCATTTAGACGCTAGCATGTTCACTCACAGACATACACACTGACATACACACAGACATACACATATACATACACACACACATACATACATCATCGCAAAAATAGTGGAAACGG
Source organism: Salticus scenicus (assembly GCA_963930645.1). Classification (NCBI taxonomy): domain Eukaryota; kingdom Metazoa; phylum Arthropoda; class Arachnida; order Araneae; family Salticidae; genus Salticus; species Salticus scenicus. Next base: position 27,912,584 of record OZ005660.1, read on the forward strand.
ACTCAGGGGACCTCGAAACGTATAGAAACATCAAAATCTCAAATTCGGATTTTTGACATGATTACAATACTTTCTTCACTATAGTGTTCGGAAAGTAAAAATTATGAGATTCAAATTAAAAAAACCTGGAATGTCAAATGATGCTCAAATTACTTATACCAGAAATCCTTAATCTTTTTGTATCTTGTATCAGTCAACAAATAACAGGGGTGATTGTGAATTCATAAAAAATACCTGAAATTTTAATGAGAAAAAGTTTTTGCATGGGAACAGAACATATAATTTATTGCAGAGAGATCCAAAATTCTCATTATGAGATATATTAATTTTAACTAAGTTTAGCAGTCATATGAAGCTAATATTTTAGTTTTCTTTTTAAATTTAACTATCAGAAAACAGGAATTCTGATATTAAAAATGAAATAAACAACCGAAATTGGGTAAATTGCCTGAATACAATCACCCCTGAAAAAATTTGTTCACATATCACCTCGATGACAAATGAGCAACCAAATAATAATTTTGAAGTACATGAAAATTCAAATAAATATGATTAAAAACTCAGTAATCAGGGGTAGCCCCTGAACACAAACACGTCTGCTGCAGTGTGGATGGTCATACTAAAGTGTATCTACTACTCAGTATATCACCAGTACATATACATATTTTATTAGATACATTAATATAATATACACACAAAACTTATGTGATGTTCTTTCTCCCAACACAAACTACCATTGTCAGAGGATTGCCACCAAAACTCTCTGTTTGTACTAACAAGGGAAGTATGAATCAGTAAAATTGCCATTGAAACCAAACCGAGCTTAAATTAAAGAACATGGTCGAAAACATTGGGTACAGCACAAATTTGCTGCAACAACTCCCATGAGGAGGCGATATAACCCCCTAATAGTTTTAGTTATTTCTATAAAAGCCAACAAAACACAGGTCATAACAAGAACGAATGGGTCTGTGGTAGCATGCTTGACTTCTGATGCGAAGGTCCTCGGATCGAGTTCCCGCAAGGGCGTTTTGTATTTAATTTTTTATTTCAACTAAAATATTTGTTTTTTAGATTTTTAATTAAATTAAATCATTATTTTAAGAGAAAATATTAATTATATTAAAACAAGTTTTTTTTTTTTTTTTCAGCGCAGGCAATTTAATAATTTTTTTAATTTTTAACCAATTTATTTATTTATTTATTAAATCTAAAGAAATTAATAATTTAACGGGAAATACTTTTATATTTCATTTACATAAGATTTGTTAATGATTACATTCAGATAAAATTTTGTTTATGATTATGTTTTATGTAAATTTCTAATTACTATTTTTTAACGACGACATTAGTATCAAGAGTTAATCGTCTGCTCTCAATTGTATTATTTATTCATGCAATTTTTTGCATAAGAAATCCTAAATGAACAACAGCTGTTGCTTAACTATTCGATGTCGCATTTAACTTTTATTTCAAATATTTCTTTAAACAACTGTTATATTTAGTGGTGTCGGAAGAACTGATAATAATATTGAACACTATGACAAATTTTCTCAAAATGATTTTACTAATTTATAATTAGTTTACATCTCAAAAAATTCAAAATCTGGGTAAATATGGATTTCACAAATCTAGTAATCTCGACGAATAGCCAAATATTTAACAAAATGTTCGTAATGAACATTAATTGATGGTAAACAAAATCGTAATTCAAATAATTGTGATCAATATTTTTGTATTTCTTGTTCTAATTGTGAAAAATACTTATTGTTTCATGATTTTTCTACTTTTAATCATAACTGTTATAAATTAGAAACTACATTCATAGCTTTAAACATTTTCTTTTTTATAAATAAAAAAAATGAAAATATATATTTCATAAATTCATGGTCAATAATTTATTAACTGGAATACTTAAAAAAAAAAAAGATCTTAATATAATTAATATTTTCTCTTATAATAATGATTTAATTTAATTAAAAATGTAAAAAATAATTATTTTAATTGAATTTAAAAATTAAAATACACTTAGCCTTTGTGGGGTCTCAATCCAAGGACCTCTGGATCAGAAGTGATGCACGCTACCACAGCACCATTCGTTCTTATAACGATGTGTGTTTTGTTGGCTTTTATAGAAATAACTAAAACTATTAGAGGGTCATATGTCGCCCCCATGGAGGTTGTTGCAGCAGATTTCTACTGTACCCTATGTTTTCGACCATGCTCTTTAATTGAAGCTTGGTTTTGTTTCAATAGCAATTTTACTGATTCATACTTTCTTTGGAAGTGAATATTGAAGCACTATCAGGTTTATTTCTTTTTGAAAAATATATTTTTTTAATGTCTGATTCCAATATGGAAACATTTCATCATTGATTGATAAAATTTGCTTTTAATTTCAGCTAACTGGTTAATTATATTAATAATATTCACCACGAATCATTAAAATAGAGATTATTTGTTTTCTAATTGACAAAAAGTTGTACTTTTTTCAAAAATGTTTTTCAAAATTGCTTATTTTTTAGGCAAATGTTCAGCCAATTTTTAGCTTTTATGGCATCTCATTGCTGTTGTTGTTGTTGTCGTATGCCACTCGGAAATTCCGAGCCCCAGTAGTGGAACTGACCGGAATTTTTTAAGGCATGAGGGGTGCATCTTCCGTTATTTAGGAGCGCCTCATAGGGATGAAATACAACTTTAGCTCCAGAAGCTGGTGAAAGATGGCCAAACAACAGGAACTCGAATTTTGATCCGGATCAGAGCAATTAAACCAATGTTCCGGTACCCCCAGAGGTATAATTTTTGATGGGAACTTGGAGGAGTTTGCGACCACGAAAGAGTTTAACGTGCACCAGTCGCCATTAGCGTACACGACGGTCTTCGGCCAGCTCGAGGACCGAACCTGCAATCTTTTGATCACGAACTCGCTGCTCTTACCGACCAGGCTGCCGCGGACTATATCTCATTGCTAAAATATGCTATTTTATGTGGCTGATAACAGAAGAGAAAATATTACGTCCAACTTTTTAAAATAATTTGATTTTTGTGAAGAGTCTTTTCTATCGTCAATTTTTGCGAAAGGTCTGTTTCTGGGCACAATTTTTTTTCCTAGAAAGGCCCTTGTGAGTGTATGATTGATAATACTAATAAAACAGCAGAAAAGTAAAATTTTTATAAATATACTTTTTCAAATGTTTTAAAATATTATTTTAGAGAAATTTGAGTATAAGGTTGATTTTTATACCAACTATGTGAAGAAGCCAAAGTCGAGAATCAAACCCGCAAACCCCAGTTTCTCAAAAATGAATATTCATGGTTGATGAATTGATGAATAATATCTCTATTTTAAAATATTTTTTGTCAATAATGACAATAAAAACAAATACTTTCATATTAATCTTTGTTAAAAATGCACATTGCTCGGAAATTTAGCAATTTTCAAACAAATGCAGTTTCTAAAAGGAAATTTTAATGCTGTTTGAAAAAAAAAAAAAAAAAAAAAAAAAAAAAAAAAATGAAAAATAACTACCTTTTGAGCAAAATTAAGAGCTTTATGCCACTTTTTGGATGCATAACAGAGGTATGCCATTGCAACCCAAGGTTCAGGAATAGCATCACTTACGGAAATTAAATGCTGAGTTAAACTATAAAAATGTTAAGAAATGAGTCATGACATTAATGAATAACATGGGAATATGAGTAACATTAAAGAAACACACAAAAATAACAAAACAGGGAATTAAAATGTACAGATCCCAAATAAATTTTATATACACTTAATTAGGAAAGTGCTACTCATATTAGAAAAATAAACTGTTGCTTGTTATTAAAAAAGATGTAATCTAAAATTATCTCTTGATAAATAAAATTAAAATAATAATTAGACGTGCAACAACCGCACAACTTCCTTTACCTTTTACTGTACATTATAAACTCTTTTTGGATCTAACCTGATCAGAAGAGAAGACAAAACTGACGTCAACCAATCAGATGCCTAACAATGTTCTTATAGTAGCAAATTAATATATACAGTATAGGACTCATTATCCGGAACCCACGGGACCAGAAGAATTCTGGATTTCAGAATTTTCTGGATTTTGGGTCCTTTTCCCATTATTGCTTTCCCTTAATTATAAAACATAAATCAGTAATTGACAGGTACTAATTTACGTCTAGGAGCAACTACTTCGCATACAGACAGACATTTAAAAAAAAATATTCGAATTATATTCTAGAGCTCTTAAAACATGCAAATAAATCAAAAACTGGAAGTCAAGATTTTTTGCAAATCTGATACTTTTTTCTATTAAATTTAGCAGGAAGAAAAAAATAACTATAATGTGTATATATATATACAAACATGTACATTACTGCCACTTGCCATGAGTAGCATGGTTACTTCTTTATCAATACTGCTAAACATGAATACTGTCTCAATCATAAGAGCAGAATGCTAAAAAAAAATTATTTTTCTTTAAAAATTTCCATTTTTTTTTTCTTTCTTTCTTTTTTTTTTTAAAGATCTTAATGAAAAGTTAAAAATCCCCGGAAATCTATCATAAACTAAATTAGAATTTTTTTTTTTTTTTTTTTTTTTTATGTGGCTTGCTGTGAATTCCAGGGTTTTATTGAATCACAAACATCCCTGACCATATGAAAGAAAGAAATTCTGTTTTAATTTCTAAATTTTCATAGTACTACCTAATAAAACACACAATATTTCATTTTAGGGAGATTTTCTTTCTTTCTTTTTCCTGATTTTAGATATAAAACATATTTTAATCATTAAAAAAAAAAAATGATTTTTCGGGTCATCCGGATTTTGGAATTCTGGATAATTTCCTATACTGTATGTCATAAAGACATATTGAAGATCGAGTTTATACAGTAAAGTTAAAAAAAAAAAAAAAAATCAGCAGTTTTTTTTTTTTTTTACATCCATTTCTATGATCTAAAGTTGACTTTTCTAATCAAGATGCCTATCAATTTTCCTATAGTAAAGAAGTAATACATATACATCTAAAAATAGTTTCTACAGAAAATTTAAAGAAAATTACGGGAACTGTTTTTTAAGATACTGACTTTAGGTCCCACTTCCAATATTCACTGGAACTTAACAAACTCATCTGATCACAAAAAAATTATTATTTTTTAATAAAATAATGATGAAATTCAAATGTAAATTATCCAAATAATTAAGGTACATATACATATTATAGCAAATACTTTCATATTAAAATGTAAATTGCATTACTTAACTCAGAACAGCTATCAGGGAATAACTCTACAAGAAATGTTTAGCATATATGAAATAGATTTATTTATAAGCAATAATAATCTACGATAAAAATGAACACATTTATTAAGTATCATTCTAATTAAATTCCTGTATCACATACAAAATGTTCATACCAAAATCTAAATATTTCTTAATAATCTTGCAGTAACTGCAGAGAGACTAAAATCATAACAAAGTATTATTACTCCGTCATCTGCATTTGTTTCTTTACCAAAACCGGAACGAAACACTAAACCAGTTCAAAGTTCAAGAGTCAGTCTCCTGAGTCCCAAGAGAAGAGGCATGTGCAGATCATACATTACATCGAGAGTCTCTACACTGCCATTCCTCTACCTCACCTCGGCGTGACAATGCTGAACTGCAATGTTAAACCAATGCTAAACCCTTAAGGCTAAACCGCAGAGTGACCGAAGCTGGACCGGATGTCATGAAATCATTCATCTTTTTTTTTAAATGACTTCACCTCGACTCCAGTGTAGTTCATACATGTAAAAAGAAAACAGCAATTTGGCTCACTGAGAGTGTTTCACAACACTGTGTTGAATCAATACACTGGAAAAGAATTTAAACCGTGTTTGCTTACACACACGTTTTATGATTCGCTGTTAAATCGATGCACCGCTCTTGTCCTGGGCGTGTTGTCTGAATCGATGATCCCCGTTCCCGATGTAATGATGTATCATTGCATACATGGTACATTGGTTTTAAAAAATAAAACCGGTTTGATGATGTTAAATTTAAACTGGTGTTTCTTGATGTGATCAGTCCTAACACACATACTGACCAATTGCCAAAAACCACTTTTTTGGACTCAGGAGACCTTAAAACATGTAAATCAGGTGATAACTCTATATTATTGACACCAATACTATGGAGTAACAGAAAGTTGTGTGTGGTCACACCAGATTATTTAATATCTATTGTTATTTACATAATCCCAGTTGAAAATATATATATACCTTTCTAATTCTTTTAGTTTCTTTTCTTTAGCTAATAACGCTGCATAAACATCCATTCCTTTAAGCAGAAAAGAATCAGACTGATGTGCCTTAAAAATAAAAGAAAAGGGAAGAGTAAACATGCTTTAACAAAAATCTTCATGAATCACTGATCATTAGCTTAATTCTTATTACATTAAAAAGAAAAAATAATATGAATAAATATAACTTTACAATGAAAAAATATGTTGGCAAGAAAGTAATTTCGGTTTTCACGCATAGATGGCGTTGACCATACTTTTGAATGACTTCTGTCAACGCCATGTTTTTGATCTTTTGACATTTGTTAGCCGTCACTCTTAGCTTGCTTTAGAAAAACATCCCACGCAATTTCATCAACAATTGTTAGTTTAGCATCAGTTTTAACATGGAGTGTAAAAACGAACATTTTCGTCATATTTTGTTGTATTATTTCCGTAAAGGGAAAAAGGCAGCGCAAGTTCATAAAAAGATATGCGAAGTTTATGGTGACAATTGCATAACAGAACGCACATGTCAGAAGTGGTTTACCAAATTCCGTTCTGGAGATTTTTCGCTGAAAGATGAGCAACGTTCGGGTCGTCCAAATGAAGTTGAAGATGACGAAATCAAAGCCATAATTGAATCAGATCGTCATGCAACTGTGAGAGAGCTTGGAGAGAAGTTAAAAGTATCACACACAACAATTGAAAATCATTTGAAGCGTCTTGGACTAGTCAAAAAGCTTGATACTTGGGTTCCTCATGAATTGAAAGAAATTCATTTAACACAGCGCATTAGTGCTTGCGATTTACACCTGAAACGCAATGAAATCGATCCTTTTCTGAAACGAATCATCACTGGTGATGAAAAATGGATTGTTTATGATAACGTCAGTCGAAAACGATCATGGTCTAAGCATGATGAACCACCACAAACCACTTCAAAGGCTGATATTCACCAAAAGAAGATGTTGCTTTCAATTTGGTGGGATTGGAAAGGTGTGGTATATTTTGAGTTGCTCCCAAGGAACCAAACGATCAATTCGGACGTCTACTGTCACCAACTGGACAAATTAAATGCAGCAATTGCAGAAAAACGGCCAGAATTGGTCAATCGCAAAGGTGTAATTTTTCATCAGGACAACGCTAGACCACACACATCTTTAGTCACTCGCCAAAAACTGATGGAACTTGGTTGGGAATTGATGTTACATCCACCATATAGTCCGGACCTTGCACCATCAGATTACCATTTATTTCGATCTCTGCAGAACTACATGAATGGTAAAACTTTCAATGATGATGACGCTGTAAAATCGCACTTGGTTCAGTTTTTCGCCGATAGAGACCAGAAGTTCTATGAACGTGGAATCATGATGTTGCCAGAAAGATGGCGAAAGGTCATCGACCAAAATGGAAAATATATCATTGATTAAAGTTTATTCTTTGTATTCTAAAATTCGTGTTTTATTTCATGAAAAAAACCGAAATTACTTTCTTGCCAACCCAATAGTAACAATGACACATACATATCAGCATACATTTTTACGAAAATTTATGTGAATGATTGATCATTTGTCAAGTTCTTATTGCATTAAAAAAAAAAAAAAAAAAAAAAAAAAACATATTACTATAATAGAAATAAATAAAAGTAAAATTTTATTTTTGTCATATTTACACATTATATTAGTTTGCAGATGACAAATAACTAAAAATTAAACCTTTTATCCTAAACACAATTTAATTTTAGATGAAAGACCCTTTTCTTTTATTGCTGTTGCAGAAGACTTCAGCTGCTTTATCCAAGATATTCATAGTAACAATGTTTTTTGCTGTCTGAATTTAAAATAATAGTTAGGTTTTGACTTAAATATATAAAAAGTGTTTAAAAAGAAAAAACCGAATTTTTACCTTAATATACTCATTTAAAAAAAAAAAAAAAACTAATTTCCGTTTTTATATTATAAAAATAACGATATGAATACTTTTTCATGTAAAATATAAAGTGTTTAATTTTTTTCATAAGTTGCTAGAAATTTCTTTTAAAAGAAAAGTGGATTTTAAAATGAACCTATAAAATATGTTAATATTACAAAAAATTGTCTTTCAAATATATTGAAAATGAAACTTTTATATGTTTCAAATGTTAAATGAATAATAATAAAAAAAAACAAACATATATAGCTTTAAACAAATCTAAAATTTACATAAAATTTCATCATCCGAACATAAAAGTATTCCTTACAATTTAACATGTTAATGAAATCTTAAGTTAATATACAAATATATTTAGAATCTATATTTAAACAAAAATAATCTAAAATTGCGGGGGGGGGGGGGGGGGGGGGGGGTATAAAAATTAGTAAACTTAAAACTTTTCAAACAATTAAAATTTTGAATTTTTCTTTTCAATTAAAAATTACTTAAAGATAATATGCTTGCTATTGTTTAATTTCAATGCATATATGCAGAATTTCAAAACTTAAAAATGCAGTTTTCAAAACAGTTTTATAATGGCCCCAGTTCCCTTAAATAACAAAATTAGTGCTATTCAGATCTGATGTACTTTGGGTTTTTAATGCTATGTATGCTTCATACTAGCCATTATAATATGCCGATAAGGGAAAATAAGAGCGATAAGGAAACACAAATTGACAACATGTTTATTCCTCCCATCCTGTCATTGAACTTGACACTCCTCGAAGCATTTAGAACAGTCCACTCTGCTAGACATACGAAACGTGGCCGCAGTATATGTATGGTTTATGGCTTTTGAATATTTTTTGGCTATTTCTTCCGGATATGTATTGATAATGGTTTTAGAATAGATGGCTATATCTTCTTAATTTGTGTAGGTGATACCTTCCAAATAGTTGTTCAATCTTTTCTAATTAAAAGAAATAAGAATAATAATGAGATAGTATTATATAAATTAGTCCTTTCGTACTAAATTAAATTCTGTCAAAGACAGGTTTTTATTTATTTATTGTTGACGGTTGTGGAATTCAATAAGCATATTTTTATCATAAGTTTGCATTTATGTAATATTAGTTAATCAATCATATATGATCATTATATGTAATTTTAAAAAATTTTAATTCCATAAAGCAAGGTAAAGAATAGTAATAATCATTATTCCTTATTCTTGAAATAACTTAAGAAGAAATATTTTTTAATTTAGAAATTTATTCATCAACCATGAACGTTCATTTCAGAAAATTTTGGAGTGGAAGGATGATTATTTTATATATATATATATATACCAACTATGTGAAAAATACCAGAGCCGGGAATCGAACCCGGGCCTTCCGCTTTACGTGCGGATGCTCAAACCATTGAGCTACCCTGGCTGATTACCAGCTAGGCATTTCTCACGTAACATTCGTTGGCAAAGTCACTGAGTCTGTAAACACAGCTATATCAAGTGACATTAATATTCATGGCACAACTCCAATATACCACGAAATTTTAATTTAATTTAGAAATTTATTCATCAACCATGAACGTTCATTTCAGAAATTTTTGGAGTGGAAGGCTGATTTTTTTTTATACCAACTATGTGAAAAATACCAGAGCCGGGAATCAAACCTGGACCTTCTGCTTTACGTGTGGATGCTCAAACCATTGAACTACCTTGACTGATTACCAGCTAGGCATTTCTCACATAACATTCGTTGGCAAAGTCACCGAATCTGTAAACACAGCTATATCAACAAGTAACATTAATATTCATAGTATAACTCCAATAGACCATGAAATTTTAATTTAATTTAGTTGGTATTTAAAAAAAAAAAAAAAAATTCCACTCCAAAATTTTCTGAAATGAACGTTCATGGTTGATGAATAAATTTCTAAATTAAATTAAAATTCCGTGGTCTATTGGAATTGTGCCATGAATATTAATGTCACTTGATACAGCTCTGTTTACAGACTCGGTGGCTTTGCCAACGAATGTTATGTGAGAAATGCCTAGCTGGTAATCAGCCAGGGTAGCTCAATGGTTTGAGCATCCGCACGTAAAGCGGAAGGCCCGGGTTCGATTCCCGACTCTGGTATTTTTCACATAGTTGGTATAAAAATAAAATTTAAAAAAAATCAGCCTTCTACTCCAAAATTTTCTGAAATGAAATATTTTTTGTCAATGATTTTGTTTGTTCATTAGTTTGTTGTGTTTCTTTAGTAAAAAGTTTGTAGTAAGATTCCAAACATTGACATTGATGTAGCTTTCAAAAATTTCCACAGCTCAGAGGATTTTAAATAAAGCTAAAAAAAAAAAAAAAAAAAAGTATATGCATATATATATACATGGTTTCCTGGTAGATTATTTTTTGCATAAAAATAGTCAGTATCAATTTTCTGAATAATTTTATTGTCTAAGTTTAATAAAGTTAAAGGGAGAGCATTATATACAAATAGAAAGTTTAAGTGGACTCCTGAAGAAATTTGTTCTAAATATCTAAACTACTTGATATTAAACTAAATGCATAAAAATTTAATATATATAAAATAAATAAATAAAAGAGAAAAGAAATTAACTATTACCTTATCTAGTTGCTTGAAACAAGCTATTGACTGTGTTAATTCTTTTGAATGTAGATGAGAATGAGCTTTAACCCACAAAGAAAGCCTAAAAAAATATACATGTTTAAAAAAAAATTAAGTAAGAAATTAAGTATACAAATAAACATAGTTAAAAACTAAAATTTCAAATATTAATTTTATAGATTCAGTCTATTTTGCTAAGATAGCAAAGTACCTTAAGTACCAAATTTTATCACTTTCCACATAAAAGTCTGGGGTCAGTCCAAACTTTTCAGACAAGGCCCTGTTTTGGAAAAATTGTGAAAAATCTACATGAGTAATTTTGTGAATCAAAATTAGTGTGAAAATGAAGTTCTTCTGAACTTTTCAGCGGATCCTCTTTTTGGGAAATTGTGAAAAATATAATTTTGCAATATAAAATTGCAATTAAAATCGTTTCGTTTTAGACAATGAAGGTTTACTTTTATAGAACTAAATTAATATGCACAGAAACTTTTCAGAAATTAGAAATTGAATATCAGCTTTTTGGGGAAATACAGCAAAGCACGTCCGATTATTCAGGCAGTCTATTTGCTCCACGTAAGATTAGTTTTCAAAATGAAAGAGATTTATCAACATTAATTTCATGAAGGGTCCTTCTTTTAGGATAAAATTTTTTGTGAAGGGTCTATTTTTAAGAAATAAAATTTTGTGTAAGGTCCTATAATGGACCCAGTTTTACCTCTGGACAAACCCCTGAAAGTATGACATAATCAAGCCAATTTTATATAGTTGGCGGTAATTTTTTATTTACTTGTTTTTAAATAATTTAACATAAAAATGTAGTTTAAAAACAACCAAAAAGAAAAACTTATGGCTGCAAAGACGGATGAAGATTCAAAAAAGAAAAAAAAAAACTTTTAAAAGAAGCTTTATTCTGCCCATTACTAGGTCTATCAATACTAAAACAGAAAAATTCTTAATACATATTATGGTTAATCATCAAAAAGTTATTCTAGATGATTATTTGATTCTTCAGCATCTGGATGTTAAAAAACTAAAATTTTGAACTATCTCCCTACTCCCAAACTAGGAATAATCAAATTATCACAAACTGAAATTTTGTAGAAATTTTATTTAAAAAAAGTCAATATCTAGAAAACCGATGCAAAGTTAAAATTTTAACAGCTCTTAAGAAATTTCTGCATTTTAAGATGGTTAAAAAATCACATTAAACATCATCTATTTACATTTTTTGTTTCTTTTCATGGGAAAATGATACAAGGATCAATCCAGGTTTTGATTTTTAGAGCCCATTTTCATGAAAAATAAGTATCTTTGAGAAAATTTAATTTTGTGAGGGGGGAGGGATGTATGCATATATAACTATATACAGGGTGTTTTAAAAGTCTCAATACACCAAATCATCTCAAAATAAAAGTGATTTTGCTGAACCTAATGATTTAAAATATTTGTGCATTCTATTCATGTATCAGATGAGGTGTCTTAGGTAAGACTACACGTAACAAACACTCCATTTTTAAAAAATGGAAATTCATATCGTTTCTTCACAGTATCATGTTAAGCGGAAATATCTGTTTAAAAAAATGAATTGTTTTAACATTTTTCAAAGTAGGGGACTCTGGGGCTTGATTGTTATGTTCGAATAAAAGTTTGAAAACCCCACATTATCTAAAAGGTACCCACTTCCAGTTTTCCAATTTTCACCAAAATTTGGAAAATTCATCTGTATACCAGAACTGTCTCATTTCTGAAGTTTCGTAGTTCTATCCTTATTAATTTTGGAGATATGATAGTCAGAAGATTCCCCACACACACATACACATACTGAACAATTGCCAAAAACTACTTTTTTGGACTCGGGTGACCTTAAAACATGTAAATCATTTGAGAACTCCATATTGAATTTCCGTACCGAATACAATATTTCCATTACCTATGGTAGTCAGATAATGAAAGTAAAAAAGGCTTAGCTCAAAATTGCGAGTTTTTTTTTTTTTTTCAGTTACACCTCTTTCTCATGAGAGCAGTGATATAAAGTACTATATGCATCATGTGAAGACACTTGAATTATAGGTGGGTGGTTTGCAAGGAACCAAGCACCGTAACCAGATGTCTATTATACTACCAGTGAAGGCATTTTGTGCTCAAATATAAAAGAAAAAGTAAAAACAAAATTTAAAAAAGTAAAAATGAAAGAAAAAAATTTCAAAACTATATGGCCATTTTGAACTTCTTAAGTTCCTTCCTCAGTATTAAAGACAAAATAATTTAAACATGATAAAAAGAGGAAAACAAAAAGAAAACAAAAAGCTAAAACGCCAAAACTTGTTGGGCAAGCATGGTCCAAAACCTGGAACAGAAAGGCAAGTTGTGAAAAGTGTCATGGGTATAAATACAAAAGCTTGAAGTGATGCAGTTGAAGTGGGGACCAATAGGAAGTGTAATACAGAAACCATTTCAACTAGTATGTTGTGGCCACCATAAGACTTTCTCCTATATTTTCCTATACAAATTCACTCAGTAACAATATATTAAAAAAACAAAATTCCAAGTTTTTTTTTGTTAAAAGTAAAAAAAAAATTAATAACTTTGTTTTAAATTATCACATACATATTGTTCAACCATTCACCATTCATTTTAAAGGTATTGACGAGACCTTTTGAAAGATACCCATCTTGAAAATTTACCCCCCCCCCCCACACCTGGGGGGAAGTACCCCCAAATTCATATTAATTTTACAATCACAGGTTAAAAATAACTCTCATTATGTACATTTATACGAAATTTTGTCCTATACTGCCATGTTAAAAATTTAGAAAAAATACGATCACACAGCGTCACCTGTAGAGCAATTGATCCCCAAATCTAATCAGCACCAGTTTATGTCAGGGGCCAACTAAATACCAAGTTTGGTTAAATTTCGTTAAAAAAATTTTTTTTTAATTACCGATTGTTTTTCTAAGTTTTTTTTCGTAAAAAGTAAACAAAATCGATAACTTTGTTTTAAATTACCACAGATTTATAATTCAACCATTCGTTTTAAAGGTATTGACGAGACCTTTCGAAAGATACCCATCTTGAAAATTTACTCCCCTCGAGGGGACTTCCCCCCCAGGGGGAAAAAATTTTCCCAGTTGACTATCTCTATTATAAATAATTCTTGTAAATTTCATAATGATTACTAAAAAATAATTCTCTTTATGCACATTTATACAAAATTTTGTCCTATATCACCATGTTAAAAATTTAGAAAAAGCGGGATGGCAACGCCACCTGTTAGACAATTTTTACCAAAAGTTGATAGGCACTAATTTATGTCAAGGTGCAACTACATACCAATTTGTATGAAATTCAGTGCAGTAGTTCCTGAGATACAGTTGCCACAAAATTTTGTCACACACACACACAGACTGACAGACAGACAGACAGACATTTTCTAAAAATGGTCAAATCGTGTTCTACAGCTCTCAAAACGTGTAAATCCATCAAAAACCCGAGGTCGAAAATTTTTATGAATCGAATACTTTCTTCTATTGAATATAGAAGAAAGTAAAAAGAAGGGTGGAAGAGGGAAAATGGGGGTTGTACTTGTTAGCTCAGAGAATTAAAACTATAAAAGAACATTTCAATATACTTAAACAGTGGACTGTAATAAGAACTTGACACACTAGAGGTGATTTTAACATCACAACTACATTTATTTAAAGCTTTAAAATGGGAGTAAAGAATGCTGCCAGCCTCCCATGAGCGGAGTTACAAACTGAACTGAGCTCCGAACGAAGGAGCGAACTTTTCAGAGTGCGCAGGCGCAACATACCGCCCGGCGTTGAAATGCAAATTTCAAAGAGTTACACAAATTTATACATGAGACATAACCATAGAAACATATGTTGGAAATACAAACTGATTTATAGATTAATCACATTGAAAAATAAAAACAATAATTAACAATTTTAACTTATAAATGAAACAATCTATATATGCAAGGTAAGTAAATAAAACCAAAGGAAAACTTATAGCAATATTAAGAAAATTATGTATTATTTCCTTTCTCAATTTTTAATAGATTTTTTTTTTTTTTTTAAGAATATATTTATTTAATATATTTTTTATAATATACCATTTTTCATATCTAAACAAGAATAAAACAAATGTCCATAATATAAACTGTCATTTTTCAATAGAATATAAGCAGTAAAATGAAATTAATATTTTGATGATTTAGTTTAGATTAACATTCATCCCTTATAAGAAAATAAAGCAAGAAAATAGTAAAACACTATAATAATTCAACAATGCACATTTAATTCTCAATAGGCAAAATAGCTAATTTTGAAATAGCTCTTTTCAGTATTCCATTTTTTGTTCGAATATCTACTACTCTCACAATATTATCCCTTCCAATATAGGTTTTAGTAATGCGGCCTAGTAACCATTTTAGAGGGGGCAAATTATCCTCTTTTATGACGACCATATCGCCTACCTTTACGTTTTGTTTTTCAAAGTAACTTTGCTGTAGATTATTTAAGTAATTGTTAGACCAAAATTTCCAAAATGTTTGAGATAGTTTACAAGTTTGTTGCCACAAATTTAATTTATTGGTTTGAATGTTGGTCAGTGAGGGTTCGGGGATGGCCGTTAACGATCGACCGATAAGAAAATGACCAGGGGTCAAAATTTCCAAATCCTCTATGTCTGCCGAAAGAGGGGTTAATGGACGCAAATTCAACATGGATTCAATCTGAATCATGATGGTTTGAAAGGCTTCGTATGTCAGTTTAGCATCACCTATAATACGCTTGTAATAATACTTAAAAGATTTAATCCCGGCTTCCCATAAGCCACCAAAATTTGGTGCCCTGGGAGGAATAAATTTCCATTCTATTTTCTCATTTAAGGAGAAATTTGCCAAATTTTCATCTTGTTGGGTAATTAATTAAAAAAATTCTTTTAAGTCTTTATTAGCTCGAACAAGATTACTCCCATTGTCTGAAAAGATTTTAGCACATTTACCTCGTCTGCCGATAAAACGTTTCAAGGCAGCAATTAGTGACTCTGAAGTTAAGTCAGAGACGATTTCTAGGTGTATTGCCTTAGTTGTAAGGCAGACGAAAAGAGCAACATAAATTTTAATGGGAGCCCCTTTTCTTTGATGCTTATTTTTTATAAAAAATGGGCCACATCTATACCCGTACTATTGAATGCGAAAACAGGATTTATCCTCTCTTTAGGCAGATCACCCATTTTTTGAGAGCATAACTTAGGGTTAGCTCTAAAACATTTGACACAATTATGGATAATTTTACGACATGCATTTCGACCATTTAAGGGCCAATATTCTTGCCTAATGTTATAAAGTAATGTCTGAGGACCTGAATGGTGAAGTTTTCCATGAAAATGTTTAATAATTATCTCACTGAACTTACCCTTTGGCAATATTATAGGATGTTTTTTCTTATAGTTCAAATCTGCGTTATGCAACCTACCTCCAATTCTTAATAAACCATCTGAATCTATAAACGGTGCCAGGGGGCGAAGCCTGCTGCTAAGAGAAATACAGTTATTAAATTTTATACTTGTTATATCATTCCTAAATTCTCCCTCCTGTAAGGTCTTTAGTATAAAATTTAGTGCAGCCGTCTTTTCTTCCGGACCTAGGTATCCAGTTTTTCTTTCCCCTGGATGTCTTATGTTGTTGATAAACCTGAAAATAAACGCTAAAACATGCACAATTTTAGTAAAACTATTACAAATGGTTAAAATGTCATCAACAAAATTGAAAGGTTGGGTAGTTACATAAAGGGAAAATTTAAGTTCAGAATCATTAAGACGTTTTTTAGTTTCAGAAAAATATTCGTCGCTAGAGTCAGTAATGTCATTAGATAGTTCTAGAGGCTCATGATGAAGAAAATCTGAACATTGAACCAGAACTCGGAAAGTTGATGAGGATGACTTCCTCGTGAAACTAGATCAGCTGGATTTTCGTTTGACTTAACATGCCTCCAACAAAAATTCTTCGTGAGTTCCTGGATTCGAGATATTCGATTTGAAACAAAAACCTTGAGCATGTGGGGTGATGAATTGATCCATGACAAAATGATTGTTGAGTCGGTGTAAAGATATACACAACTTAACTGTAAATTTAGTGATGTGATTACCTTTGATATCAGTTTAGATAACAATTCAGCGGCACAAAGTTCTAGGCGAGGTATTGTCAACACTTTAAGAGGAGAAACTCGGGACTTACTACAAAGTAAGCTCACATGTATATCGTTTGAAGTGGTGATCACACGTAAATAAACTACTGCGCCATATGCCTCTTTTGAAGCATCCGAAAAGCCGTGGAGCTGCAGTTCACGACAGTTAGTATTTGAGAACACGAAACGTGGGATCGTAATATCTTTAAGCTCCTTTAGAGCATTTCGGAACTTTATCCATGTGTTTTTCTCTTGTGTTGGAAGTTCCTGATCCCAATCAATTTTCAAAAGCCACAAATTTTGCAAAAATATTTCAGCCTGTACTATCACTGGTCCTACTAGACCTAATGGGTCAAAGAGTCTCGCGATCTCTTTCAGAACACCACGTTTGGTGATTGTATTTGAATAATCTGATGACACCGTGAAACTGAAATTATCATCTTTGGGATTCCATTTTAGCCCCAGTGTTTTCACCGAAGGTTTCTCATCTTTTTCGAAGTGATAGTCTTGCTCACTGTAAGGGACCTGTTCTAATAATTCTTTGGCATTTGATGCCCACTTATGCAGCTCTAGTCCACCAGCCGTTAACATTAACAACAGCTGTTTCTGAAGTTCCAGAGCAGACGACACTTCATCAGTTCCCGTTAAAATGTCGTCTACGTAAAAATCCTTAAGTGTGGCGGCAGAAGCTAACGGATATTTAGCCCCTTCATCACTAGCTATTTGTTTTAGTACACGAGTGGCCAAATAAGGAGCACATGTTGTGCCGTATGTTACAGTTAATAATTTATAGATTTTAGGCTTTTCCGTAGGGGTTTTATTCCATAGAATACATTGCCAGTTACAATGTTCAGGATTAACCCATATCTGTCTATACATCTTTTTAACATCCGCAGTGAAAACTATTTTGTGCGTACGAAAACGTAATAAAATGGCACACAAATCATCTTGCACTACACCTCCATTTAATAAACAATCATTTAAAGATAACCCATTGGTAGTGGGTGAACTGGCATTGAATACAACCCTTAACTTAGTTGTGCTGCTATCAGGCTTAAGTACAGCATGATGTGGAATAAAATATTTAACAGTGTTTATTTCATTATCATTTAATTCTCGCATGTGGCCTAACTGTTCATATTCATGCAAAAAATTTACATACAATTCAGAAATGTTGGGATTTCTATTTAATTGTCTGTATAAACTATTTAACTTTTGTTTGGACGAATGGAAAGAATCTCCTAATTCAGAATTATTTTTCATTGGTAAGTTCACTATGTACTTCCCGTTTTCATCTCTGCGATATGTTTCCACAAACTGCCTTTCACACTCTATTTCTTCCTTATTTCTCATACTAGGTGAATCTAGTATATTTTCAATCTCCCAAAATCTTTTCATAGTATTTTCTAAATTGGAGTTATCTGACTGGGAAATAATAGCACAATATAATGGATTTGGAGTGCCTTGAACAGCTCCACTAAGTACATATCCAAACACCGTATCCTGTAAAATTGCACCCGTTTCAGGAATTTTTATTTTATTGGTGAACATTAATTCAAAAAATATTTCGGCCCCAATCAGTAAATCAACATTGTTGTTATTTTTGAATAATGTTTTATCAGCCAGTTTAATTCCCTTTGGAATATTTAATTTTAATATATTATTATAATTTATTGGTAACGCATCAATAATTTTTGGTACAATCAAAAATTCCAGATTAGCTGAAAACGAATTATTCTCATTTGTTATCAGTGCTTGTGTTTTCGTTTTTATATTTATCGGAATTCCCGACAACGCCGAAAGAGGAATGTTTATTTTTTCTTTTTTCAATCCTAACTTATTTATAATTTTTGCTGTTGCAATATTAGACTGTGAGGCGCTATCAAGAACCGCCGTAGCAGGGTGATAAAATCCGTATTCATCTAATACAAAAACTGTGGCCGTTGCTAATATAACTTTTATTTTCAGAAACAAAACAAGTAATCGGCGGCGACTGATGGCTTTCAGTCGATCTATCTGCGGCTTCAAGCAGACGATCGCTATGAATATCATAGTTGGAAGAGGGGGTTGCACTCTCTTTTGAAACAGGAAGTAATAAATCTTTGTCTTTATGAAGTAATGAATGATGTCTGGAGCCACATTTACTGCATGCATACTTAGAATTGCATTTAGCTATTTTGTGGAATCCGAAGCAATTTAAACAAAGATTATTCTTTCGAATAAATTCATATCTTTTTTCTGTTGTGAAATTAAGAAATATATCGCATTTATATAGCGTGTGAGAACCATTTTTGCATAATGTACAGAAGTTAGAATTATTTCCTTGCATTTTTACAACTAAACTTCTGGGATAACTAGACTTATCATTAGTATATTTTGAGGACTTAAGCGGTAAATTTCGATGTACACTGCCTAAAACTAAACACTGTTTTTCAAGGAATTCTAGAAACTGATCAAAGTCAGGAACTTCGTTGTTCTTTAATGTAAGTTCGTAGTTTTTGCGAGTTTCCCGATCCAATTTTTGCAAAACAATGTTCAATAACATAATATTAGAAAGATTATCGCGTTCATATTTCAATACTTTTAACGCTCTTAAATTCTTTAAAATACAATCCAATAATTTTCGTAATTCTTTACCAGATTCATGAGTTATTTTTTCATAAATAATAATTGTTTTTATATGAGCATCTATAATAGCTCTTTTATTTTCAAACCGCTGTTCTAATGTTTTAAAGAGAGAATCATACGTATCGTCACTGGTTTCTACTGTTTTTGCTTCGCCTTTCAACGCAGCGCGTAAGTAAAACAATTTTTAATTTGGAGTTAATAATTTATTATCATCCATTAAATTTAGAAACTGAGTTTTAAATACACCCCATTCTTCAAATTTTCCTGAAAATACTGGTAAAGGTATCTGGGGTAAATGCATACTATGATTTGGAAAAATGTTTCTTTCAGCTCCTAACGATCTATTATTTGAATTTATGTTATTCACATTGTCACTACAGTTAATTAATAAGGTATTGAATCTTACCTCTAATTCTTGAAATTGAGAATCTAACTCACTTAACTCTTCTTCTATTGCAGGAAACTCATCATCTTTGGCCACTTCATAATATTCCGCTTTTAAATCCTCGAATTTATTTTGAAGTTTTTCTAAAATTGCTATTCTCGTGGTTATTTCTCCCTTTTTGGTTAATTCGTCATTAGGAATATTGAGTAACTTTGTGAATTGGGATTTTATGTTCCCTTTTTTTCTGTTTAATGCGGTTAAAGCCATTATTATTTTCTTTTTGAAAACGAAATTGTGCTAGTTACGCTGTGGTCGCACGGACCAAAAAATGTTAGCTCAGAGAATTAAAACTATAAAAGAACATTTCAATATACTTAAACAGTGGACTGTAATAAGAACTTGACACACTAGAGGTGATTTCTTTATACATTCTAGAATCTCACAAAGTAAGTTTAAAATGAATATTAACATTTATGTTATGGATGAAAAAGATTGGGAGTCAGAAGGCTTCCGTGAAATGATTGATTCCTAGCTAATGGGGTTTCTTTTTTAGTAACGAATGATATTCACAACTTTTTAAAAAGCAGAAGAAATCGATTTAATATCGGAAGCCGGAAGGGAAGACTAACTCAAAAATCAGAAAAGTTGGCAACTATGAATAAAAGTGAAAATAACAAATAAAGAAATGTCAAGTTTGAAAAATCAGCGTTTTCCGATAATTTTCGGATTAACAGAGCACGCTGATAAAAATCGGAGAACTTGGCAGCTATGTTTATCTGATATCACAAGAAATATTAGCAAATCATAAAATATATAAAATTTGCATCTACAAAGAAAACAGACTAGGAATATTAAACAAGTACAGTAATCTAGAGACATAATGTGAATTGTACTTTATTTTTAATTTTGGCATATTTTTTTAGATGTTCAATTAATCTGCAATGCTTTAAACCAGGAGTCGCCAACTTTACGACTCCACGAACCACTTAATTTCTAATTTAAAGTCTCTTAGACCACTAATGCTATTGATTAAAAATGTAAATATATTTGTAGAATAATAAGAATATACCCATTTCATATATATATATGAAATAAACTTACTTCATATAGAACATTACAAACGCTCATTTTATTAAAAGAAAAATGTTAATACTTATTTAATCACAAGGACGACGGTTAAAGGTTGTTCGATTGTATAAAACAATTACAGAGAAAGAACGGGAGCACTTTTATATCACATCCATATTATAATAACTCCACCGAAAGATAAAATTAAACCATTAAATTGCTATTTCCATACACAAAACAGTATTTACTAAATTTAGTAATTGGTATATTATATAGTTAGCTTATTAAAACCCAAAGGAAATTTACAACCCACATTTTTTTAATGTACATTTTAAACCTTTAAAGAATTCAAATATTCTGAAAAATTTAGAACAATTCTTAAGTCAATATCAAATGTAACAGAAATACAAAATGATTACTAAGCCTGTTAATTAAAATTCAAGTTTTTTTTAATAAAAGATTTTCATTTATCCTCTCTTTCATCCAGAAAATTCTTAAGTCTAATGTTGAGAGTATGATACTTTTATTAAGATCAGTAAAATTTTTAATAAAACATTTTTTTAAATGACAAGATTTTTCTGCGGAGCACCGGTTGGAAACCACTGCTTCAAACTATCTGCAATGCTAGCTGCCACGTGGCACTGTTTCTGCTACTAGGAATTTTAAATTTCAAATTAGTTTAGATATTATTAAAATGATTAGTAAACTTACTTCAGTACTTCTTTATAACATGTGATTGCAGATCTGTCCATACCATTTTGATGATACAGTTTCGCTAAGGCCATATTAACACACGGTGTTTTCTGCTTAGCTGATATGCTTTCCAGCTAAAATTATGCAACTGATATCAAACTAAACTCAATGAATTCATTTACATACAATGAGTAAATAATGAAGCAAAAAAAGTTAAAATGCATACCAGAGCAATCGCATTTGAATACTGCTTCAAATTTAGAAGACAAAGGTAAATTTTGTATTTTACATCTACCTCAGACGTAACTTCCTAAATATAGAAAGGAGACTCAATATATTAAACTTCAAAAACATATTTGAAGACTTGATAAAATGTAAGAAAACAGTTAAAGTAAAAATATTCAAAACATACTAATCACAATTTAAATAACCTTGAAAGAGAAAGAATAAAAAAAATTTAAAACAAACATAATAAATTACAGGGTTGGGTTTTTGCCGGCAAAAATGCATTTTTGCCAGGACAGCGGCAAAAAGTGGAAAAAACCAGGCAAAAAGCAGCAAAAATTGGCAAAAATGGAAAAAATTAGTAAAAGTGGAAAAATAAAATTAGAACAACACAATCCCTTTCAATTTTCACCCTTTACACTTTGGCACCTCAATGAAAAAAATGTTTGAAGATTTTTTAATTTAAAAAGTAATTATAATTAATTAATTAATAATAATAATATATAACCAGTGCCCGACAAATTCCAGGTGCCAGGGTGACTATAAATATCCATTAGTGACCAGTTACGGCAAAATGACAAAGAAAATTCATGCATTTACAATATTTTTAACCGACTTCAAAAAAGAAGGAAGGTTCTCAATTCAAACCGTATGTTTTTTTTATGTTTGTTAGCTCATAACTTCTGAACGGATGCTCCAATTTTTATACTTTTTGTTTTGTTGAAAAGGTCTTGGTCTGCAATAGGTCCCATTGTAATATATTTACGATCTAAAGAAAATACAGGGTGCCCAAAAAAATCAGTCCCAACTCTTTTAACTGCTAAATGGCTGCAGCTATAGTGATAAAAATGGTGTGTAAGTATAGCAAAGTGGCCATGCAGTACAAGGTTAAACTGCTTGCAGCGCCACCTGGTGGAAAATAGCGGAGTTAGTGTTCCTATCTCGAAAACGGTCTAAAGAAAAAGTGAATTACAAAGCTTAAGAGTATCACCGATTTAGTACAAAAAGATAGTTTGGACATTCATGCTAACGTTCCTATCTCGGAAACGGTTGAAGACAGGGGGAAAAAGTGAATTATAAAATTGCAGAGCATCATCGATTTAGTAGGAAAAGATAGTTTTGATATTGATGCTAAAAATACAATGCTAAAAACGTGCATTTTTTTGTTCGCAATTTCTTACACTATGCACACTTGAGCTACATTGCTCACGTTGTAGCGTAGCTGGTGAGACAAACGCTATATAGTTCAAAATACGGTTACTGGATACTTTTTGTTTTGTTGTAGAGATCTTGGTCTGAAGAAGGTCCCATTATAACATCTAGTAGTTCCCATTATAACATCTTTACAATCTAAAGAAAATAAAGCGCCATCTGGTGAAAAACAGCGGAACAAAAACGGTTCAAAAACGGTTCAAGATGGGAATAAAGTTAATTACGAAGTTGTAGAGCATCATCAATTTACTACGAAAAGACAGTTTTTAGACATTATTGCTAAAAACAGAACGCTTAAAACGTGCAGTTGTTTGTTCGCAATTTCCTACACTGTGCACAATTGAACTATGTTGCACACTTTGCAGCGTAGCGTATGACACGTATACTCTGTGATTCAAAGTACTGTTACTGTAAACGGTCACATCGATTAGCGCAAAGTCGTTTTCAACCAACTTCAGAAAGGAGGGTGTTCTTAATTCGAGCTATGTGTTGTTGTTGGTGTTTGTAAGCTTATAACTTCGTAAGAGATGCTCTAATTAACCGACTTCAAAAAGGAAAGGTTCTCAATTCAAAGCGTATGTTTTTTGTTTTTGTTTTTGTTTGTTAGCTCATAACTGCTGAACGGATGATCCGATTTTGATACTTTTTTTTGTTTTATTGGAAAGGTCTTGGTCTGAAATAGGTCCCATTGTAAGATCTTTACGATCAAAAGAAAATACAGGGTGACCAAAAAAGTCAGTCCCGACGCTTTTAACTGCTGAACAGCTGCAGCTATAGCAATAAAAGTGATATGTAGGTATAGTAATGTGGACATGCGCTACGCGATTCAACTGCCTAAAGCGCCACCTGGTGGAAAAGAGTGGAGTTAACGATCCTATCTCGGAAACGTTTCAAGACAGGGAAAAAAAGTGAATTATAAAATTGTAGAGCATCATCGATGTAGTACGCAAAGGTAGTTTAGACATTAATGCTAGAAACAGAACGCTTAAAACGTGCATTTGTTTCTTCACAATTTCCTATTTTGTGCACACTTGAACGACATTGCATATGTTGTAGCGTAGGGGGTGACATTTATGCTATGTAAAATTCAAAGTATGGTTATTGTAAGCGATCACATCAATTAACGCATAGACGTTTTAAACCGACTTCATAAAGGAAGAGGTTCTCAATACAAACCATGTTTCTCGTTGTTATTGTTGAAATTTGTTAGCTTATAACTTCGTAAGAGATGATTTAATTTTTATACTTCTTTTGATGTCGTAATGATCTTGGCCTGAAAAAGATTTCATTATGATTTCATTAAGGTATAAACAAATTACATTATACTCACAAAAGTCTATTCTCACTCTAACTGCTGAACGCATGCAGCTACACTGGTAAAAGCAGTATGTAAGTATCGATGTTGAAACTTTTGTCCGTCAGCTGCAATGCATATTTTGCTCTTTGTTTGAACTTTACGCTGCGCAATTTCCAGCGCAGCGGGTGACACGTATTCACTGTAAAGTTCAATATATACGCCTAACAGAATTTTCGGTTGCGAATATAGCGTATCCGTTCTTTACATTTGTAAAGACTTTTTAATTTAACGTATGTTCGTTCAATACATAGTTTTTTGCTCATATCCGATAAAGGCAAGAAAAGTGACACAACTTAAAAATGCTGTATTTGAGAAAAATCAACATAAAACTTGACTAGAAAAAAACTGGCACAACTGTCTCTCGAGTGGATAACTTTCTAGATGGAGATGTAACTTTTTTGTTCACATTGGGTGCATTTCATCTATTTTTCAGTGACATAAACCATTTTTTGAGTAATGTCACTTTTCTTGGAAGTCGTGATTTATGAAACTTCCGTCGAACGTCTTCTGATGCTCTGCTGTATAAATAAGTTTTCACTGAAAAGAGAAAAATAAAATCTTTTTGTAAAAAAATAGAACCGACTCCAAAAAGTAACTACAATTCAAACAACTAAAAATTAAAACAAATTGGCAGAAAATGGAACTGTAAATTGCGCCTAAAAGTATAAAATAATTTCCTTCGCCAAACAACCTATAACACTACAATTAATGATAACTTTTGAAGTCGGCGCAAAATTAAATAAAAATTGATACCTTCATTCAATACAAAAATCAAATCCTATTCAAAATAGACGTCTCCCATTGTTACCTGCAAAACGCAGCCGAAAACTACTTTGATTCAAGAAAACAAATAAGATTTCGTAAGCAGCATAAGTTGGCGAAGATGCTGGTATCTGACGTCCTTGGTGAAAGAATAATCGCAAAATTATCTGTCAAACATATTTAATTTCTTTGGGATATCATGAATATTTTGATAAGGTATATCAAGAGAGTAATTAAGAATATGAAACAACACATCGTACAATATATATTATGAAAATATACATCTTGCGTGTATATTTTTGCCTTACATTTTGATCGCCAAATTGAAAAGCCATCAAGGATGATAGTTATCAAAGTTATACCAAATTTACAAAGGAAACTCTAACTTCGTAGAAACATAAATACCGCATTGTGAAGAATGTTCACTGTTCTATGTAGATGCTACTAATGGACCAATTGTATACAGTGATAAAATAATAAAGGAAACATGAAAATGGATCATTCGAGACAACAGCATTTGTTGCTACCGATCTAAAGACAAACCTTTAAAAACTAATTAAATTTTATTTAATTTTGCGCCGACTTCAAAAGTTATCATTAATTGTAGTGTTATAGGTTGTTTGGCGAAGGAAATTATTTTATACTTTTAGGCGCAATTTACAGTTCCATTTTCTGCCAATTTGTTTTAATTTTTAGTTGTTTGAATTGTAGTTACTTTTTGGAGTCGGTTCTATTTTTTTACAAAAAGATTTTATTAATGTATATTTTTGTTTTTCCTCCCACCTTCTTGTCTTGGTATAAAAGATGACATTGCTGATGTATTGAATGAATTGTATGAGTTTAATATTTTCTGAAAAATTTAACTATTTCTGTTTTTGAAAAATGTTTTTCCATGAAAGATAAATTCCCATATTTGATAAATCTTCTTATTGGGCTTAGAAAGCAGAGCACGCAAATAATCATGCATATTGATGAGTCCATAATTAAACGAAACACTTTTTAACTAGACAAACACACACATAACATGGTTACATACAGAGAAAAAAAAAATCCAACAAGTACAGGTAAAACATGCGCCGTACGAACAGTTCAAGTGGTGGCGCGCCAGTCGTTATTGGAATGATGTATTATACAGTGAAGGAGGGTAAATACAAGAGGCATTGGTAATAATAATAAAAGTAGAAAATAAATGTAACCTAACACTCCCCCACAATGTCGACGTATTTACCCAAATAACAATGTTACATCTTCCAATCCCATAATTTTACAACAGTTGTAATGTTTTGAAGATGTTAGTGCCTTTGTAAGAATGTCAGCCCCCATATGTTCAGTAGACACAAAATTTAAATCAATAATTCCATTTTTCAGTGCATCCCTTATGAAATGATGCCTAATATCTATGTGCTTAGTGCGCTTATGAAAGATCGGATTTTCAGCTAATTTAATAGATCCTAAGTTATCTGTAAATATATTCACTTTTTCAATTTTGCCATCAGATAACTCATTTAGTAATTTACATAAATAAATCCCTTCCTTAGTGGCATCGGATAAAGCCATATATTCGTCTTCCGTTGATGAGAGAGCCACGGTACACTGTTTACAGCTTTCCCATGTAGTTGCACTCCCGCAAAATATGAAACAGTAACCTGTATATGACCTACGGTCATCGAGGGAATTCCCCCAATCCGCATCAGTGTAGCCGATTAACGGCTCATTACTTTTTCTAAATACAAGTCCAAAATTTATTGTTTTCTTTAAGTATCGTAAAACTCGTTTAGCGGCAGTCCAATGAGTTTTATCAAAACAAGTTAGAAATTGACTTAATTGACTAACGGAATTTGCAATGTCCGGCCTGGTGGAAGTTGCAAGATACATCAAACTTCCAACTAATTCACGGTAGGGATATTTGTTTTCACAACACTTTTCGGCCTTTTTCAATCGAACGCTTGTATCCATAGGACAAGCTACGGGCTTGGCTTCTGTCATGCCAAAACGCTCTAAGAGCTCTCTAATATAACTATGTTGACTCATTGTTATAAGGCCATTTTCTAACTGAAAATTTATCCCTAGACAATATTTAACTATACCTGAATATTTAACATCTAGTTTTTCATTAAGATGAATTATGAAGTTTTCTAACATATCAGGGTCCTGTGACATAAACAATATGTCATCAACGTAAATCATTATAAGAGTCAACCCTTTATCACTTTTAATATAATATAAACATGGATCTGCATTTGTTTGTTTTGCTCCGAAATCATTCAAAATTTTATTTAATTTAGTGTTCCAACACCTCCCGGCTTGCTTCAGACCATAGAGCGATTTTTTTAACAAAAGAACTTTATTCCCTACATTTAGATATTTAAGAATCTTAGCTGCTTTATCAGATATGTCCCTATCGCAATTTTCATTTATAATTATTTGAAGTATTTCTTTCAAGTAATCGGGAACTTCCATAAAAATTTCCTCATCTAATTTTCCATTCAAATATGCTGACGTTATGTCAAATTGATGTATTTTTATTCCTAATTTAGCAGCATAACCTGCCAAGACTCTAATCGACCCCATTCTTGCTACCAGAGCAAAAGTCTCACGAAAATCTATACCTATTTTCTGACTAAATCCCCGAGCTACTAATCTCGCTTTATATTTCAAAAGAGATCCATTTTGATCATATTTATTTGTAAGGACAAATCTACCTTTAATGCATTGTTTTCCGGGCTTTTCTACTACTTCGAATGTATCATTTTTTAATATTACTTTTATTTCGTCAGTCATCGCTCTATACCAGCTAGAAGATTCGGAACCCTTCAAAGCATTATTTATTTCTATTTCCGAATTAAAACTATAAACAGTATTAGCATTTGACTCCGGCTGTCGAATTATTTCGCGATTACGCAATGATAATATATTTTTCTCTTCTGAAGCTTCGAAAGGCGCTGAAACAAGGTCACGTGACAGTTCATCTTTTTCATTTTTTATTTGAGGAGGAGAAATTTTCTTTTTTAACTGTGACTCATTTTGCGAATGTGATTCGCTTAATTGTATTTCTCTTTGAGAGGAGGCATCTGGATACAATTGACTTATTTTTGAAAAGTCAGTAGATTTCGCTTCAAAAAATTTAACGCTACGCGAAGTAATTACTTTATTTGATTCAGGAAGATAAATACGAAATGCTTTAGAATTTTCTGAATAACCCACAAATAATTCTCTTTTAGACCTTGCAGAAAATTTATGTTTAGGTTGATTATCGAAATAATAAGAAATGAGACCAAAAGTCTTAAAATAACAAACATTGGGTACTACATTATTCCATAATTCGTATGGGGTTTTTCCATTTAAAGCTTTTGTTGGGCATCTATTTCTTATATAATTAGAAGTGTTAATAGCTTCTGCCCATAAATTTAAGGGTAATTTGGATTTTGATAATAGACAACGGGCCATTTCGACGAGAGTTCTATTTTTTCTTTCAGCAACGCCCGATTGCTGTGGACAATATGGGGTTGTTAATCTATGCTGAATACCATTTTCTTTCAAGAAATTTTCAAATTCAGTACCAATAAATTCGCCCCCATTATCACTCATGAATTTTTTTATTTTTATAGATTTTTCATTTTCCCAAAGAACTTTTATTTCTTTAAAAGCATTTAATGCCTGATCTTTAGTTTTTAAGAATTTTACTGCACAATAACGAGAATAATCATCAATAAAAGTAATAAAATAAAGGGACTTACTTACCTATTGAGGGAATCCTAATGGGCCCACAAAGATCCGAATGAACTATTTCTAACATTTTAGTAACACGATCTGAGTGCTTAGGAAAAGGAGCACGGGTCATTTTATTTAACGCGCAAACTTCACAATTGAAGTCGGATACCTTTTTAATATTTAACCCCCTAATATGACCTTTTAAATTTGAATCAATCAAATCTTTTACATTTAGATGACCCATTCTACAATGCCATTTTTCGATGTCTTCAAATATATTTTTAGAACTATCAATAGACTCACTAGAAAAATTAGCTGCATTATTCACATTATCATTATTATCCCACAAATAATAAAGTTCATTTTTTCTGTCCGCAATTAGAGTCACATTTTTCTTTTTGTTATTTATAATAGCACATTTGTCTTTAAAAGTTACAGTGAAACCTTTATCGCACATTTGTGACACAGACAATAAGTTAGTTTTCAATTCTGGAACTAACAGAGCATCGTTAATTTCAACATTTCAAGTTCACTTCTGTTTTAATTAACACTTTACCAAGACCGGACACATCAGTTGTGTCATTGTTAGCTAAATTTACGGATGTAATTTCTGTATCCTTTAAATCGTGAAATTTAGAGTCATTTTGGCACATATGTCGAGTACAGCCGCTGTCCACACACCAAAGATTTTCAGATTGTCCCTTGGATAATATGTACGTATTCGTTGAATTTGTGCTGGCCAGTAGTCCTAGACTGTTTTGTCTATATTTAAAGGACTTGTCTTTCTCACACTGAGCAGCACGATGACCGAGGCGTTTGCATTTAAAGCAAGTTATTTTTGAATTATCTCTTTCGTTCTGAGTGTACTGTTCAGTAATCTTAGGATTCCTTTTATTTTTATTCCACGGAGCAGGTTTCTTTCGAAAATTCCCAGTCATGAACGCTCCATCGCTCGGTTTGTCATCATGGCACCTTGCGTCGTTTTCTTCCACTATTTTTATTCGGAGTACTTCGGGTTTCGGCAGCTCATCCCTGGATTCTATAGCACAACGAAAATTTTCATAACTGGATGGTAGGCTGTATAACAACATCACAGTTAACAAGTCATCATCTATTTTAATATCCATTTCAGAGAGTTTATCGACAATGTCAAAAAACTTTCGAAGATGATCTCGAATGCTCAGAGAAGAGAAGTCTGCCATTTTATGCTGAATAAGCGCTTTCAACAGTGACGCCTTTCTGGCGGGACCTTTAGATTGGTATATCTCTTCTAATTTTTTCCATATATCAAGAGAAGTTTCACAGTTTTTTATTTGTTTAAGTTCAGAAGGCGATATACACAAGATTATGTCGGCTTTGGATTTTTCATCCATATCACTCCATTTGTCGAACTCTTCTTTTGATTTCGCATCACCTGCCACGAGCTCTGGCTTTGGTTTCGAGCCAGATACATAAATCCAGGATTCACTTTTTATTAAGAGTGCCTTCATCTGTATCTTCCATGTCTCGTAATTATCTTTGTTTAGCGTTTCAATACGTAGTGTTCCATAAGACGCCATTTTCAAACGTGATCGTCTATCTAACAGATAAAAGTCTATTTATCGTAAATAAAAGTTAATTTGCTCTGGGCCCATAACCTATTGGGCTTAGAAAGCAGAGCATGCAAATAATCATGCATATTGATGAGTCCATAATTAAACGAAACACTTTTTAATTAGATGAACACACACATAACATGGTTACATACAGAGAAAAAAAAAATCCAACAAGTACAGGTAAAATATGCGCCGTACGAACAGTTCAAGTGGTGGCGTGCCAGTCGTTATTGGAATGATCTATTATACAGTGAAGGAGGGTAAATACAAGAGGCATTGGTAATAATAATAAAAGTAGAAAATAAATGTAACCTAACACTTCTTACTACTATACTGGTACTTTCCATGTCAACATCTTTGTGTTAAACAAGATTCAAGCATCATAAACACTATCTAAAGCAAACTATGTTTGAATTTACGACGAGAAAGTTTAAAAAGAATCCATTTGATAAATATATACTATTTAAAGGAATTCTGTTCTGAAGAATTAATAGACAAATAGTATTTTAAAGCCAAAACTTAAACACTCTCAATATATTTGATGATTATATTAAAGGTAAAAATAATATTTATTTCTGTGGATTTTTTTTTTCCCCAATAGTTTGTTTTTATCTCAGAGTTGCCAACTTTTCAAAAACAGTTTGAGGAGTATTCAGGGAAATTTTGAGGAGCATTTAGGCTACTTTGAGGAGCAATTTTAAAAATTTAAAAAATACATTTAAAAAAAAAAGAAAGAAACTACTACGGAAGATACTTCTTCCTGGTCTTAGATCCCTTGTGTTGCCAATCAGCCTTAAAGTTGAGTAGCTTTGAATCCATTATTTTATCGATAAATAATTAAAATAAAAATAAAAAATTCGTCAGAAAGTATTTTTTAACGACCTATTAAGCATTAAGATAACTGAAACATTGATATAGTTTAAATGAAAATCAAAATACCACATAATCATAGCATTAGGTTTCTTTCTTCCCCCCTTTTAGCTTATGGTTTTAATTAAACACGCTCTTAGCTAATGTAAACAAATACTTGTTCCTGTTCTGAGTCAGCAATATTTTGATTATGCAATGCCTAGCACTAGAATGTTTTTTCTTTACTATTTATTTATGAGTATTGTAGGATGAAGCGTGTTGAAGAAACTTCAGCTAGATTGTAAAAGTTATTTTTGTTATTTTTTTTATTTTCAAAAGGAGTTGAAGCGCTTTCGTAGATAAAAAATAAAATTTAAAGAATAATGTTTAATGCAGCAACTGTTGGAAATGCAAAATCAAAGTTGATAAGGATTGGATCGCGATTTCTGTCTAGATGTGTGCAAGGAAAGAAAAAAAAAAAAAAAAAGGAAAATAGTTTTTTCTTCTTCTTCAGTGTTTGCCAGTTGCCACTATTCAGTTTTATGTATTTAATAAAAAATATTTAGCTAAGGAGCATCGAAATGACATCGTGGATTTGCGGAGTTTTTAAAATTTTTCGGAGAAACTCCGCAGAAATCGGAGCATTTGGCAACCCTGTTATCTTTATAAATAAAAAATAGTTATTTTCTTAAAAATTTCCTTAGTTTACATTTTTAAATGAATAGTTCATTTATTCAATGTAAAAAATATGAATGACCTGCATTAATTATACAATTATGAAATATTATTAAGTTTTGCGATGAGTATTGTCATAGAAATAATTCGCTATTTCTGGCTCCTAAGATATTGAAACTTTGTCAGTCCCTGAACATAACCATAAAAATAAAACTACAAAATTATATTTTTATTTTATTGAAGTAAAAAAAAATCTTAAGTAAGACATATTCAGAGAGAGAGAGAGAGTTTACTTGCAATTTACATTTCAATTCCAAAAAAATGCATGATCAGTGACTGACTGGCAAATTTTAGAATAGCTGAGTCAATAATTGACTTTTCCCAACTGTAACCAAAAATATGTAATACATTGAAAAACACAAATATTCTAGTAATTAATTATTGAAGACTACTTTTTAGATAGGTAATTTAAATATTTTTAAAAATGAAAAAATTATGTTAATTGTTGATGTTAAAAATTTCATTTTAAAGAAATTTTAGAATGCATTATTTTAATATGATTTACATAAGAATCAGCTGATCGAGAGTGTAATTAAATCTCTGGTTTTAATTTATTAAAATTATGATTTAAACATTAAAATCGTGTAATTAAAATCCTTAAAACCCTGTTTGAAATACTGGTAATTTTTGCCACTGGCAAAAATTGTGGCAAAAACTATTTTTGCCAGGGCGGTTTTTACCATGGTTTTTTCCACTTTGGCAAAAATTGGCCAACCCTGATAAATTACAAAAGAAAAAAATGCAGCAATTGTTTAAGGTGGAAATCATTAGATAAGGACAACCATCATTCTTCGGGTAAAATGATGTATACATGAGTACCTGAACCTTAAGGAGTTATACGAGTTTCAAAGGCTAAAAAAAAGCATATGTATTCTGTATTACTATTTTTGACATAATATATATTTTTCTTAATTCTGAGCACATTTTACCTGAATCCGACATGACTCATGGGTCAGGTTTGTCAGCTAAATTTTTCTTTTGTGGGTCTGGTTGACTGAATTTTTTTTCCTGCAGGCCGGGTTCATTTTCAACGACTCAGGTCAATTATAAAACATATTTCAAAAATTTCTTACCATATTAAGTAGAAATTTGTTTGATATAATTATAAATGTTTAACCAATATAAACATATACAATACACGTCCATAATTAAATATATGCTTCTCTGAATTTTTATAGCAAAGTAAACAAGTATATTGGACAAAAGCAACTGACAAAACCAAAAAACATCAAATTATTATTATTACTTTTTTTTTTTTTTTTTTTTTTTTTTTTTAAGCATTAAACAATGAACTACAAACACTAAATCTGAAAACCATTTTTGTACATTTGACGTACACAACACACATAAACAGTTAAAAATTATTATTACTCCCTGTAACGGCTAATTAATTTCATATTATTTAAAGAAAAGCAAACTAATTTATTTCATTTTAAAATATACCTTATATAGGCTTTTCAATTTTGGCTGATCAATTTCGATCACAATCGTGATCATCTTCAGAGCCACTTGATACGTCGTCGTCCTTCATTTTATAGTTTCGCGGATTGTTGTTTGAGTTACTTCGCTTCACTTCAGATTCCCGTAAGAGGTGTTGCCATGCAGCCGGGATTATGGAACGTTCTCTATTGTTTACAGTGTTGGGGTTAGTGATAATTTCGAGGGCCTCCCGTTTTAGAGCGTAGTTATGGTTATTGTAGGGAGCTATTTTTTGGATGTTAATAGAGTTAATGTTTATTGGGTTATTATTATGGGTAGTGGAGAAAGCGGTAGAGTTTTTTCCCAGTTTAAGATCTGCACGGTGTTCTTTTTCACGATCGGCAATTTTTCGTTTAGTCATTCCAATGTAGCAGGCTTTGTTATTATTGATGTGTTCAAAGTTGATTTTATAAATTCCGGAGGTGTGGTTTTGTGGAATGGGGTCTTTTTCGTTCCGGATGTGTTGAAAAATATTTTTGTCTGGTTTTATTGGAATGTTTACGTTATTATTTTTAGCTTCATTTTTTATTTTAATGCTGGCGCCGTTACAAAATGGGATTGCGGTGGTGAAATTAGGTTCGGGTTTCTGGGCGTTATTGATTTTGTTAAGAGATTTTAGGCGTTTTTTGTATAATTTATTTATAAGATTTTTAGAGTAGTTTGCTTTTGCGGCGATTTTTTTGATATTGTTAAGTTCTTTATTTAGTAATTGTTTGTTAGAGCAGATTAAAATAGCGCGGTTGATATAAGATTGAATGGCGGATAATTTGTAAGTGAGGGGGGTTTTACAATTTTTGTTTATAATTTCAGTGTTAGTGGTGGGTTTTCTGTAAACGGTAGTATGGGAATTTATATTTCCCGGCTATTACCTTTACTTCCACTGTGTGACGTCACTGCTATGTAGTTATGACGATATTACTACGTCACTGTTTGTATCATCCTTTCAATGTATGCGCACGCATCGAGAAGCGCACCTGTTTTTATTCAGATGATGTTTAGTCGTGGTCGAGGGAAAGACGTTCCCGCTTGGATGTAAACCAATGTTTAATTATTGAGTCGACGTCGAGCTGTTATGAGAGACAGACGGTCTTCTCCGCTCGTAAAATATGTATATGTTAGTGTTCTGTAATGTCCCCTTTTTGTTTTAAATAAATGTTGTTATGTTACGATGGTCTGTAGCCGTTCCCCTATATTTTGGGGGCTCGACCTATCCGGAAATACCCCTAGCATCACGAAAAGTCGCTACTTTGGTTTTAAAAAACAGTAGCGTGAAAATGTTGTTCTTCCAAATGTTATTTTGTAAGACGTTATTAAATGAAGTGAACATTTTTTTTCATTCTACGGACGATTATTTTATTAATTAAAATTTTACGATTCAAGAATTTTTTTTCTTCATTCGGACGTTGAATAGAAGACTGTACTATAACTCTGAACACTGGACGTTGTTCAACAACAGACGTAATTTGCCGTTTTTTTTAAAAAAAAAGCTATACCAGAGTAATATTATTTTATATGCCAACATCATGCCGATGACTTGGAGTTTTTCAGTATTAGCGCTCCCTTCTTCATGATCGACGTATTTTTGTTCTTAAAGTGCTGCATTTCCGAAGTGATTCTATTTCAGGTTTTATTCCTGATGTTTTTTTTTTCTACCTTCGTTAGCTGCAATAACCATCGCTGCATCTGCATGGGACTGCCCTTAATGTCAGGTAGGAGCATGCATTTTTTTTTCTCCTCTTTGTATGATAGTATATAAAGAAAAATTTTTTTTTCATTTGTAATTAAAATTTCAAATTCATTCATTGCCGTTTTACGCCCTTTAAAATTATTTGTTTGTTCGTTTTTATATAAATAAAGAATTTTTCCCCCATATTCAATTACTTTCCATGAATAAAGAAATATTCTGTTCCCCAATATTTATTTATTATTCCTAAAAATATATATGTTCTGGTTTTAATCCATTTTTTTTCCCCCAATATTTACTTTAAAAAAAAAAAAAAAAAAAAAAAAGAACAATTTTTTTTATTTTATTTATTTCAGTATCCTTATTTTATTTTTATTGCATCCTAAAAATGGCCCTTAAATTAGGCGACCTTCCGCTAGTTGCAAATTCTTTGAAATATTCTAAAACAAATACCATAAAATTGATAAACACACTATTAGGATACCCAACATTTGATCATCAATCGCGTAAACGTATGCGAAATTTTAGCGGTTTTACTGCCGATTTCGACATTAATAAACATCAAGAACAAATTTTAAAAACATTTTCTTTGTCCAATTTCATATCAGTCGCTAATTCGCTACACTTAGAACCAGTCGGTAGTAAGGAAAATTTATGTAAAGATATTTTTAATGCACTTACTAATTTATCTGAATTTCAGAAAACATTAGATACTAGTTTTTTGTCAGAAGAAGACGATCTCAGTGTAAATAATCATTCTGTTCAAACCCCCTCTTCGAATGTTCCCACTATTACTTCTGTTTTTGAATCTCAAACCCAAACAGAAAGCGTAACTTTCCCTTCGAGTGTTCAAAATATTTCTCCGAATGAAGCTGCAGACGCAATGTCTGATTTGAGTAATCATTTCTGGTTCCTCCTTCGAGATTTGGCTAGTACATGTAGAACTTTTTCTGGAAATGATTCATATTCTATTCGTAATTTCTTTAAGGACATTGAGGAACAATTCTGTTTATTTCCTAGTCTTACCGATCAACAAAAACTTATCTTTGCTAAACGTTTAATTAATGGTTCTGCTAAAACATTTTTATTTTCGCAACGAAATCTTAATACTTATGAGTCATTTAAAGCCGCGTTAATTTCTGAATTTTTGGATACCATACCATCCATCGAAATACATAAACAATTAGAAAACAGAAAAATGCGTTCTAATGAAACTGCTACGCAATATTTTTTAGCGATGCGCGAAATTGCTAACCGCGGTAACTCCATTATTGACGATTCTTCGGTAATTCAGTACACCATTCAAGGTATACAGGGCAACCCCTCTGAAAAAATTCTTCTCTGTGGAGCAAAATCTTTTTCAGAATTTAAGGAAAAATTGCGTATTTATGAAACTGCTGTTAATACAATACACTTAAATCAACGAAATTCATTTAATTATAAACAAACATATGACAATCGAAAACGCAGTACTGGTCACACACAACCAGCTTTCACTCGCGAATCCAAATTTAATATTGGTCCGGCATCTCAAAATAAAATACGTTGTTTCAATTGTAACGATATCGGTCACTTATCTAAATTTTGTCCTAACCGTTCTCGTGGCCCTAGGTGCCTTGCATGTGGTCTTTTTGGACACAAGTCTACCGATTGCCGCCGAACCGCTGCAAATGAAGGACCTCCTTCCAGAGATAGAGTTAACACTGTACATGAATCGCATGCTTCTCACATGTGTAAACAAGTTAAAATTAGTGGTAATGAATTAACTGGTTTGGTTGATACTGGTAGTCAGTTAACCCTTTTGAAACATTCTGTATGGTTAAAAATAGGTTCCCCACCGTTGTCAAAAATTAATAAATCCTTAACTGGTTTTGGCTTTGCGCGTATACATGTTATCGGTACTTTTAATTCTTTTATTACTATAGACGATCAAGAGTTTTCAGCAACTATTTCAGTCGTACCCGACGTGTCCACATTTTATGACCTTATAATTGGATGTGACGTCATCCAACAAGCGAACATTAGCATTTCACCCACCGGTGTTACTTTTTCTAGTTTTTCACAACAAAATGAGTGTACCGCAGATCCAAATTTTATCATGACGATCACTGACGATAATCCCAAATTTGATATTGGTCCTAATGTTTCACGATATATTCGTAACGACACTAACAAACTGTTGTCGGCCTATAAACCTAATAAAATCAAAACTGCGAACATTGAGCTTAACATCACTTTAACTGACGATACACCTATTTTTCACTCACCCCGACGTCTACCCTTTACCGAACGAGACATTGTAGACGCACAAGTCTCTGAATGGCTTAAAGATGGTATTATCGAACCAGTGTCCTCCCCATATGCCAGCCAAGTTGTAGTTGTTCGAAAAAAAGATGGTAAACACAGAGTTTGCATCGATTACAGGAAGCTCAATCGTAAGTTAGTTAAAGATCACTACCCCCTCCCCCTAATTGATGATATTTTGGATAGA
Organism: Salticus scenicus; assembly: GCA_963930645.1. Classification (NCBI taxonomy): domain Eukaryota; kingdom Metazoa; phylum Arthropoda; class Arachnida; order Araneae; family Salticidae; genus Salticus; species Salticus scenicus. The sequence goes on from OZ005660.1 coordinate 27,950,457, forward strand.
CTTCAACATGCCAAAATTTTTAGTACGATAGACCTACGTAATGGATTTTTTCATGTACCCGTAAACAAACAGAGCCGCCCTTTCACTAGTTTTGTAACCCATGACGGTCAATTCCAATTTCGCTACATGCCTTTCGGACTTAGTTCCTGCCCTTCAGTGTTCATGAGATATATAAATGCCGTTTTTAGAGACTTGATTGCTGCCGGCATAGTACTCCCTTATATGGATGATCTTGTAATTCCCGCGAGTAACGAACATGAGGCCGTAGAACGTCTAAAAACTGTTCTTCAAACAGCAAGCGAGTACGGACTCGACATAAATTTTAACAAATGCCAATTTTTACATACCAAAATAGATTTCCTCGGTCACATAATAGAAAATGGTAAACTTTTGCCATCCCCTTCCAAAACTAAAGCTGTTGTCGATGGTGTTATTAGGGTTTTTTATGATTTTTATATCAAGGAAGTTTAGAGTATTGTCGGTTTCTTTTTCAATTGTGAATTTAATATTATTATCTAGGGTATTAAGGTTAGTTAAAAGGTTATCTGGATTTTCAGTGTCGGGTATGATGGCAAAGATGTCGTCCACGTATCTAGTCCAAAGTTTACAATTTTTGATTATATGGTTGGCTGAATTTTCAATAAGGCGGAGTTTCAATTCGGCAATGACACCGGAAATAGGGGATCCCATAGGGACGCCATGATTTTGATGGTAAGTATTATTATTAAAGTTAAAGTATGATTCATTAAGGAGGAGGTTATTTGCTCTGATTAAAGTTTCACTGGTTTTATTGTCTCCAAATATGTTGGTTAATTTAGTATTAATTATTGCGGTGATTTCTGAGATATTGATGGAGGGGTAGAGAGGTCTACATAAAAAAAAATAATAATAATAATAAATAAATAAATAAAATATCTTACCCCTTGAGGAAATGGTTGAGCTTTTCCTTTACTTTTCATTAATGACTTTTTAAGTTGCAAAACTCTTCGATACATAGACTAGAAAATGAAACAATTATAACAATGTATACCTTAGCTGTTAAATCCTATTTCAGTCTAACTGGTGAAGTTGAACAAGAATAAATTAAAGAAAATAAACTATAAAAATAGTAATTAAAACTTGATCTTTTAAGAGTTTCGATTTCATATAAAGTCCGAGTGTTATCATTGTAATTAAAAACACGTCATAAAAATATTATTAAAATCATATACAAACATTTATTAAGCTTTTCGCCATTAAGTCATGGCATCATCAGGTAAACATTTTTTTAGGGGGAAAAAAATCAGAACAAATTCTATTCAGTTCAAGATGTCTTTGCTGTAACCGTTCAAGATCCTTGGATATATAAAGATGCTGTCTCTTCTAATTTTTTCATAAAAAATGTTTACATGATGATGCCAATGGCGAAAAGCTTAGTAAATGTTTGTATAACATGATTTTAATAAAATTTTTATGATCTGTTTTTAAAAGTGTTTCTAATATGTTTTTAATTATAAAAATAGTGTCAAGTTAATTTCTATAAACCTAAAAGAAGCAAAACTTTATATAAATTTTGCTTTATAAAGAAAATTTAGAATTTTCTCTGTGAATTTTAATATACTTGTAGATGCTTAGTATAAGTTAGGTAATGAATTAGCTATAATTTCACAAGCTAAATGAAAAACTCTTACAGAAACATTCTTCAAAAATAAGTAAACAACAACAAATAAATAAACAAAATCATACAGTTTGCATGGATTATTAACACTGTCCAACTGCATATATTATTTGCCTCCAATTTCTTCTCTGTGATCACACAATGGACAGACAGAAAAACAGGCAAGTAGACAAATTAAATTTATAATCACACTTAAACATTGTTTTAAAGTGTTAAAAACACTTAATAAAGCCAAAAATGCAATTCCAGAAATTTCCAGTTATAGCCCTTAAAGTATGAGAATATTTTTGTATGGCCCTGTAAATCTGAATGATCATCATAAAGTATTGATACTGTTGGTGAGGTTACCCCATTTCAAACATCGATCGTTGAGCAGTGCATAAACACCGTGGTCACCATGGTTGGCATCTTTATTCGTGATCGGAAACAAGTCGCTAAGCAGTACCCTAAAGCCCATTCCACCCAAAATTATTTTGTAGGTTCTAATTAATCATTAAAAAAATTTATTGGATTTTGGTTATTATTATTTTTGTTTTAATTAAAATTGCCTGTTTTCAGATTACATACATTTTCATACGTGGTACAGTTCCACTTTTTTTTTTCTGATTTTCACACTACTATATTTACATTGTAATCTTCAGTATATTTCCACAATTAAAATGAAAATTATTTTATAAATATAGTAGTGGGAGAATCGAGGGGAAAAATACAGAACTGTATCATAATAAGAAAGCTCCACAGAACTGGCGTTTTAAAGTAATAATTACAAAACTTTGAATAAACAGCATAAAATGCAATAACATCGCAACAATTGTTTCATGTTGAAAGAACACATGACCCTTCGTCAGGCGATCAAAGTAGGCACGAGTGCTGCAGAGGTCAAGACTTACGGTCGCCACTCGCCACATGGCGACTTAATTTGAAAAAGTGGCAATCCAAAAAAATTGGTATGATCACCATTTTTTCCGCGAATTCGCGAAAATATTTCTTCCGTTTTAAAAAAAAAAAATCGCAGATATCGTTCTTTAATAAAAGACATCTCATTAACGATCGGCGATTGTTTTTAATGGGATTTCGATGATGATCGCACCTTCCGATTTCCAATCTTTCTCCATCCACAACATAAATGTCAATATTCATTTAAAACTTGCTTTATGAGATTCTAGAACTTAGAAAGAAATAGTATTGTTAAATATTTCTTGTTCATGTAATTATTTTTTGCCTCTATCCCCCTTTTCTTATTTCCAACTAGCAATCGCCTATCAAATATTCTGCAATTGTTTCTCAGTCTTTCTTCATCCATAATATAAATGGCAATATTCATTTTAAACATGCTTTATTAGATTTTAGAAGTAAAATTGAGAATTTAATATTTCTTATTCATGTAATTATTTTTTTACCCCCCCCCCCTTTCCTCATTTCTAGATAGTGATAAATGATCAATTCTAGAAACAATAAAGCGATAGAAGTGCTTAATATTCTTCACATACGTGATTATTAACACTCTTTTATTAGCCTCACCTGTATGTATGTATGTTTGTAACTGCTCTGGGAGCAAACAAAAAATTTATATTGTAAAAAAATACTTTCCCTACGTGAACGATGTGGCGTTGAGGTAAGGCTCCGCGCTACGAACCTAAAGGTCCACCATTCGATCCCAGTCAGGGGAGATTTTTTTTTAAATGGTTTTTGTTTAATTCTAAGTTATTTTAATTAAAGATTTAAATGTATGTAAATATCATGGTGTGTCACTCACATGATTTTCTCTTACCCTGCATTTTAATCAGGGTTGGCAAGTTTCTTCCAAGGCGGAAAAAACCGCGGAAAAAACCATGGAAAAAACCGGCCGGAAGAAATAGGTTTCTTCCAAGTGGAAGAAATGGAAGAAACTGTTTTTCTTAAAAATTTATCCTATAAATTGCAGATTTGTAAGATACAATGGATGCATTTGTCTTATAAACAACTTTAAGTAACTTTAATTATACCTATAAAAATTTAATTACATATTTAATTAATAATTATGAGATTTTTACCGAAGTGATCTTCGGTATCTGATAATCACGTTCCAAAAAAAAATACTCAAAATCCAGTAAAAAAATCAATTTCAATTAAAAAAGCGTAAAGTTTTATAATTTATTATTTAGACAATTTTATTTCTTTAACTGGTAATAAATAATAGTTTGTATCACTTGCTTATACTTTCTGATAAAACAGCTCTTAACAAACATTCAGCTAATTAAAAGAGCCAGTATTCAATAATTACTGTATTACAAAATGTCATCAAAAACTTCATTTTCCTAATACAGTACAGTGAAAAAGAAATTTATATCTCATATTTCAAATAAATTCACATTTCTCACATATTTACTTTTTTTTAATCAAATATTTAGCTTAATCTTTGCTTTGAAACTCAACTTGGGAGGGGGGGGGGGGGGGTAACATTCTTGTATTTATTATCCTGCAATTCATACAGACTAGTGCTTAAAACAAATCGCTATTACATCAATGTTTAACAAAATTAATCAGTGATGAATATTATTTCCAAACTTTCAAGAATATTTAGTTTCATATTTTTTAAATATGTTTGTTTACATTTATAGGTACCTATTATTTGAATATGCTTAAATTATTTATCATATATGAATGTGATCGATTAGTTTTATTAATATTGAAGAAATACTTTATTCTAAAATTTATTAGAAATAGTCTTTCCATTCTGATGTCTATTCTCATGAATTAATAATAACTGACTCTGTATCTGCAAAAGAAAACTGTAAACAAAGGCAATGATCTTTAATCTACAAATTCCTATAATTCGCACAACCTCTAGACAAAATTTTTGAGAGTTAGAGGGAGTTAAAAAATGTAAAACAAATGAAATGTTTTTTAGAGTAGTTCAATACTGCACTTTATTTTTCAACTTAAAATAGATAAATACAAACTATGATTTTTTTTTTAAATCCTAGAGAACTTGCAGGAGAGTTTAAAAGTAGGTATATTACTTATTGATACAGTTTACCAGCTTCGAGTTTATACAAAAAATTGTACCCTTTAAAAAAAAAAGTGCAAATATTATGGTTAATTCCGTAATTATTATCACTTGTACTGTCTGAATGTATACTAATATGAGATAGTATATATGCAAAAAGTTCTAAAAACATCAGCATTGAAAAGTAAAAACCCATCACCTATATATTTAGTATTTGTTATAAAATAGCTTATTTTTCTAACAATATTTTTAATATTAATTGGATTATAGTTTAGATTTGACATTATATTTATGCTTTGAGTTTATATAGTTCATAAATTTTAATTTCGAACATCTGTTTTGTCTTCTGGTTAGTTTCTTCCATTTCTTCCGGTTTCTTCCATTTCTTCCAGTTTCTTCCGGTTTTTTCCAGTTTCTTCCACTGTCCTGGAAGAAACTAGTTTCTTCCGGAAGAAACCCAACCCTGATTTTAATACTAAGATAGATATTTTGTGCTTTTTTAGTTCACATTTCTATAAAAGCATGTTCTTTAATTTTTTAAAACTATAATATTATTTTTATACTTAACTTGAGGAATATATTTATTTTTTCTCAATTAAATTATATATTTATATTTCAAATACCTATACCAAATGTGTAAACAGGGGGGGGGGGGGGGAGGGATGAAAACAAGATATTTAGGTACGGAAATATTTTCTGAATTAGTTTAAGAAAATTAATGCTAAGTTGATTTCATACATGTTTAAAACTGATAATTAAATACTATATATATATATATATATTTATTTATTTATTTATTTATTTATTACTATATATATATATATATATATATATATATTAATGTATGAGTAATGTACATACATAAAAATTTTATTCTATATAATGTTTGAAAATTTTGTTTTTCTGATGGTATGAAATTTTTATAAGGTTTTATGTAGATACAAAAGTAACTGCAGTTATATTAAAGAGTTTTTTTATCCTGGAAATATTTAAAGTAGTTAAAAGCTATATAACTGTTTAGGTAGTCAATTTATTGAAAGTGATGCTAATAATGTCCAACCAATCATGTTTACAGAAAATTTTCAGCAAATTTCTAATTTTAGCAATAACATGCCAGGTAATAAAAATGAACCTTTGATAATAGGCTAGTACAGATTCTTTGCCTCCCCACCCCCTCTTCGGACTCAAAATAATTTCATTTTCCTCTAATTCTGATCAAAATTATTTTCCATTTGCAGATAGAAGTGCCAGACTAGACGAAATTTATTAAATGAATCAAATTTTTGTATTTCTTTTGCAATGGGACATAAAATAAATATTCTTGTAAAACACAAATTGTGTATGAGAAATAATATTGTCAGTTCATATCATCATTACAGCCTGCTGTTTTCCCGTAGCAAAATGCATGTATTAATATTTATCTATGAAAGTCCATATATTTTCCCTCATTACTAAAACTTTGAATTTTAAAGTCTTCTTTCTAAGTACTATACTACTATAGTTATTAATAACATTTTAAAAAAAGCTGGATTACATGCTATTATAACTACATGCTTATGGAACTCACACTTAAAACACCAACAAGAATAAAATCATAAGCATTCAGTGGAAGTTCAAACAAGGTCATATCTTCCCTCATAAACTGAATCACTTTTCAATGATTCAATTAATCAGTCTATTTTGTTTTCCTCCTACCTCCTTTCATTTCAGATATTGAAAAATTTAAACTAGAGAAGTGTGTAAGTTTATTTATTTTTTTTTTCCCCAAATAATACCTATTTATTTTTTATTTTTTTTTTTTTTTATTGGCAGAAATGCACACATATATTATATATACATGTTTATTGTAATAGGTCTTTGCATAAATTTGTGCGGTTTTTTATTGCTTCATTTCATAAAAATACATCAAATTAAATGACAATTTTTAATCAAAATACTCTCCACTACTTTCTATAACCTTTGCCCATTTTTCGGGTAACAAATGTATACCACGGCGATAGAAGCTCTCGTCTTTGGAGGCACTAAACTATAGTTATTAATAGCATTTAAAAAAAGCTGGATTACATGCTATTATAACTACATGCTCACTTTTAAAATACTAATAGAACTCACTTTTAAAATACTAACAAGAATAAAATCATAAGCATTCAGTGGAAGTTCAAACGAGGTCATATCTTCCCTCAAAAACTAAATCACTTTTCAATGATTCAATTACTCAATCTAATTTGTCTTCCTCTTACCTCCTTTCATTTCAGATATTGAAAAATTTAAACTAGAGAAATGCGTACGTTAAAAAAAAAAAAAAAAATTCAAACACCCTTTTTTTTATTGGCAGAAATACACACATGTATTACATGTACATGTTTATTGTATTATTAAATGACTAATAATACAATAGTCTTTTAATAATAGTGATTATTGTATTATTAAACTACAATAAAGAGCACTATTTCTTAATTTAATTTTCCGACCATATCATTTGTGTTTTTATGCTTTTATGCACACACACATATACACTCTGTTCAACAAGAATGTGACCGCTTGTATTCGGTAAAAATAAATCAGATAAATTTTTTCTCATATTTTATTGAAGTACATGTTGTTGGCTATTGCGCAATTACCTAATAATTTGTCCAATTATTTATTATCGCCATGCTTTCAACAAGATTTTCAGCGTACTCCTCTGGCAATGATCGCCATATCTTTTTAATTTGATAACACAGTTGCTTTTCCGTGTACACTGGCTTTCCTCTTAGTTGCATCTTCATGTAGGACCACACATTTTCGATAGGATTTGCATCTGGAGACATTGCCGGCCACTCCATCGTAGTGATGTTATTTTTCTGTTTCCACGCACTGCACAACAATTGTAACAATAGATAAATTATCAATATAAACAACACTAAACACCGGTAAAAGTTATATTGCGCATTAGGGCATGAGTTAGAGATTACAAAAAAAAAAAAAAAAAAATAGATGGCGCTGTGATGTCCCTTTTTTGAATAAGAACGGTCACGTTCTTGTTGAACAGAGTGCATATATATATTATGTGTATGAATCCGATGTATAATGACGATGACTTATGAGTGGCCACAGAGTTCATCATGTCCAGTGGCCACTTCTAAAAATTTTAAGTCTTGACCTCTAAAGTGCTGCAGTCAAAGCGGCTGTTACGATGTTACTGTATTTTATGATGTTTATTCAAAGTTTTGTAATTCGAACTGTATCATGTATATATTTTCTAGATGACAAAACCATTTTTACCAACTCACAATTTAATTACAAAAACATTCTATTTTGGCATTAATAAATTAGTTTAGACATGTATTAACATTGAAAATAACCCATGCTCATTGGAATTATTTTAAGAAGATAACAAAAGGAGTATTACCTCAGCTTTCTTATATTCTTTTAATTGGGCAAGAGAATCCCCATAATATACAAGAGTTTGATATTTCTCAGAACAACTAAGAATGTCACTGTTATTTTCATTTGCAGTCAACAGCATACTTGCCTAGATAAAAAATCATAGTAATCATAATATATATAAAAAAATAAGTTTAAAAAACATTAGTAAAAGTTAATTTATGATTGAATTTAAAAAAAAAAAAAAAAACCTGGTATGTGACAACCACACAAATTTCATTATTTTACCCCACATGTGTTTTTTTACTCCAAAATATTAATATATGGGCCATTTTCACCATACGCTTACATTTCAATTTTAATTTTCTTTTTCAAACTTCATAATTTTCTACAGAAATGAAAATGGGTGTTTAGACAAATGTTTAAAGTACATGGAAAAGTTATTGGTCATACACTTTTGTTAATAATTTAATATGAAAATGCTATTGCAATGTCAAGTTACAGTACAAATTGTCAAGTCCGTTACCCAGTAGCGCCGACTTTGAAAAATTTCTGGGGGGACTCGAACCAAGGCCGTAGCCAGGATTATTTTTTTTGTGTGGGGGGGGGGATCATATTTCTAATACAAGGTCATCAAATTTGGTATAATAATGCAAACATGCTTACCCAAATGCACCCATGCTTATTCACACACAAACAACGGCCTGATTAACACAGGGGCGCGTGCCAGAGGGGCCCTGAGTAGCAAAGGGCCCCAAAACTGGCCCTGAAAATGCCATCATAATCTTTGCCATTTAGTTTATATAAATCGAATTTATAAAACAAAATTAAGAGTAGCAGGGAGGTTGCTGGGATAATACGGCCATCAGCCACTTCAATTTGAAAACAATATTGTGATTATGTTAAGTTAAAATTGGAGGGGAAAGGCAGAATCTCGAAATAATTTCTGCTATATCTTCTCTTTAAATTTTAAAAACAATATTTGTTCTTACTCTTCATTTTTACTTAAAATGTTAAAATTTCATAAACTATCTTTAATTAAATTTTGATAGAATGGAGTAGAAGGCTGATATATTACCAACTATGTGAAAAATACCAGAATCGGGAATTAAACCCAGGCCGTTCCGCATAACGTGCGGATGCTCTAACCACTGAGCTACCCTGGCTGATAAACAGTTCGGCACTTCTCACATAATTTATGTTGGCAAGGTCACCGAGTCTGCATTAGAGCAGCTATATCAAGTGACAAATTTCAACATGGCACAAATCCAATAGGCCATAAAATTTAATTTTATGAGTGACACACTAGATTATCAAGTTTTATTTTCCTAAAATAAAAAGTTTCATAAAAAAAGGTCGGGGGGCAATATTATATACCTCTTTTTGTTTATAAATCCATGACTTACATCCAAAAAAGTTCATTTTTATTTAAAAATACCAAGGGAAAAAAGAAGCAACCAAATAAATAAAATGCAAATATAAATAAATTTTGTTTTTAAAAAAAGGCGAATTAAACATCTCAGAAACCTTTATAAAAATTATTTTCACTTAAACTTAGGGAAGAGAGTAGCATCAAGCGTATAAAATATTAATAAAATTAAATTAAAATAAAAAATGTAATAACAATATGGCAGTAACTTTTGTGAAAATAGTTACATTACTTTACACCGATGTTTCTGAAACTTTGCTCCTCATGCACAAACCATAAGTGATTGGGATTCCCATAGCACAGCAAAGGGAATCATCTTCCTCTGAACTCCCCCCGCGCCCCATACAGAGACTTTCAGCCTTTCTTGTTTTTCTTTCTTTTTTTTTTTAGTCGATTTATGTCTATTTTGAATTGCAACAACCTTACTTCACAGCTATGATTTTAGTAAAAAACTAAATAAGAAATAGAGGAAAGATTTTCTTGTTTAATAGGGAATCAGTATTCAAAATTTCTGGGGGGGGGGGGGGGGGGGGGCTGAGCCCCTACAGAAAATTTTCTGGGGGGGCTCGAGCCCTCGAGCCCCCACATAGTCGGCGCCACTGCCGTTACCACACAAAAATTCCTGAAATTCATACCATTAAGTTTTATGAAAGTTGAAAAAAGCAACCTATTCTGAAGTAAATTATGTCCCCTGAGTTCAAAACATAATATTTCTTAGTAATTCTTAAATTAAAATGAAATGAAAGGCATTTATAGCCATGAATTTTAAACACATAGAAATTTATACATGTACTTTTTCTAATAAAAAACAAAATATGTCTATTTAAATTATTGAATTGTAGGAAAATCACATCTGTTTCTTATCTCAGAGGAAAATAACAATAAAGTAAGGAAAAATTGATATTAATATGAAAATATCATCAAAAAGTGTGCGGTAACAGACTTCTTGACAGTTGGTAACGGATTTGACCATAATCTGTTGCCAAATGTCAAGTCTGTTACTACTCAGTTTTTAACGATATTTTCAAGTTTAATATATATATCATTCCAATGTTTTTTTTAAGCTAAGATAAGAAATCATTTTATTATCTAATATTTAATCAGTGTATAGCTTATTTAAAAATCAAGCAAATACTTATCAAGTAATGTCACAATAATATATAAATATGAAAAGAACATTTGAAGTAATAATCGAGATTTTACTATGACTGAAAAATAATGCATTTATTTCTCATATGTGTTAAGAGGAATTGGAAATTCATAATACATTCTGCTGCCTCTCATTGTTAGTTTTGGTTGTGGGAGAATGGCAATAATTTGTTCGGAATTCACATATGATACATCATTTTCATCAATTTGAAATATTTTTCTATTGTGGTCCTTTGCTTTCAGACACATTATTTGAATTTCTCCCTCTTCATCCATTTTGTTTTGAATTATAGCAGCATATGTATATTTAGTTTTTTTTTTTTTTTTTGCTTCCTCCTACGAATTCAACTAAAACATGTACACCTTCACACAATTTAGCATCAGATACTTGCTGTAGAGACATATCTTCTGCATGAAATTCCTCATCAGAGTTTATGGATATTTCACTCTCTGAAGAAGTAGAATAAATCCTTTTTCTGGAAATATTACGTGTTTGAATTTTTTCTTCTCTTCTGAAATTAAATTCTTCCATGGGGAAGCATTTGCATAATCCACTTCTGTTGCAATAACAACTGACACTTCTATAAAAAAATCTCCCTTTTTCTTTGGTGACTAGTTGATGTACATTTAATGTACCAGGAAGACTAGGAATATCTGTTGGTAAATGCTGTTGTATCGAATTGATGTCATCTTCATCAATAAAAAATACTTTGACAGCTGTTTTACCTTTAATTTTTTTATAAAGGTCATGGGCATCAAAAATATCTATACCATAAGCAATCAAGTTATCGGCTGTTCTTTTAATTACTGCTCCAATGCCATCAGCAGCTCCTTTGCCATGGCCAGCTTCAAAAAATGACCAAGTACCTTCCCGAAATCCATGTTCAAATAGCAAGTGTGTAAAAAGATAAAAAATTTTCTTTTGCCGATACTGAGTGCATGGACCATCAGAAAAAAAATGAAGGATTGAAATGTTGGGTGCTTTGAATTTTAGCAACATCAATATTGGCTTCAGATGGGCCCATATCGCTATAGGACTATGCTCATAGCTTGGTGATATTGTGCAAAAAGAAATGGGCTTACTTTCTCCTGCAATATATAGGACACCTGTATGGAGAGTAGCTTGAGCTCTAGATGCACCATAGTGAAAAGTTTGCACTTCTTCACTGAATTTGCATGCATAATTTTCAGAGAAGTCAATATGTAATAGAGCTTCATCCATTTCCAAATTATTTTTGCACATTCTATATGCTAGGAACTGCTGATTAACATTGAAAACATGCTTTTTATAACGTATCAAATCTGCTTCAAAATTTTCGATTAATAATCCAACTGATCCTTCTTTTTTCTCTTTAATTATTTTTTGAATGCATATTTCTTTTTTTTCTCCTCCAACAATTTTTTCCCTTTTCTCTCTTCTTTTTTCCCACGAATACCAGTTAATGATATTAGTCTCCTCAGCTATATTTACTTCAACTTTTTTATTGCTACAATGTATGCATTTACTATACATACAATCGATTGATTTTACATTGCATACTGTCGATGAATATATTGTCTTAAGATTATTCGTTGGTAATGCCTTTACACTAATTTACTTTTGTGCTTTTAACTTGAAATTAGAATGGAGAATGCAAGCACTTGTATTTCTACTTTCAGCACTAGGTGCAAGAACATGGAAAGGACGAAATCTGGTAAATGTTGTATCAGATACTTTGAAATTGGAATTTTCACTACAAAATCTTTCATAAAAATTTTTCATTGAATCAGTCAAATGACGTTTTTGACGCTTTTCCTTCTTCTTTGTAATTGTTTCTCTTTTGCCAGCTGTGGCCCGACTGACATCATCACGCTCAAAAAATTGTGAAATAATTTTTTGCTTTAAAGCTAAGTTCTTACCACATATAGGTCTAATGGTGCGATTTGAGACTCCAAGATACGAATATAATCCTTGACGTAAAAGATGGTTTAAAAAACATTAAAACCCGTTTAAAAGATTACCTCGCTAGCGCTTTCGGCTGCATCACGCAGCCTTCTTCTGGCGTTTTCGCTCCTGTGAACTATCGTACACACGGCCATGTATTCTTCTCTCTTCCTCTCTCTCCAGAATACTGCGCCATCTCGTGTCGATCTCTGATTGGTCGGTGTTGCATGAACCCTCATTAGCTAAAATTTCGACAGTTTCCCGTTTTGTGGCATAGAAATAATTATTGTAGTTTGCTAGTTTTTTGTAATTTTTAAAATCTATTTCTATTTTTTCTGTTTGGTTTATTTTAGTTAAAGCTGTGGTTGTATGGTTATATTTTATATCATTTTGGTGTTCTTTGATTCGCGTTTTTATTTTTCGCTTTGTCATTCCAATGCATCCAGATTGCATCACCCAGGAGACAGCCGGTCGGGCTGCGATGATGAAGCAGAACTTTCTTTTTATTATTGTTCTTTTTTTTTGCTTGACTTTTCTACGTGAAAAAGAAGTATCTCAGTGAACATTGAGTTACGATTTTGCTATGTAAGGATTAACATACCTGCCTAAGTGGCTCTTTAGTATTTTACGAAATAATTAACTCAAAATGAATCTTAAGTGGAATAGTTTTTTGGACCTATGTGGTCAATCTTGTAAATACTTTGCAAATATTATTCTTTTTAATTAAACTTTAATTAATTTAATAATTAATTCTCAGTGCTCTTTCTAGCCTCTCACTACATATATATATATATTTTTTTTTTCACAAAAGTTTAGGAAATTCATCTTAAGAATGTACTTTTTGGAATATGATAAGAAAATAATGTAAAATTTGCTTTTGAATTAGTTAAAAACCAAAGTTTTTCTTGGCAACACATTCGAGTTACTAATACGAAACACACAAATAATTACTGACTGTAACTAAAAAGTATCAGTTACAGTTAATTTTGCATACAAAATGAAGACTAATATAAATAATATATAAAACCAGCAAAATTGGAAATTAAAAAATGTTTCGATGTTTTTTTTAAGTTTTTTTTTTTTTTTTTTTAACTGACCTATTTTACCCCATCTGACCCTAATGAATATAGAAAAAATGACTCAGCTATTTTTTAAGGCATTTGGCTTCCCAGATTAAAACTGGCCTATCTAATCAAGATGCCGATCAATTTTCCAAGTAATACACATGAAAGTACATCTAAAAGAGGCTTACACACCAAATTTAAAGAAAATCATTAGAGCAGGTTTTGTAATATTGGTTTTTAGTCACACTTCTGGTTTTCCAATTTTCACCAAAACTTGGCAAACTCAATTAAATAAAGTTTTATTCTTTTTTTTTTATTGGAGAAATTATAGTAAAAAAAAATTCCCCATACATAATACAAATTTATTAACTTTCAAAAAATACTTTTCTGGATTAAAGGGCTTTATAAATATGTAAAATTGAAATAAATATGTAAAGTATGCAATATCGAAAATTTTTACCCTTATAATACTTTCACTGCCTATGGTAGCCAGGTAATGGAAGTAAAAGCTTTTGAGAAAGAATTTTTAAAAATGGCTAAATGTGTTTCAGTTTAAATCAAGACTAAGCTGCTAAATTTAATATCTTTGTGTTTATAATTTCTTCACAACTCATTCAACTGATATATATACTGACACACAGTGACACAACACAAAGAACTTTATTTACCTGTACTTGTACTTCAGAATAATTAAAAAATGAATTTATGAATATAAAGGTAATTTATAAATAAACATGTAATGCTGTAACTTGTAGTTAATGCATACTACTTATTAAAATCTTTGTCTTTGTAGCAGGTAGATAGAATGCTTTTAGATTAGAGTAAGTTTTTTACTCATTGATTGATTCAAAAAGCGAGTCTTCTTTAGAGTATATCAAAACCAAGTCTGTTAAATCACAGAGTCAAGTAGATTTATTTAGCAAATAAAATTTTGTAAAACTCTCTTCTCAAATGATACCAGTGAGTTTTAGTCATTACATCCAAGGGATAAGGGTGGAATGTTTATTTTGAACGGTACTTTTGAATAATAGGTTCTGGATTAAGTAATCATAGTACACCCATGTTTAATTTTTATATACAGGAAAACTGCAATTATAGGCTGCATATGACACATAACTTGCAATATTAATTTTCAAATTTAGTTACCACAGTAAATTTTGTTGTGCAGCGTGAAGCACAAACATTTTTTTTTTTTTTTTTTTTTAAGTTGACTTGATATTGTTGCAGACAACTAGAAAACATTCAGCTACAAAGTCAACCAGTGATGGGAGTCCTATTAGTGATTACTCAATTTCATAAATTAGCATATACAACAATTTAGGTGTAGCAATAACTTTGATTGTATAAAATATGAAAGAGATAACACCCATTTTATACTTCCTTTGAATAAAATCATGCTAAGCAGCATTGTAAAATAAGACTTTTAATAAAGAATAATCTTTTAAGTCAGAAAGAAAAAAAAAAAAATTATAGATGCACTGTGATGTGTTTTGCTGCCAAAAGGAAATATTTATTGTATTTGTTAGCAAAGAGAGGGGCAATTAGCCACAAATATTAGAAAATGAATATTAAGCATTGTAAATGTCGTGGATATTCGGTATAAGTATAAAAAAAAAGTATTCATGTGCCAAAATTTGATCAGAAAACAAAATACATGCAAAAACTGTTATTGCTTTTTAAGAAGTTTTAAAGTTGACACCACATGCATAATAACAGTCCTGCATTTAATCAAAATGAAACTTAGAAGAGTTTGGAAAAGTATTTCATTAAGAAAGTGTGATTCAGATTACTAAATTTTTAAACTTTAGCACAAATAAAATACATGGATTTATATATATATTAGCATTATAGACTCTTTCTATTCTTTAAAGCGGTAAATGCGTTTGACAAGCAAATGAATTTGACGGTCTGTCAATAAAAATGAGAAAGTTTCGAAGGGGAGGGGATTTGGTTTGGTTTGGTTTGATGAGTACTGAGATTTATTGCTTGCCTCTAAGGCCGCTTAGATCTCGAAAAATCCACACCACAAAGGTTTACAAGTTTTTATTATACAAGTACACAATATTTTGAAGACATAGGACAACACAAACATCCATGCCCGCACCAGGATTCGAACCTGGGACCAGTAGATTCGGAAGGCAGCGTCCTACCGACCGAACCACCTGGCCGGCCGGGGAGGGGAGGAATATCTTTATCTAGAGAATTATTGTCAATTAGGCAATCACTAGGGCTGGATTATTTATCAATATATCCCCAAGTATCGATATTTTTTAAATATCCCGATAACAATATTTAAGATTTTGCTCAGCCAATATATCCCTTTAACGATATTACCAAATGCGCACCTACCGCGCGATCAACGATATACCCATAAGTACCGTTAAACGCAAACCACGGATTAATAGAATAATGCTTCCACGCTAGCGCGCATCACGAATGGAACCCGAGCGAAGGAACCACGATCAGTGAACGAAACAAAAAGAGCGCGCAATCTTATATCTTATACTAATACCCATTCTCTTATTTTTCTCCCATCCCTCACTGATAAAAATATATATATATATAACTCCACCCCAAACGATCACTCCCCACCCACAATGCATATACTTCCTCTTCCTTCCTGCGTGCGAAACCTCAAATCTAAAATATCACTGCTTTAATAAGTCCACCGCATAAAAAAAATAAATAAATAAATAAATAAATAAATAAACAGTATTTATTGAAAGCCATCTGCTTTTACCACAGTATATTCCATACCTTGAATATATTGACTTACCACAGTATATTGATACATTCATGCATTTACTGACGCTAAACGATAATATGAAAGAATTTATACTACCGTTAGTATTTGATAATATTGCACATCACTTTTCGTGGATCATAGGTGTAATACCACAGTAACCAAGGCACAGACAAGGCAATATAGTTCATTGATATTGGTTTATTTCAAAATATCGATAACTTCTGGCTAATAAGATGCGACCTTCAACATCTGTTTAGGGTCAGTGATGCCAGATTGGGGATTTTGTCCCCATTTTAGGGGATTTTTGAGGCTTCTGGGGACTTTTGGGGGGAATTCTAAAATTTTTGAGGACAAATCTGGGGAGTTCTTCAACTTTCTGTCAATGTTGGCAACGTAATGGTTTATCCCTACGACCAGGGATTTTCAATAGCTTTATTGTTATTTGGGGATTTTTTTCAAAAATTACCTTCATTTGGGGAAAAATCTGAGCTTGAATCCACTTAAATCTGTTTGATGTTTTCTTTTGTAAAATTATTTTCCCTTTTTAGTAGAAATCAAGTTGGGGATTTTTTCGAAAAATAACCCAGATTTGGGGAAATTTGAAGACCTGTTTGGGGAAATAATTTTCGACCATCTGGCATCACTGCTTTGGACTGTACTTCAGTCAGATAGCTCTCCCTTTCTCCTTTCCCATGTTATCCAATGGGATTTTCGTTGCTTCGTTTTATAAAAATATCTCATTCAAAAATGAAGTTTTTCGAATTCTGTTTTTTGAATATTACTCTTTGAACGGGTCGCCTTTTAGCTTGATGAACAATTTTTCGAAAAAATTAATTTAAATATTTTATTTCAATAAGTAAATTATGGACTCTAAGTGTGGACCTCTAAGTGAAATATTTAAATTTATTTTTTCGAAAAATTGCTCACTAAGCTAAAAGACGACCTGTTCAAAGAGTAATATTCAAAAAACAGAATTCGAAATGTTCATTTTTTAATAAAATATTTTTATAGAACAACGCGACAAAAATCCCATTGGATAACATGGGAAGGGAGAAAGGGTGCTATCTGACTGATGTAAAATAAAGTTTTATCTTCAGTAATTTTACAGTGACAGTTTCTTTATAGAATTATATAATATTGGTTAGTTTATTACTTTTTTTTATGTAGCATTTATTTTTTCTCTTTCCTTTTCCTTCTTTATTTCTTTCTTTCTTTCTTTCTTTTTTTTTTTTTTTTTAAGCCGTACATGTTAAATAAAATTGGTTTAAATGCAAAATGAGTTACTTTAAGTAACAAAATGAAACTTTAACATAATTTTGTTTAAATAATATAATTTGTATACTGACAATGTATACATATATATATATATATATAATATATATAATTCAATTTTCAATTGTTGTGAAACTATTACGAATGTGAATTGAACACATATACATTTTTAAAATATTGCAATGATTTGGTATGCAGATACAAAAATAAAAATGACAAGTAACTGACATTTAGGATGCATATAAGAGTTTTAAGTAAAAAATATTACTCTCTACGACCAAAAAAGGTGTATCCAATGGCATTTTTTAACTATTTAAAATGATTTTCCTTTTTATTTAATACCTACATCTTAAGACAATTTTTCTTAAGCTTTGTTTTTAGTAGAATTATGAATTTTGATATACTTGGTACAAATAAAACACAGAACACATATTAGCTGTGTTAAAATATGATTTTAAAATAATTAAAGCTTAAAACGGGAAGAATAGAGGATAAACTATACAGAGGTATATTTAAAAGCAATAGTATAAGTTATAAGAAACACAAAATATTGATTCACTTTTTATGCATTTTTTTTTTTTTTTAATGATAAAGTTATGGTAGTAATATACCAGAAAATACATGGAAAACACTCTATACTTGTACACTTTAAAATTCGTGTGCATATGTCTTTAAAAAATAACAAATGTCTATTTTTTCCTATCTTGAAAGAAATATCGCAATATATCACTAATATCGATATTAACTTGGTGATATATCGCGATATTTAATTTCTGATATCGTCCAGCACTAGCAATCACCAACTTTCAAACCAGGCAGAATTAAAAAAAAAAAAAATCAAAACAGTGTTATAAATTAAGCACACTCTTTATAAACATACCAATGTTACAACATTGCTAAACAATCCTTGGTCGTAAAGTAACTTGACATGATCGTACACTGACAACGCCATCACGGATACGTTTACAATTTACAAAAATTACAAACGACTCCTCTCACTTAAATTCACAATTATTTTATTTTCAATCTTGAAAAGCAACTACACAAAGAAGCAGTAATATCGCTTCCACCCCCCCAAAAGAGGAACGCCATCTATCGGTCATTACACTCGCGAATTAGAGCTGAATCTCTTTTTACTAAGTTTTTGATAGAACATAATTGCCCTCTGGCAATTTCGTAGGTAAAAATTAGTTCAATACATTTTTAAATTATACAGTAATTTAATTTAGTGTATTTATTTAAATTACTTTTAAATTTTAAATTTTTTGTATAATTAAAATTTTTTTTGAATACTACTCCTTTTTTTGTGCTTGATATGTTGGCAACACTGAATATGGAACGAGATAGAAATAACCATTCTAGTAACCATTGGCAACCAGATGATCATTCATGTTCCATCGACGTTTCTTTAGACTGGTTAATAAAAATCTGCACTGTGTGACTATATTATTATTATTTATTAAATTGTTATTACAATGTCGTCAAATTCAGGCCCCAACACTCGAAATAGATCTGGATATTTCAGGCTGGTTAAAACTGATACAGCCACAATGGTTATAGAAAGTTTACAAAATTCCAGGAAGTTCAAGACAAAAACAGAAATTGTGGATTCGATAAAAGAAAAGTACCAGGTTACTGAAAATATAAAGTCCCAAGTTAGCCGATATCTCAATAAGGAGGCTAAAAAAGACGATGTAATCATGGCTGGATACAAATTAAAAAAGTAAAATATACATATCCTACATGGAACTATAATACTAAATTAGATGGAACAATAACCAGGAACTGGAATTTTCTCATTCAAAAAATGTTACTAATTGTGAAATTCTACTGTTTAAAATATTCATGGAATTACTTCATGGTACTTCATGCTACTCTAACTAAATTTCAACATTGGACTGGCATTGGAATTATTTTTGTGAACATTGGATTTTTATGACATTCAAAATTGTAAAATAACTGAACTTTCTTCAAAATGACTTTAAAACTGACTTTTAGATGTAACATTGGATATCCAAATTATGTTCTGTTTTGAAAACTATCCACTTCTTAATAACTGTCCACTTCCTAAATTTATGTTTAGAGTTTTTCTTTTTTGTAAAAAAGCGTAATAAATAATGAAAAAATAGCCTATGGATTTTAAACGTTTTTTTTTCTTTTTAACTATTTTTTTTTTTCAAGAAAAACTATATACATGAAATATAAGAAATAAAATGAAGTAAGAATTAACATTTTCAGAGTTTCAGGGTATTCTGGTTATATTTCAAAGTAATATTGCAAAATAAATTAAAGGAGATTTCATATTAAGCTGTAAGATTAAAAGCATAAAAAATATTGAACGCAGAGTGCAATCGCGATCATGTGAAATAAGTTGTAATCATTTAAGTATTTTGATGTCTGGAAATAGCTTTATAATTGGCCTAGGAATTAATTTAATAAGCGCAGAACACATACAAAGCAATAAATAATATTTAATGAGCAATTAAAAAATATCTGGGTGCCGAAAAGATTCAATTTAAAAGAATAAGAGATTTATGATTCTTCATTAAGGCTTGATTATTTTATGTCAAAATAGAGCCATAAATGATTTTAATTGACTTGGCTAAGTTTGGCAAGATAGGGCGCCGACGGGAGTTGCGATGTCTGCGAGGTGCAAAATATAACCAATGGAAAATAATGAAGGGGCAGGAAAAGATGTTAGTTTCGAATAACATAACCAATTAAATGAAATGGGTTGGGTTTTAGAAATACGCCAAGTTACGCCAAAAATTACGGGTACAAAACAACGAAACTCGAAAAATTAGGGAGAGCTTTTAGAGATCTTTGAACGATCAGCTGCTAAGAACTAACTAGTACGCCGGCCTCGGGGCCTGGCCCCGAGGTCCGGAAATAACACGGCGATTTTCGATAATAACGTCCAGCAAAACCCCGTACTCCATTGCCTTCAACCACCTTCAGTCATGCCTTGGAATTAATAAAGTCAATTAAAGCTAACTACTGAGTGATTATTGTGCCTCGACTGCAAGTGTGCAATTTAATTACTCTAGAATCGGGTGTAATACTCCTAGAACACCCACAGAGCTCCACAGCAATATTAGGACAATAATAAATTATTTTACAGAAGCCGGTATTGGATTATCTCGCGGGACAATAAAGGGTACAACTATAGTATTTCCCCTCAGCTAGATTTGGCGATTTTTCGTTGGCGCCGATTTGAACGATAACGATGTCGTTCTGGATTGTTTGCGATATAATATGGCAGCCTACATGCTATTTATTTTGAATTTATGATTTTATGATTTATAATTTAGCTTACGATTTTATCATTTATGCTATATGATTTATGATTTTTAGATTTATGATTTAGCCATAATCGCCAATGAAAAATCGCCAAATCTAGCTGAGGGGAAATACTATAGTTGTTCCCAATAAAGAGCAAGTAAACTTCGTTTTTTAATTCCTCTTGGATCGGGACGCTGTTTTGCCAATCTAATAGTTTGAAGATGAGAAGCGGCCTCATACTCCGAATTTTCATCGAAGTAACGCGCAAAAGCTAACAACGAGATTTTATTTTTCTCATCTGATTTGAGGACCGAAAAACGAACTACGTTTTGCCTCATTTTTATACCCGGTAACGATTATACTTGCGACGGATAAAGCTTTTTCTATGTAGAAAGCGAATGGACATTGTCTGCAAGAAAATTAGCGTTAATTAATTGTGCTTATGAACTGCAAATGCAAGCAGCACAAACTTTCTTCAACTGAGATTTATCATTGATTAATTGCGTTTATGAACTGCAAATTCAACCAACACAAACTTTTTTCAGCTAATTGAGTGAGCCGAAATGAAACGACGCCTGTTGCTCTGCAGTTTTAAAAGATCTAAAGGAGAGGAGCGCATTTTTGAAGAACACTTGCCATCCCTAGAAATGCCTTCCCCCCTGCGCCGAAGTCAATTTGATCAAAGAACTTCTAACGAGTATTATTATAGATTCTTTGACTCATCGAACCGAACCGAACCGAACGAGTTGTCTTTTGTCGTCTGCCTTTCATATGTTAAACGCCGATCTGATTATTTTGTTTTTATTAATATGTTACATAAGACAGTTTCTCAAGATTCATTATTATTGACACTTTTTTCAAATATTTATTTATACCAAATGGTGCTGATCGCGTATACAATCTTTGTATGATTTAGCTTGTGTTTTATTAATTTTAAAATAAAATACAGGTGAGCTGTCAATTTGATTTTTAATTTGCTCATTGCAAGTTTATAATTTTTCAATTTGACTGTGAATTTTATCTTTTTTTTTTTTCTTTTTGGTATCTTATAATAAACTATTAAATTGTCCTGTTGTTAGTGAATAATTTTCGATTTATTTTATTTATTTATTTTTGAAAGAAATTTTACATTTACGAATAAATCAGGACTGTTGTCTTTCTTGTTTTATTTTCTCATTTTTTATTGTTAAATTTTTATCATATTATTATATCAACGTTTAGTGTTTTATTGACCTAATTTTAAAAATACATTTCATTAGATGCTCTTAATTTTTTCTATAAATTTGTTGTTTTTAAATATGATTAATATATCATTGTTTTGTTTTTCAGACGCAAAATAATGGGAGATTTATCTGTAAATATTCTTCCTGCTGATCGACCCCAGCATGTTCTGCCACTAAGAACTAAACTTGCTTTTAGTGTTGGTCATGTCTTCAACGACTTATGTGCATCCATGTGGTTTACCTATTTGTTGACATTCCAACATTCCGTGTTACAATTCAGTAATACTACTGCTGGGAATCTCATGTTGTTAGGACAAGTTGTTGATGCTTTGTGTACACCATTTGTTAGACTTGAATCAGATAAACCTAATAACATGTGGTTATGTAAATATGGTCGTCGTAAAGCATGGCATTTAGTGGGTAAGTTTAAATAGATAGTGAATGTTATATGTTCCTGATAGTTTAACTAATGAGAATGTGTAATATTGCAAAGTAAATCAACTCTGATGTTAAAAATGCCAAAATAAAGCTTATAATATCACATATCCATAGTTTCTGTTGTGTTAAGCATACTGTCATCAGAGCAGAATAACAAACCGGGTTTTTGCTCCTATATGTAAACAGGGAAGTGGATTCTAAAGCTGTTTATTCAATTCTAGAATTTACTTCCTTTTTTAAACAACAATCCATCCAATTGTTATTCTGCATTGATGAGAATATACTTAATGCAACCGAAACTGCAACATTTGTATTTTATGTTTTATTTTTGTGTTTTTAACATTGGTGTAAATTTACTTTTCTATATCTGTTCAGCGTAAAGTCATGTTTTTTATAATGGTTAATATTAATAAAAAGTTCCTTATTTTCAGTATTATTTTAAATGACTGTATGCACTTGGTTAATGACACATTATTAACAAATCCATATTAAAGATAAAACAGAATGATTTTTAAGAAAAAGAAAAAAATATTGAATGCATCTATCAGTTAGGGGCAGAGAAGAAAAATAATCTTCATAGTTATTTTTTCTATTTCTTTTGAGTCCAGGGGTGGCACCAGCTAGGGGGCCGGGGGGGGCACAGGCCCCCCCGTTGGGGAGTCTGTGACCCCCCATCGGGGCATACTCCTAAAATCTCTCGGGGGAATAAATACAAAATTTTCAGTTTTTCTACTTTTAGCAGCATTTTTCTTTCCTTTTACAAAATTGGAGCATTCCAGTTTTTCCATTCTATATTCAATAGAAGAAAGTATTGGATTCATAAAAAAATTCAGCTTACAGTTTTCCATGAATATACACGTTTTGAGAGGTCCAGAACATGTTTTGACCACGATATTTTTAGAAAATGTCTGTGTGGCACGATGATCTCCAAAACTACGAAAAGTAGTAACAAATGGAATGGTACAAATATTAACAGTATTGCAGTTTTTGATAAATACTCATATAATAAACTCACTTTATGTAGTGCCCCCCTGTCGGGGAGGTGGTGTCCCCCCGTCGGGGAATTTCTGGTGCCACTACTGTTTGAGTCCAAAGAAAGAGATATGTTTATTTTAGTTAAGATTTTTGTATTTTATGGGAAAAAGAATGAAAATGGAAAAAATATTGTAAATATATAGTTATTTTAATGAATATTGAGTCAATCACACTAGAACAGGCAAGAACATTTTCAGGTTTAACTCTATCCATTCTGGCCTCTTCTAGTTGTAGTCCTGAATCAATTTATTCATTAATGGCTAAGATATCACAAATGTCACATCCACTCTCCTTCCCAGTAGTGGCACCAGAAATTCCCCGTCAGGGGAAGGCACAACCTCCCCGACAGGGGGGCACTATATAGAGAGAATTTATTATATGACTGTTCATCAAAAACAGCAATATTGTTATAATAATATTACTGTTAATATTTGTACCATTCCATTTGCAGTATTTTTAAGAAAGTTCTTGAAAGACAATCTCTAGTGTAATTACTTTATTAATAACACCATTTATAATCATTAATTATTATAACTTCAAATACTGCTTCAGCAGCACACACATAACAAATTACAAGCATGATACAATCTTAGTTGTTGCCAATCTGCATTTCTTAATGACATGTTGCCATTACATTTTAAATTAAATACAAATATGCAACACAGTACTCCTCGGGGTTTTGGAGATCGTGTTCTCTGAGTGTATACCTATTTTCTTTCCATACAATAAAATATGTACAGGGTACATGAAGGAAAATTGTTAAAAAATTAATCTTTGTATGTGTTGATCACAGATACATATACAGTCAAATTTTCCTAAGAGGGCAACTAATCAGGCCATAGAAAATCAGCTCTCCAGAGAGGTGGCCTTTTAATAGAAGTTGTCTTCTATTCACGGAGTAAATTACATAACAGCAGCGCCACCTATTGGCCCATATGCACCCAAATTGAATCAGCATATTGTTTTAAAATGACCCTCTCATATACCATGTTTTATGCAATTATATACTGTAGAATCTGGTATATAGCCTTCCCGATCGCGGAAAAAATTGAAGTTCAGGAGCACCACCTATCTGTCTATATGCGCTCAAACTGATTCCACATAGTCTTTCATAATGGCTCTGTGGTATACAAAATTATTTGCAATATTATACGATAGAAACTGAGATATAGCTTTCCTGTTCTCGGGGAAAATGGCAGCAGAGCTACACAACTTATCTGCCGATATGCACCTAAATTAAATCAGTCTAATGTTTCATATTGGTCCTCTCGCATATCATGTTTTGTTCGATTATACAAAATAGAACCTGAGATATAGCCTTCCCTTAAATGATAGAAATTGCAGTATGACAGCACAACCTATTTAACGATTTGGACCTAAAGTTAAGACACTAATTTATGTCATGATGCAACTGCATACAAATTTATATGTAATTCTGTGCAATAGTTCTTGAGATACAGTTAGAACCAAATTTTTGTCACACATAGACAGATATTTTCTAAAAATGTCATGGTCAAAACGTGTTCTGGATCTCTCAAAATGTGTAATATCATAGAAAACCAACAATTTTTATGAATCCAATTACTTTCTTCTATTGAATATAGAAAGTGAAAACTGGACTACTAATAGGAGAAAAACTAAAAATTTTGTAATTTTTTTTCGCCAACAGATTTTAGTAATATGCCCCGAAGTGGGTCACGGACTGTGCCCCCCATACCCCCTAGCTGGCACCACCCCTGCTTCTTTCCTATACATATTTATTATTAACCTGCCAATTAACTCTAAAAAACTAGACATTTATTATTGTATATATATGTAAATAAGTTTTATAAATTTAAAATGAATTGCAATTTATTTTATTTCACTTCAAATTTTCTAGCAGAAGGAGTCGGAGTCTGTCTGATTTTAATGACTCCATCTTCGACTCCACAACCCAGCTAAAATTATTCAAAAACATCATAATAAGATAGTGAATTTATGTTTTCTGATTTAAAAACAAGAATTATTATTGCTATATCAACCAGCAAACATTTATCTGTTTTGAAATCTGTGTAAAAGAATTGCAATAAAATATCTATTTGTGCAAATATTATTTGAAAAACATTATTGATAGCTAAATACAAGGATGATATTAAAAAGAAAAAAAAAGAAACCCAACATTACAAATAAAAATACCTAAAAAAATATTGAAAACACTGTTTGTACAAGATAAAAGCTTGGAATTTCCTGTGCTATGATATATTATTTTATTACGATAACAAAGTTTTGATTTCAAAACTTTCACTCCTTCAGATCACAAGTAACTCACTAATAATTCTTAGAAATACTGACTTACAGCATTTCCATGAATAAATGATTAGACATTTTTCAATTTAAAAGTAAACTAATCACTTTTTATTTTTTTATAGTTATATATGAAAAAGTTTTAATTAAAACAGATGTACCACCTATTATTCCTAAGGCTAAGGCCTCTCCCTCTGAACTGCAGTGTTACTACTACTAATATGATTGACTGAAAATGAGTAAAGTATGCACACAATGATATACAGTATAGGATCCATTATCCAGAAAGCTTGGGACCTGGGATATTCTGGATAAGGGGTTTTTCTGTAATTCGGAACACTTTATTATATGTATAAAAATGGTACAAAATAATTTCATAAATAGCAGTGATAAACATGAATAATATATATGTAAACACTTTACCTATGTATTTGTTCATTTAATAAATTATTTCCACAAAATAAAAAAACATTCTTAATTAGAATTTCAAACTATAAATAATAATAGTAATAATAAATGAAAAATAAATAAACATATATAAAATTTAATTTTGGACCTGAGAGTAAAATCCTTTCATTTAGATTTTGCAAAAATTTCTATGATATTTTTTTGCTTATAGTGTGTCTCTGCTCTGATACTAATAGTTCATAAATGTTTAAAATATTTTTAGCACATAATGCTAAATATTTTATGAAATGAATTCTAAAAATAATGGAAATTAATAAAAACTATTTAAAAATTTTATAACAATTGAGACTTCATGCATGCTACCTAAGTTCAAGGATAAAATTCATCTGCTATTAGGCATGGGCACTTTACGAAGTATGTGTTATTAATGTTTATTTATTAAAAAATACAATAAAAATTCATTTTCTAACCTAAATTTGCAAAATTTTCAGTAATTATTTGGACAATTTTGTGCTCACCACATTTCCTCAGAATAACACCGTAGCATTAAAGAAAGTAGGTTGTAAAACTATAATTCTGACCACTGCTATTGTATAACTTTAATTCTTAAATTTTACAATAATTAAAAATTTTGGTAGTTGGCATTTTGCATTCTAGTTTTCGGAACATTCTGGATAACGGGTTTCCAGATAACGGATCCTATACTGTATTTCAAAATAAGAAAAATTTCATTTTGACATAATTTGTACTTTAGAACATATATTAATGTAATGAAAGTATTGTAATCATGAAAAAAATTCGACTATGAGATTTTGGTGTATCTAATGTTTTAAGGTCTCCAGAGTTCATTTTTGTTATTACTTATTGCTTTAGATACAAAATATATTCTTTCATATAATTAGTGACCATTGCTTCCTCGTGATCCCTTGATATATTTATCAAATTTTCTATTTTGGGCTTATAATGAAATTTTTACTTGTAATAATTTTTTTTAAGTATGCTCTCAGTCGTTTTTATTACCTTTATTCATATATTTTTAATTTTCTTTCCAGGTACTATATGTGTAATAGGGAGTTTTCCATTCTTATTTATGGATTGCATCAGCTGTTCAAAATCTTCTGAGGATGCTCAGTTCATTTATTATGGGGCCTTTATTGCCATCTTTCAGTTTGGTTGGGCTGCTGTTCAAGTTTCCCATCTTTCTCTTATTACAGATCTGACACCTGTTTCATCTGAAAGAGCTGAATTAAATTCCTATAGGTATTGTGTCTGTCCATTCCATTGTTTTTCTTTAAATTGATTTTATTTTAATGGCATGCATGCTATCTTGTTTCGAAAGTTTTAAATATACATTACCTTTCCATAAACGACCAGACACTTTCCATTTCAGATGTTTTTAGAATAATTAAATTAAATAAAAACCTTTTAAACTTGCCTCATTACTGTGCCGTAAATTTTTCACCTGGGTACCCAGGCCTCCTCGGCCGTTTCATCGGTTGTGAAGTTCTTGAGACTGAATTCAGTGGGTGGTCCTATCCATAAGGTGGCGCCATGCTCCGTCCGGAGCCATTGTGTCACTGTCATTGCACACATTTAAATTTGTAGCAATTTCTATTGATTCAAGGAACATTGCGTAATGATAATTATTATTGTATTCTGCTAATTTTCTAGTTTCATTAAAATTTATTTCTATATTTTCACTATTATACGTTTTTGCGAGAGCAGTATTCGCTTTGCCAATTTTAATATCATATTTATGTTCGTTGATTCTCGTTTTAATTTTTCCTTTTGTGACACTGATGTATGAACCTGAATTTTTATTTTGATTTATGAACGGTATTTTATATATTCTGGCTGTTTCAAAGGGTGAAATGGGGTCTTTATCGCTGCGTATTAATTGGAAAATGTTTTTATTTGGTTTTATGGGGATATTGATACAGTATTTATTAGCTATACTTTTAATTTTGTTGGATGCTCCACAATCGTATGGGATTGAAGAGGTAAATTTAGAGGGGGATTTTTGAAAATTTGGAATAATATTGAAAGTTTTTAATCTATTTTTAACTAGTTTGTTGATATTTTTATTAGGATAATCTTTTTTAGTGAATTCCTTAATAACATTTATTTCTTGGAACTTCACGACTGATGAAGCCGCCGAGGAGGCCTGGGTACCCAGGTGAAAAATTTACGGCATAGTAATGAGGCAAGTTTGAAAGGTTTTTTTAAAAATTTAATTATAGTAAATGTCTCATTTAATTTATATAATTTCAATGTTTTTAGAATGTTTTTTTTTTTTTTTTTTTTTTTTTTTTTCTCACATTGATTCGTCTAGTACTTTTTGTGATATTTAACAGAACAATTAAAATTGAAACTGTCCAGTCATTTATGAAAAGGTAGTGTATAATACTTTCATTTTGAACATTTTTGCTTAAAAATTCTCTTTATTTGAAATGATAGAGGCCCAGTTCAGACATGGCTGTTCTTAAAAAAAAAAAAAAAAAAAAATCAGAAATTAATTTACACTGCATTTAATTCACCCGGTAAAATTTCAGCTGCTAAGTCATAACATAAAAGCCAAAAAAAAAAAAAAAATGAAAGAAAGAAAGAAATTGTTAAACTTTACATTTTGAATGCCAAATACAAAAAAAAAAATCATTACCAAATTATACTGACCCTTTTTAATTAATGCCAAGAAACTTAAATGTATCAGGCAGCTTTAATTTTTAAAATGTAACGTCAGACGTCTTTATATTGTATCTAAAATTTTCACTTATCTTATGGAACTTTAATATTGCATGGATTTAAAATAATGCAAATCAATTTTCATATTTACTTACATTACAATATGATAAATTTACTCAACATGTACATTAGTTTGAGAGATGATAAAAATAAAATGAAATTGTATTAAAATGTTTGATTAATTTAAATAAATAAATAAAATATATTTATTTAAACACCATAGCAGTCATGTAGAGAAAAATTACTATCATAGTATTGTCAAGTAGGGTGCTCATTTAGAGATATTGTGATCATGGGTTAATTTTTAGTAATTTTTTATATCTTTTCTACTGATACTCAACACATACTATTTTCGAAAATTACTATTCTTGATTAAATTTTATCCCAGTAATGAAAAAAAAAAAAAAAAAAATTGGCTTAACGGTCCTCTTCACTTACCGTTGCCAGAAGCCCGAGCCAATGTTATTCTATGGGGAAGTTTTCTTTACAAATAACTTATTAACTAATACATTTTTTTAAATTCTGTTTTCACATTCAGAAAATTCCCAACTGTTAAATTGACGGACCTTTTTTAAAAATGTATTTTTTTAATATTTTATTTTGAAATTGCAAAATGAAAAAATTTCATATATTGAAAATTCATATTTTGCAGCTTCAAAATAAAATATAAAAAAATAATTTTTCAAAAATGGTCTGTCACAGCTGGGAATTTTCTGAATGTGAAAACAGAATTTAAAAATATGTATTAGTTAATAAGTTATTTGTAAAGAAAAATTTCCTGTAGAATAACATTGGCTTCGGCTTCCGGTGTCAGTGAGTGAAGCGGGCCCTTAATAAGACTTGAAAAAGTTCTCTAGATAGTATTATTCAAGAAATGATCATAGAGTGGCAGAGCAAATCAAACCACATTGTTCCATAAAAGTAAATAGTAATCAAGTTTTACACTATGAAAAAATGTCAAGTGGGATTTTTCAAATTTAAGTGAGAAATTATATAGTTAACATTTTGCAGATTTCTTTTTCAAGAATTACAAATATGCAAATCAAACCATTGTAAAAAAAATCAAGTAAATGGAAGTTTTGTAACTTTTTTTTTTCCTTTTTCACTTTTTGGTTAAGGAGCGATGCTGCTTTAATTATATTAGAATGTAAATTTTTATCAGAAATACAGAAAAAATTGCTCAAATTCTTATCTGTAAATCTGTTTCAAAGTTTATTTTTTATTTGATTTGAATACTCAAAGAATGCTCGACAGAAGTGCAGTAACTGGAATAACTAAAATTATTTCATATATAACTGCTATCTTTAGCTGATACACATTGTAGCTGTTTCATAATAAAATATTTACATTTCTTCATAAATTCTCTTAACAAAACTTTAGAATTAAGAATTGTTTTAAAATGATTATCTAATTTTTTCACTTTTTTTTTTTTTTTAAATCGGAAATTCTAGAAAAGTTAAAAACAGAGGACCTCACAGCAATTAATGTATTACCCAATGCATCTAAAAAAAAAAGGATAAAATGCTCAATGAACAATGCAAAAAATTTAGGAGGAAAATCCTATTTGTGATATATTTTTGTGTGGGATTTTTTAAAAACATGGTGGGATTCTCGTAATCCCACCCTCTGATGTGAACCCTGAGTAATGCAGGGAATCACTGATGATTTATATGACATTTCATGTAGTACAGTATTTATATTAACTGTTCAACTATTTGCATAATTTCCTTCAGGGTGATGGAACCTAACAAAATAACAATTTAATTTTTTTATTTGTCGGTAAATAATAACTGTTGATAAATTACCGTATTTTCCTGTGTAGGTATGCCATGACAGTCATGTCAAATATTTGTGCCTACAGTACTATGCTTGCATTATTGGGTTTAACTAGCAGTGAAGAAACACACATTGGACCTCAAGATTTACATGTGTTCAGGGTAAGTTCTTTTATTTATAAATGCTTATACATTAAACTAGAATGATATATATATATCCTGTTGTAGAATTTAGGCAATACGGTGATATTGTCACAGAAAACAAATTGTCACTTGCAGAAGGATTCACCCATAAAAATTAAAGATATTCCTAAATTTCAGCAGAAAACAAAAACTCATGTCTTTTATTTAAGAATTCTTCTACAGTATATTAGTAGTACTGATATCATTATAATTGTATGTACATATTATGTGTGTAAATTAGAAAATATGTTGTTATTAAATAACATCGTCTTGCAGAAAAGGTTTGCACAAATGAGTCTTGTCGCAGTAAGTAGGGAAATATTTTGCCACAGGGCATATATAATTTGTTAAAAAAATAAATCTCAGTAATGAAATTTTTGAATTTTGAAACTGTTATTTTTGTATGCAGGGTAAGAAGTATAAATGCATATGATGTATTCAACTGATTGAGGTCTACTAGCTCATTAAAAGCAGATATAAAAATTATAAACTTATTTGTTCTGTAAGGTTAATTTCCATTCATCCTTGCATGTATAAATAAACAAATCTGGTCTATTTACCAAAATGTTTATTCATTCCCATGAGAAATCCAACAATTAAAATTGGCTTCTATTGCTGCTCACCAATTATGTTTTAAATTAAAACTTATAAAGATTCTTAATGTTCATAAAAACAGATGTTGTCAGATTTTACAATTAACATTAACTGTAGCAATATGCGAGGCCATTGCAAAAAAAAAAAAAAAAGAAAAAAAAAAGAAAAGAAATATTAATAATAATAATTTTTAAAAAAATGGAGGGGGATTCAAACTTTAATACACATTGTTGATAATTAAAAATGAAGCATAGCACAAAAAAATTTTGACAAATTTGTAATTTGTATTTCAGGAAGGAAGGTTTCCCTCTTGGTGATATAGATTAATGTGACCAAAGTCTTATTGTCAAAAATTATTCTCGTTTGCTTATCTGTTGGTTTATCAAGATCTAACTTTTGGCTACTCCTCATATTTTTACTTCCCCATACTCAAACTGAACTTATACATTCATTTTATATTTGCAGTCAAGCATTGACTCTTGTAAAATATTGTTTGCTTTTTTATTTTTCAATTTTTAACTTTTTTTTTTTTTTTTTTTTTGTGGGTAAAAGAGAAAAATCAACTAACACTAATAATAAAAAAAAAAAGCATGAAAGCTGTTCAGGTAAATACTGTAAGGAGTGGAAGGGCCGAGGTGAGACATGAGAATCATCAGGCAGGACTTGCGGCTTTCCATCTAATGTCTTCTATTTACAAAACATGCCTCTATGGATATTATAAATAATTTCTATGTTTATTTTTAATTTTTACAATTTTCTTTCAGAATGTTGCTTTTTCAATGGTTGGCATAGGTACTTTGTTTTCAACTCTGTTCCATGTATTTGTGAAGGAAAAAGCACATACAAGTTTTGCTTTGCAAGAACAACGTATTATTAATGAAGCTGAAGAAATGATTGAGAAACCTCATCTAATTTGGAAGGATTGGTTCTTTCAACCACAATTTTACATGGTAATTTTCCAATACTTATGTTGCTTTTTAAATTTATTAATATTAACCATATAAAAATGCATTCTCTCGTACTGACTTATTCAAAGGAAATATGTATTTAAATTTAATATACACAAAATAATAAAGAAGACATTTTACTGTAAAACTTATTTTAAATCATTATGAATTGATTCATTTTATGCAACGATAACTCAGTTTGTATATGTGAAAGAAAAATGTAAATAAATAATAATCTGAAAAACATTCAAAGCTCTGTAGATTAGAAGCAGTTGACTATACAGTTTTATAGTCAACTAATATTAGCAACATCAGATATTTTCAGGCAAAACATGTTCACAACAATAATCTCGAAAAGGTACGTGGGCCTTTTATTTCTTTCTTCATTGTCATCTTTTTTATATACTTTCTCTTACCCATATATTTGGGTCAAATTTTCGATATTGAATTTTTGTTATAGTTACATGTTTTGAGGTGCACTGAATCTGAAAATCATGTTTTTAGTGGTTGGTCTGTGTGTCTGTTATCAGCATATCTCAAGAATAAATAGTAGCAGGAATGCCAAATTCGGCATTCTATAATCATTTAGTGATGCTACACTAAATGTTTCATTGAGATCAAACAAATGGTTCGTGTACAGGACCATCCAAGAGAATTCAAATACATTATGTCTATAGGGAAATTTCTGGTAAATACAGAATAATATCTATAGGCTGCCCTAAACTAAATGAAATGAACTTTTTTCATATGCTTAAAAACATGTTTTGTGTAGATTGTGGTATGAATATCATTCATCGTTCGTTTACAGTGCTACTCAAAGTATTTGGATATATTGAGTATATACCTGGAAATTTCTGGAAAAGTATTTCATTTTGTGTTAGTGGTTTTTAATATAAGACCTATCTTACTCGCTACAGCATGTAAGCGGCATCGCTGAAATTTCTTCTGATTCTGTCATTTTACTTAATGTAATTAGTGCCAAATTTTCAATTATAACATATCAACTTATACTGAACAAAAATCTTTGTACAAATCATCGATTTAAGATATTTATTTATTTGTACTTTTCCCAGTAGCAGAAACACAGCGGCATAGTCGCGGACACAGAAAAACAGCTTGCGGACAGTTTTTGTCTGCACTGAGAAAAAAATTTGTCCGCAACTTTCGGATAACAATTCACTCATAAAAATTTCTGTATCAAAACTAAAACTAATACTTAAATTATTTATAATTATTTATATTGTGTTGTGTCAAACATTGCTATAAAATATTTAATTGAATGAGATGAATTGAGTGAATACAATTGTTTATACTATATTGTTTTGTAGTAAAATTGTATTTGTGTATTGTTGCACGAGATCATCACTGATGTTAAGCAACCCCCCCCTCCCCCCCCCACCTCCCTCCACATCAACTTTCAGGCTTTTTGAGTGTAAGCCATTTTTACCCCTGATTACGCGCAAATTTTGCCGACAGATTATGAAATTTTTAAAGCCTGTCGCAGACAGCTTCAAAACTTTCTGCCACTAGGGTACTTTTAGCTGTTGAGTCAACAGATAAATGTTAATTCAAAGAAACCAATGCTTGATTGCATCGGTCTAACTATACTAAACTCTTCAGAAATATTTATTCCACTTTTATATATACTGTTTTAATAATTATGAAATAGTAATAAAATATAATGAAAAATCTTTCAGCATATCATATAATTTTAATAACTTTAATAAACTTTATATCCAACGTTTCGGTTAAATTTCATCTTTAACCATCCTCAGGGAAAAATGATGTTTAAAAACCATAAACACAGACAATTTAAGTCATTCTATGATACCACAAATACAATTTTAAGGAAATTAATAGATGATTATATAAATTATAAAAACATACTATATACATTTTAAAAAAATGAGCTAAAATCCCTTAAATAAATTTGAACCATGATCATTACAAGAAAAAGACAACCACTTAAAGAAAACGGAGCCAAAAGTATCATACAGCAGGGTTGCCAGAACGAAAACAATAGCAGGGTATCTATAAATTATTTCAAGCCTAAAAAATGAAGCCAAATTGAGGGGGGGTTTATGGGTTTTCCCTGAGGATGGTTAAAGATGAAATTTAACCGAAATGTTGGATATAAAGTTTATTAAAGTTATTAAAATTATATGATATGCTGAAAGATTTTTCATTATATTTTATTACTATTTCATAATTATACTAAACTCTTTCACATGCTAATTTCCGATTGGCTTGAAACAATTATAGAAATTAGTTTACATTGTACTTAATTCACTGGTAAAATTTTAGCTGTTGAGAAAAAGGTCATAGCTAAATTACATACTATCTCATAGTTTCCAACTTTTATGCTTTTTTGGCTGCAGAAAATTTTATATAATTTTTTATTTTACTTAATCAGTGGCAACTTCTGCATACATATATAAAAAAAGTTCTATTAATTTTTTCTGGTAGACAAAAAGTGTAAAAGTAATTTTCAGAGTTTATATTACATTATGATAAATTTACTTGGCATGTGCATTTACATTAGTTAAACATTTTTTTTTTTTTTAAGATGAAATTGTATTAGAGTATTTGATTTATTGATATTATCTTTGAAATAAATCAATATAAATAGAAATTTTAAAATTGCATAGCAACCAAAGATGAAAATTGAGTAATGAATTGCCATGTAGAGTTCTCATTTGGAGACATTACAAAGTTATTTTATAGTAATTTTTTATAGCTTTTCTACTGTCATTCAGCTTCTAATATTTCTGAAAAATACTATTCTTAATTAATTCTTTTGCTAGTAATTTTTGAAAAAAAAAAAAAAAAAAAATTACAATTAGCGCTTGAAAGACTCTCCTAGTAAATCATGTAGATTCTAAGTGTTGATCAATTGTAATAAACTGAAAACTTATAGATATGTCAGGCTTATAAAAGATATTATGTATACAATTTATTGTAAGTACTAATGGGCTGCTTAATCAACTGTCACTGGCAGCCAAATCCCATGTTAATGTATGGGGGTGTTTGTTTTGCAAATTACTCATTATCTTACCTAATGTGTATTTTTAAATTCCATTTTCACATTTAGAAAATTTTAAACCATTGATTCTCTCTCTCTCTTTTTTTTTTTTTTTAATTATTTGTCTTTCTAAATATGAAGACAGAAAAAAAAAAATCTTGTGTGAAACAACCACACGACTTCCATTACCCACTATTATATGTATTGTATGCATTTTTTGGAGATAATGTGATCAGAAGGCATAAAGTTGATATAACAAAGTAGAAACCTAAAAATTTTTTGGTAAGAGAAAATATATACACATGTACAGACATATAAAACAAAGTTTACATAGCAAGTTAAAAAATAAGAAAAAAAAAAAAAAAAAATGTAAAGTTATTTTTCGAAACACTGATTTCCGAGATCTAAAACTGACCTACCTAAGCAGGATGACTGTTGATTTTCCTGTAAAGACCACATAAAACATGAGAAAGGATATCTAAAGTGGATTTATACACCAATTTTCAAGAAAATCTCTAAGAGGGAGTTAATATGGCGAGTTTGAAAAAAATCCGTACAGTCGCTTTTAAATAAAGGAACGCACTTGCGAGACCTGAAATTGAGCTATTTATACAGGACGCCTATCAATTTTCCTGAACTAACCAACTATATCATTCAAAAGGACATGTAATAGAGTGTTTATATAGCAACTTTGAAGAAAATCGTTTGAGCTGTTTTTGAGATATGGACTTACGGTCACATTGCCAGTTTCTGATGTCCTACTTCCGGTTTTCCAATTTTCACCAGTATTTGAAAGATTCATGTGTACACCAGATCTGTCTCAATTCTGAAGTTTCCTAGTTCTATCTTTATTAGTTTTGGAGATCTAATAGCCAGAAGATAGCCCCACATACACACACACACTGATCAAATGCCAAAAACTACTTTTTTGGATTCAGAAGACCTTAAAACATGTAAATCAGGTGAAAACTCGATATAAAATTTTTGGAACAAATACAATACCTCCATTACGTATGGTAGTCAGGTAATGGAAGTAAAAAATGTTAAGTAATGAGTAATTTAAAAAATAAATTTTCCCATGGAATAACATAAGCTGCCAGCCATCCCCTTAACTGTTCTTTTTTTTTTATATAGCATTGGTTTATGAATAATTTTAAATTTTAAAATTTTTAGTAATTTAGATCAATAATTATTTCATGAATTCTGTTGTTATTATTTCAGATTGCTCTATTATACATGGGTACTAGATTATATATTAACTTGTCACAAGTTTATATGCCTCTTTATATTGGAGACACACTTGGTCTTCACAAGGTTTGTTTTTATTTTTTCTCTAATTATGCAGTAGTTAATCAGTTGAACGTAATTATAGTAATAACAAGAAGTAATATGTACAGGGTGATTCTACAGTTATGAGACAATTTTGGAGGGAAAGTAGAAAATATTACAAAGATTCAGAATTATGTAGAAACCCATAGCTGCAAATGTCATTTTAGCCCTTTAAGAACCAGATGTTTAGATTTTTTAACTTTAAAATATGGGTGTGGCTCTTGACTGTTGCATTAAAAAATTAACATGCTAATGTTTACATCAATATACATAGCAGTAATTCCAAATTTTATCGATGTATTTTATTGCACTGATTGCATTAATATTACAGGGTAGCGAGAATTAGGGAAATCATGGAAAAATCAGGGTACTTTATCAATCTGGAAATATCAGGGAAAAGTCAGGGAATTTTGTAAAAACACCCAAAAATCATGGAAATTTTCATTTTTGCCCAGCAAACATGACTGAAAGATCGCCAAACAGGTGTTATCTTAACCATGATTGCACTGGATTGGCTGCTTTCTAATTGAATCTTACTAAGTAAACATTTAAAATAAATGAATAAATATTTTTAGTGCAACAACTTCAGGAATAATTTTATGTCTTGATGTTAATATGTTGTGCAATTAAAATAAGTCATATTTTTATAATTTTTCATTTTTCATTTTATTTTCTTTTTTCTAATTGAACTAAGAAAAAAAAAAAAAGAGATTGAGATATTTTTGCCCATCAGTATAGTTTTTGAATTACGGTGATTTAGCGAGTATGTTACACAAGAATGTTATATACACAAAATTATGGAATGTATAACAGGTAACGGAAATCATGGAAATTTTAGTCATGGAAATCATGGAAAAATCAGGGAACTTTTTTTCTGAATTTTTGTTGCCACCCTGTATTATGAACATTGTGTATGATTTTTGAAATAATGAAGCATACAAGATTTTAATATTTACACAGTAGGCAGAGTTATCTGGATTATATTATTAAAATGTACCCCAAAACATACAGTTCTTAAAAGGTTACAATGATATTTGCAGTAATGGGTCTCTTTAAAATTCTCAATCCTTTTGCTGTTTTCTACCTCTCCTTAGAGTTTGTCCCATGACTGTAGAATCACCCTGTATATTTTGATCAGATTTAGATAAGATCTAAAGGATTACCAGATGTTACTAAAATCAACTTTTAGAAACTATTTTTGATTTATAATAGGGTTGGGTTGAGTGTGGTTTCTTGTTTTATGATCATTTTGTACATTGGGGCTGATTAGACCAGGACCTACAGCTTAAAAGTATTCTGAAGCAATATGAATATCTCAAGTGGGAAAATCCTGCATGTGACCTAGTAAGGAGAGTAACAATTATTTTCATAACAAAATGTAATTTGTTTTTATTTATTTATTTATTATGGCTAACATTTTTATCTGCTGATGAATATTTCTCTTCGCTCTCTTCATTTTTCTTTTTATCTAAATATTTTATGCGTTGAAGCTGGACCATAAATAAAATATATGCACTAGTGATGTCATATCTAACACATAAAAATTTTCTTTCATTTCTAATATTTGTACATTACTTACTTCAAATTATATGAAATATGGTAAAATATTATTATCCTGGGTACAAAATATCTGATGTAATTGAATTGTTAAGGTATCTGTATGCTTAAGGTAAATGTATGTTTACAATATATTAAATTCACACAATCAATTGATTGGGAAGAAAAATTTTCTTCCCAATCAGTTGAATGTGTGATTTTAATATATTGTATTTCTTTTTCCCATTGTTTAATGGTGTTTTCCTTTACCTGCGGCTTATTTCTGTCGAGCTATCTACATGATAGACCAGATGTTTCTGATAAAGGTTGTCTGAGTGAGTAATGTCCACCGGTTGTCGGCCTGGATAGCTCAGTTGGTAGAGCCTTGACCTTGTAAGTCAAAGATCTGGGGTTCGACTCCTGGTCCAGGCATTATTTTCACTCAGTCGGAAAAGTAAATTTCAATAAAAATGTATGTTTATTTCTTCTGATTCTTCAGAATCTTTCTGATCACCTTAATCTTCAAAATCTGCTCATTACAGCATTTATTTCACAACACGTTTTCTCATTAGTTAAAATATATATTGACAGGACTGATGTTCACACTAAATGTTTACAAAAATGAAATTAAACTGACTAACAGCATTTTGGCCGTGACTTGTACCGAGAAATTATAATGGTAAACAATATGGGATGCGTAATAAAAGTACTGCCGGATTCAGTACACTAAAAATTTTAAACCAAATTTATTATCATATGCAACAGTAACTTTAGTTGCATGGCACGTATAACTTGACATTGTGCTGTATGGCACGGAAAACAAAGACCAGAAAAGGTAAAGTAATAGAAAGTCCTTAACAGGAAGAAAAATTTTCATGATACAAGATGGGAAACTACTCAAAAATATTTTCTTCTGCACTGTACTGCCTTTCAGTGTGATTAACATGAATTTAATTTTTATGTGATTAGAGAATTGAACCAATTAGAATAAACAATCATTTACATAGAAAAAGGCTTTACTTTTTGGTAAAGAAAAGAAAAACTATGCAACGTAATATTTCTAAATGACATTGACCATCAAAGAGTATTTTGAATAACATTGCAGAAAGGAATCATTTTTGAAAGGTTAAAAATGCATTATTATTGTAGTAGTAGTTTCAGTGTTTTTGAAATCATAGTTTTTAAAATTTTCATTTGTATAAATAAACCATATAATATGTATAAAGTTTATATTGAAATTTTGCATAGTTCAAATAAAAATGAATAAGCTGAAGAAAAAATATTTTATATAACATGTATCAGCTTCTTTAATTTGCTAATAAAATATTTTATTTCTTGAACTGTTCATGCACAGAATACTAATCTAATAATGATATTTTCTATTATTTTAGGAGCAAATAGCAATAATTCCTCTAGTTATTTATGTAAGTGGATTTCTGTCATCATTTCTGGTCAAGTATTTAAATGAGCTTCTGGGACATAAGGTAATTTTTTTAAGCAATTAAAATAATTGTGAAAAATATTGCAATGTACACCTTGCTATTAAAAAAAAAATTAGGAGTTGATTTTGATATATTGATAGCAATTAAACCAAAAGCTAAAAAATATATATCTATATATTTTGTATATTTGATTGGGATGAAAAACCTATAGCAATACTGAGATTTTATACAGTGTGTCCTAAAAGTTCCAGTACTGACGCTGATGTATTTTTTATTTACAAAACAACAAACCTTAAAACGATTATTTTTTTGCTAATGATAAAAGGCACATCTAAAATAACATAGGAAAAAATACAGAACTTACATTTATAATAAATGTTCAAAATGTCCACCATTTTCTAGGAGGCAAAGCTGAACTCGTTTGTGCATGTGTTTAGAAACACGTTTTAACATGCAAGGAGTGACTTCTTGTAGAGAAACCTGTACACACCTGCACAGAACCTGTATTATGAAATTGTCGAACGAGCTGATATAGCATATTTTTACTTAATATTGCATCCTCTGGATATTTATATCGCCAAACATCTTTGCACCTTTCATACGATTTACATTCAAAATAAGCTTCAAACAGTGTAATTCTCTGAATGCGTGATAAACTCATTTCACTATAGAGAACAAAATAACATAAAACTTTATTCTCACACAACTTGAGTGAGAAAAGAAAGAAACGACAAAAATTAAAGAATTGATGCAATAATAAGCAGACGATAAAATTTAATATTTAAAAAAAAATCATGGACACAATGAGTTCTTTAAGTTGGAGTACTGGAACTTTTAGGACACACTGTATTATGCATATGCTATATGGGGTTGAGTCATCTGCCACTGTACAGTTTTTTTTTTTTTTTTTTAACCATTAAGGCTTGTTAGTCATTGACTTACAAATAAAAGTGGATTTCAAACCACTATGAATGTCTATGCCTTTACCAGATGGGCACATATATGCTTTCTTTATATAAATCAATATTTGTTTATGCCATGTTTAACCACTCTCATTCTATATATCTCAAAATGTAAACATAAAAGAGATGAAAGATTTTGGTAAATTCAGTTGAATTTGATGAAATTAAAAATTTTATGCATAATAAAAATTATAGCTTCAAATATTGAATTTCTTTTTTTTCTTTTTACGTTTGTATGATTTTGTATCGTCAAATTTCTTTTATTCTGATAGTTAAACAGAATAGCTTTTTTTTTTTTTTTTTTTTTTTTTTTTTTGTTGTTATAAATTAACTTTACCATAAGAGAAATCTAACTAATGTCTTTGATATATATAATTCAGAGGATAAAAGATTTTTTACAAATTTTTAGGATGGTTTTAATGCTGGACTAATCACACAAATAAAAAGTAAATGACATTTGTCTTTTTCTCTGCTAAAACCAGAAAAATCTACTGCACTTACAGTTGTGAATTTTGGTACACACATAGTCTGGTATATCTCCATTGAAGCTGGATTTTAAAAAATTTTATTAGGAAGCAAGTTATTAATTAAAACATGATTAACCATGAAGTTTTTTTTTTTTTTTCAAAGTTTTTTGCTGCAAGACATTCTCTTTCATCATTCAAAGGGAAAAGATAAGATTTTGCTGTTTTTTAATTTCACAAAGTTTTTCACTGTGAGATGTTCCCTTTGACCCACAAGGGGAAAAACTGAAATTTCTGCTGTTTCTTCATTCAGTGAGCTACAAAATGCCCTTTTTTATATTCTAATCTTGCATTTGCTAAAGGATTCATTTTTTTTTCATTTTTTCATCTGATTAAACTTCAGAACATATTGTAAAAGTATATTTATAGGGAAACTGCTGTCATTTTATGGTTGACCCGGTAAAAGAAATAAAATGTAGGGAATAATGTGATAGTAAATAATATGTATAGTCCGTATAGTGTTGTTCAGTAACATCACAATTTAAATATGAAAGAGACACTTTGATTTTTTTATATTGTCCATTTCAAAATTGTCGTCAAATAAACACCCAAACTGAAGTCCAAGAATAAGGCATTGGCAGGGGTGTTTGTGTTCAGGGTTTACCCCTGATTTCAGGGTTTTTACTCTAACCCATCTGTATTTTCATTTCCTATAAAGTAATTTTTTGCTTTCATTGGTTATCCAGGTGATATGCGAATGAAATGTAAAAGGTTTCTGACCTAAATAGTTTGAGTATTATTTGAAATTTTGGGTTTTTTCCTAGTTTGAGGCTCTAATTTTCAGGGTTTTTACCTTTGAGTCACAATCACCCCTGCATTGGTTCTCTTAGGCAATAGGGACACAGACTTTTGAGGTGTTGTGGGAAAGGAAGACACTGCCGAATTCAGTGGGGATTCAAAGCAAGTCTTTAAAAGATTTCAATATATATATTTATATATATAGTTTTTATATATAAATTAAAAATAGTAATTCTCTTTTTTAAATTCATTTATATATAGTAACCAGTGAAGAGGGCAAAGCCTACTAATAAATAAATAAATGGGAAAAATATTTTTAGGAGAAAAAATTTTGATAATAACTTATTCTTTAAAATTAAAATTATTGTCTAATGCTTACAGATTTATTCTTCTTTGAAAATAGTGCCTTTAAATAATTTGCAGATAAAAAATGATGCGTTTTCAAAGGGGTGGAGGGTTGGGATAAAAAATTGTATTTTGCAATTTTAAAATATTGTAAAATGCATTTAATTAAAATTTCTAAATGCAAAACATGCTATAATATTAATTGCTAAGGGGAACCTCACCAGTCAGTATTTTTCCTTTAAAAAGAAGAGAATTCCTCTAAATGACAAAAAAAAGTTAGTTTACTGTCAATGTCAAAATCAGTTGCTGTAACAATAAAATTATTATTAAAATTTATCATAAATTTTAGAATTTTACTTTCTTCTATATTTAATAGAAGAAAATATTGAATTTGTAAACATTTTTAGATGTTTTGAAGATTATTTACACATTTTTTGAAAATGTCTGTGTGACAAAATTTCGTGGCAGCTCTAAATCATGAACTAAATCACAGAATTTCATGAAAAGTTATATTTAGGTGTACTTTGACATAAATTGGTGTGTATCAATGTTTTGTGTATAGCACTTAAGAGCCTCCTGTAGTCAGATACCTTCCTTTCTCTTTTCCCATATAATTCAATGGGATTTTTGTTGCTTTATATTATTAGAATATCTCTTTCAAAAATAAAGTTTTTTGAATTCTGCCTTTTAAGTTCTTCTCTTTTAACAAATCTTATCTTAGTAAAAAATTAAAAATAAATATTTCTTTTTGAGACTAAAAATTAGACTCTTAAGTTTGATAATAGAATAAAATATGTATTTTTTTTTTTTCCCTAAGAAAAAAAGCAATGTGTTCAAAGAATGGAATTCTAAAACAGAAATTGAAAAACTTTTAAATAAATAAAAAAATAAAAATATCTCTAAGAAAAAAAGCAATGTGTTCAAAGAGTGGAATTCAAAAACAGAATTTTAAAAACTTCATTTTTGAGCGAGATATCCTGATAATACAAAGCAACAAAAATCCTATTGGATTACAAGGGGAAGAAGAAAGAGAGAGTATTTGACTACCAACAGCTAGAGCAGTTGTTTCATTTTTCAATAACTTTTAATGTTGCAGTGTAGGACAAAATTTATCATCAAAATATATAGAAGTACACAATTAGGATATTTTAACCAATCATTGTAAAACTGAAGAAATTTATTTATAATAAAAATAGTCAACCAAGACAATTTTTTTTTTACATGTAAGAGTATCATTTTCCGTCCTTCCTCCCCATTTGGGGGTGTAAATTCCTAGTCTTGGTATTTTTCAAAAGAACTTATTGATGACATTAAAACAAATGGGTGAACCATGTATCTGTGAGAATTTGAAACAAAGTTATTGATTTCTTCATTTTTTACAAGATTCCCCCCCCCCCTATTTTGTAAAGCAGTGGTGGCTGTTTTGATCTAAATTATCTGAATTTGTATAAGAAAATACATAAAAAAGTTTTTTGGTGGCCATATAACACCATATAATTTAAGTAGTTTTTCTGCCTTTTTAAAGTATACTTTAATTAGTAAAATTCCTTACCAATTTTTAATGTCCCTTTCAGGCAACATATTTCTTTGGATGTGTGTTAGCAATATCTGGCTGTGTTTGGATCTATTTTGGAAATGATTATACCTATAACAAATATGAAGTTTATGGAGTTGCTTCTGTGATAGGGGTAGCTGGATCTACTCTTCTCATCCTATCACTTGTATTAACGTCTGATATGATTGCTAATAGTACAGTATGTTCAATTCTTTCTTTTTCCAGTATCAAATTCAAATGATAATTAATGCATAAAACTTTGCACAAAATGATATTTGCAACAGTTTGTAATTTTGTAGCAATAAGTTATTGACATAACATGATGCTCTGTTGCTTTCTTTCTTATTATTATTTATTTATTTTATTTTATTTTTTATTTATTTATTTATTCATTTATTTATTTATTTTTGTGTGTTTGTGTGTGTGCGTGCATGCACATGGATTATTTTATCATGTGTGACATTTAGAATAACATATTTAACATATTTGTTAGGTGTTTGACTTAACAGTGAAGAATAATTCAATGGTAAAGTCACATGGTCAGTCAGGCTAGATATTTCCTCTTTTACTAATATTTTCTAATAATATTCTATTTAGTTATTAAAAAAAAAAAAAACTGCCTTAAATTTATGGTGCATATTTCAGTATGGTAATAGTGATAAGAAAAAAATTAAACAAAACATCCTTTTGGGCAACTGATGCTATTTTCTGGCATGGGGTTGTTATTAAAT
Source organism: Salticus scenicus (assembly GCA_963930645.1). Lineage (NCBI taxonomy): Eukaryota > Metazoa > Arthropoda > Arachnida > Araneae > Salticidae > Salticus > Salticus scenicus. The sequence continues at coordinate 27,995,147 of OZ005660.1, forward strand.
TATATTTAAGTTATTTAAAACTCTTTCGAGTGCTGTTTTAGACATTCTTTAAACTTTATTTAAAGCAAGAGTTTAGCTTTACTTACTTTCTTTTCCTGAATTTGTTTTGTTTACATTCTTTGGACATTGTGCTATAATCTTGTTGCCAGATCTGTAACTATCTCAAGTTTGTTCAGAGATCACAGAACATTACCACAGGATCCCATTGAATAGCAGTTGAATATTTATGCCATGGTGAGCTGTCATTGGCTGTTTTGGTTTTGATCATACTACGTGCTTTAGACACTCGCATATAAATAAGGATGTTTTATTTTGAATGACGGTGGTGAATTCGACTGGTAATGTTGCTGTAGGATAGCCGTTTGTCTGAGGCTGGTCCTCGTAAATAAAGTTATTTTTGTTGAAAATATTCAATAGCAGTTAAAGTTTTAAGTTTTTAAAAATGTAACTTTTTTATCTTTTGTACTATGTGTCAACCCAGCGACCATAGTCAATAATGTTCGTATTTCATGCTGTGTGTCAACTTGGCGACCTCAGCAAATTGAACTTTTTTTTCTTCATACTATATGTTAACCCGGTGACCATAGTAAATAACATTCGTATTTTATGCTGTGTGTTAACATGACAACCTCAGTAAATTGAACTTTTTCCTTTCATGCTATATGTCAACTGAGTGACCTTAGCAACTCAATCCTTTGAAGGCTGTACTGTGAGTCAACTTGGTAACCATAGTGTTTTTTTAACTTACCTTAACTTCTTGACATCGACAACCTGTTTAAAAATTGGTTCTTTCATGTTATGTGTCAACCAGGCGACCATAACTTCTTAAATGCTGCTTCTTCATTGTTAGAGTGTTACCAGTGTTATTGTTGATGAAGTATTTTTTTTCATCATGATCAACATGTCTCGTTTAAATTCTGGAAGTCAGGGAAAATCTGTTTTAGAGGTAAAGCCTTAAAATAAAATTAAAAGAAATATATTAGTCAGTTCAGTTTTTTTTTTTTTTTTTTTTTTTTTTTTTTTTTTAATATTAACATGAGCTTTTTTTGATAACACTTGAATTTATATGGATGTTGTTCTTCATAAGATTTGTTGAATTTTTCATTTATACAGGGGTGAAACTTTTCAGGGGCTACCCCTGAATTCAGGGCTTTTGAAAATTTTGCTTTGAATTTCAAATTAAATTATATTGTATTTATAGAAATTTCTCATTTTGAATGTCTAATTTGCCTTATGATATATTAAGAACTCTCAAACTATGACTTAATAAATGTAGCCATATGATACATCATTAATGTCTACCCTATCTGCATGCAAGTAGCAGTTTTCAGGGTTTTTGCATGTTAGGTAGTTTCACCCCTGTATATACTAATTGTTGTTAGATATTTTTATACTAATCTTTAAAGTTTTTTTTTTTTTTTTTTTTTTTTTAATAAAAATTATTATACTGAATTTGACTCTCTTTTACTTGTCAAACTTTAAATTATACACTAGTCATAAGCTATATTAAATTTTCACTGTATATCTCAGGGGTCGATCCAGGCAAAATTTGGGTCCCTTTTGTGGACCCTTCACAAAATTCCCCATAGTAAAAAGGGACCCTTCACAAAATTCAAATTCATAAAAAGGGACCCTTCACAAAATTTAAATCCATGAAAAGGGACCCTTCACAAAATTCAAATTCATAAAATGAGTCCCTTCACAAGATTTTTTTTAATAAAAATGATCCTTTTATTAAATGTTTTCATGTTTTCAGTATTATTTTTAATTAATGCCTTAATTTGGCTCAACGAAACTATTAACCTGATATTAAACATTGCATAAAATGATTGTAAAAACGAAAAATTTTGCACAGTATTTTACTTTTTCACAAAAATATTTTATATTTCACAAAAATAAATAAAAATTTCACAAAAATATTTTGTTTTTCACAAAAAAAGGGACCCAAAAATTAAAACCTGGATCGACCCCTGTATCTGCTTAATATAATGGAAATAAAAATTGACTTTTCAATAAGTCTTATCACATCCACACAGTAAGTGTAGTACCAGGGTTTGATTCCCGGATTTTGCATTTTTCACATAGTTGGTATAAAAATTTAACTTTACACACTCTGCCTCTAAATAAATATAATTTTATATATTACTTGTTTGGAATCCATCAAAACTGGCTGATTTTACAAGAATTATAAATGTACAAATGAGGTCCTGTACCTATGCAGTGATTGAGAAGCTTTTTATTAACTTAAAGCATGTTTTTTTTATGAAGAAAAGATATCAGCTTCACACAAATATATACAATGCAGATAAAAATAAAGTTTTTATTAAATATTAAAACCATACAAAAAAAAAAAAAAAAAAAAGGTTAAGAATCATACAAAAGGAAGACAGACACAAGAATTAAAATAAATAAGCAAAAGTAATAAATAAATAAATAAAAATGATACTGATATAGATAAATGCAACTATCACATTTCATCACAAATAAAATTTAATAAATAATTTTCAGAATCTTTATGGAATAATGTAAATTTATCATTTCAAAAGAATATGTCTTACCAAACCAACCCATTCAGTCTGAAATAATTTTTGGATTTGCGATGGAATGAAACTGAAATGACTCATTTTCCACAAATTTATTTTTAATTATGGCTAGTTAACAGTAATTGTAGTCACAAAATTTAAATTTGCACATCTATCAACAAAACTGTTTTGTTTAAGACCAAAATAAAGTGAATTAGAGTCATTTCTCTTACAAATTGTCCAAAAAATCAGCCTTTTATTTTAAATGTATAGATTAGCATGTTATGTTAAGAAGCCGTACTTCACTTACCGTCGCCGAAAGCCCAAGCCAATGTTATTTTATGGGAAATCTTGTTTACTTATAATTCATTAATACATATTTTTTAATTCTGTTTTTATATTGAGAAAATTCACAATTTTTAAATTCACAGACATTTTTTAAAAATGGATTTTAAATATTTTATTTTGCAGCTGTAAAACACAAATTTTCAATATGTGAAATTTTTCATTTTACATTTTCAAAATAAAATATTAAAAATTAAATTAATCCATTTTTAAAAAACGTCCATCAATTTAACAGCTGTGAATTTTCTGAATGTGAAAACAGAATTTAAAGATATATATTAGTTAATGAGTTATAAGTAAACAAAATTTCCCATAGAATAACATTGGCTTGAGCTTCCGGCAACAGTAAGTGAAGTGGGCCCTAAAGCTAATAATAATGTATTTTCTTTATGTCTTGCTTTTAAAAAAAGAAAGATTTCTTAAGTTTTAATTTTAAAGAATTGTTATGTATGACATTCTAGTATCACTGTTAAAATTTGAAAGTGCTTTCTGTGCTGAAGTTTGTTTATTTCATATCTGATGATGTCATTTTTACCCAACCTATTTTGTGTTTTTATGTAATCATTTTTTTTCTTTTTTGGAAGATCCAAATTGTGACGGCATTTTTCTGGACCACCGTTAGGGGTGTGTCCCAGACTGTCACTAATCCCCTATAGCGTAGCACTAGTACAATGTAAAATCCACTCACTTGTAGTCATTTTCAAATAAATTTTGCTAATTTTTGGAATTTAATGTGAAGAATTAAATCATTTGTTAATTTGTCATTTAAATCATTTGTTAATCATTTGTCATAAAATCGTATTTTCATTTTGTATGTCAAATAATGTCAATCTTCTTTTCATGTGCCAATTTACATGCATGTAAGCAAGTTTTCACTTAACTTGAAGGGGGGGGGGGAGTAGGGAGGCAATCTCACTGAAACTTACTAATACTTTTGTTCACAATTAATTCCTGAAAGGGTAACTAGTGAACATTTTAAAAACGGAATTATAAATTGATTATTTTTTACCTGATAACTAAAGTTGTTTACTTTTTTATCAGCTTTATTTTTCATGTATCAGCTTGGTATACATCAATAAACTGTTAGATCAATGGGCTCTTCCCAGTTTCGTCTGCTCAATCATGTGATAGAGGAAAACGAATAATCGAATTCTGAGAATCAAATTCAATTAAATATTGTTCTTAAGAACAAAAATTTTAATATTTAATATAAAATTTTAAATGTAATATTGTGCATTTGTAAACTGTAGAATAATTGTATCTGTAAATTTAATAATTTTTAAAAAACATTTTATGTGTTTATTTTTACCTATAAGAATCAATTTTTGTATATTGTAGTGTAACTGTAACATTAACTGATCCAGCAATAAATAATAGCTTCTTGTGGAATGTTTATGGATTATAATTTGAAATTTTAAAATGTTTTCATTTAATTTAATTGCATAAAGGTGTTACAAGAAGTTAATTAACTTAGTTACTGGTCTAAATGGATTTACACAGTACGATATTGCACTGTCACTGATTTAAGTACCAAAAATCAGAGTATTAAACATGTTCTTCATGAACATCAATAACAAACATAAACTAAATGATGATTGTAAATGTATACAGCAAACAAAAGATGATGAATAATGATATAAAATGGATTAAAAATGATGATTTATAAAAAATAACACAGATTAAATACGATTGATCAAAAATAAGAATAGAAAATATGTTATTTCAGCAATCGCTATAGATAAACAAGACTTTGCCTGCTATTTGTTTTTCCTCTATTATGTGACCTCTGACGTCAGGTGGGAGGAGCCCATTATATTATTCATTTTTAAGTAAGTTTAACAGTGAAAGTTATGGTCCACCCAACTTCTGTTCGAAGGAATGTAACTTAAAAATATTCTAGTCTGTTTCAATATGTTTCAGACATATTTGGCCATGCTTACTATGTAAGTTTAATGATGTGTGAAATGTGATCTGTATAATGCAAAATTCCATATAACACACAACCTTGTGTTTTTGCTTTGCATTATAAAGATCTTGTACTGTATATATAGATTATGCATTCTAATATTAATGGTAAAAAAAAAAAAAAAGTAGTCCAGTATTTTAAGCATTAATGAAAATGACTTTGGAGAGTTTTACTTTTCGAGAAAATTTCTTCTGTCGTATATCCAGGTTCAAATATTACAACATACCATTTCTAAATTAAAAGATCAGCCCCTAGTACTTTAGTCATAAAAGTTTTTTTTATTTCTTCAACTAAGGGAAATAAAAAGCATAATTTAAAACACAATTTTTAGCAACTTAAAAAAAATATGTATAATGATTTTTCTTTATAAAAGTAAAGTTTATTTAAAGTTCCTGCCAACTGTTGGAGGTGATTTTCTTTAATAATTAAAAAATTGCCTATTTTATGTGCATTACATAATAGAATATTGTTTAATACAGTGAATAACATGAAAATATATGCAAATTTTGCAATATTTTGATATTTAGTCTCAAAATTTGCAAAAAAAAAAAAAAAAAAACACTTTTTCAAAACATCATAAGTCAAATTTAAATAAAGGTATTTTTATTCTGTAAATTTTATTTTGATTATTGAAAGGTCCTTAAGGGAGTGAACTATTCTCAAAACTTGCATCTCTCTCTCCATGTTATTTAATATTTTACATGCTGAAAAAATCATGACAGTTCATAACTTTTATCGACAATAAAACAAAAAATAATTTAGCTGAATTCATTGTAGTAGTTCAATCCTTAAAACATCTCCTCTAGGGTATTTTGTCAAAGTATCATGAGGTTTCAATTATAACTTTTGGAATTATGATGTTTTGCGATAAAGCAAAATGTTAAAAATATCATTCTGAGAAAAAGCAGAAGACATAATTAAAAACCAGATTTTACCCATTAAATAAAAAATAATTTTAATAAGTTTCCTAACTTATTTCAAAGTTTTTTATTTTTTATTCATTTTATATGCAGTAACAAATTTTGATGCTTATATTGAGTAAAACCTTTATGTAAACAAACATTTACGGTCACTTCCGGTTTCAAAAACTTGCGAGTGACTAATATTAAAATGCCTGTAACTCAAGTTGTAAGCAAGATAGAAACAAAATTCAAACTGATTTAGAAAGCTAAAATGTCAGGCTTTAATACTAAACCAAAAACAGAAAATCGGAGTTTTGACCGAAAATTGCATTTTAACCCTTTTAACGTTCACTACTTAATTTATTTTAAAAATTACTAAACTAATTTTAAAAATGGCTTTTAGACACATAGCTGATCATAAATATTTAAAAAATAAAAAATTAGCATTGTTCCTTTTTGAGAAATTTTCGGTTTGAAACATCTGTAAGTAAACCTTATTAATTTCAAATAATATTTAATTTAATAAATAAATCACTTTATAAGTAAACATTACCGCCAACAAAAACTCGTAAAAGTTGCATAGATCCCAACATTTCAATTTATTCCGGAGTATTTTAACCCTTTGCGGCACAAGGTAATTCGGATCATTTAAATTAATCTGCCACCGGAATTTACGAACATAATTAAAATACAAGAAATTTTAAATTTTCATGTTAAAAAAAGGGCCTTTTCTGCTATGTTATAAATGTAAATTTTTGCTAAAAAATTTCCGGGATGAGTTTTTACACTTGAGAATTAAAATTAGGTGTTCCATCAGCGGGAACACTGCGACTGAAAGGGTTAAAGGTAAGCAAGTACCTTAAGCTAAATTTTATATTTTAGAACAATATTAAGATTGGTACTGGTAGAACTAAATTAGAAACTTTTAATTAGGGAGAAATAGTTTTTGATCATATTTTAAGAAGCTATGGTAGACTGTAACTTTTGTATTGACATATCTCTGATCAAGGATGATAAATATCCACTTATTTCGGTTGAAAATATCGTCTATGTAAATAAATGAGGGTGTCTGTGCACTCTGGAGTTTAGACAACTGATTGCAGAGCTATAAAACTTAGCAGAAGTGTGGCTTAGACCATGCATGTTCTTTCATTTCTGTCATCTGCTTTCCGTAGCAAAAATTACTATATTAAGTTTTTTCTGTGTGTGTATATTTAATCTAGAATTCTTTCATTTATTTAGACATTCAATTCAAAATTATGTTATTTATCTGTTTCATTTTCTTAAATTTTATTCAAAAAGTTTCATTTATTTGTTTTTCTACTAGCTGTTGTACCCATTTTTTGTATAAAAAATTAATTAATTACAAAAATTTTACTGTCTGATCCTTCACTTACCGTCGCCGGAAGCCCGAGCCAATGTTATTCTATGGGGAAATTTTCTTTACAAATAACTTATTAACTAATACATATTTTTAAATTCTGTTTTCATATTCAGAAAATTCCCAACTTTTAAATTGACGGACCTTTTTTAAAAATGTATATTTTTTATTTTTAATATTTTATTTTGAAATTACAAAATGAAAAAAATTCATATATTGAAAATTCGTATTTTGCAGCTTCAAAATAAAATATAAAAATGAAAAAAATATTTTTTTTTAAAAAAGGTCCGTCAATTTAACAGCTGGGAATTTTCATTATGTGAAAACAGAATTTAAAAATATGTATTAGTTAATAAGTTATTTGTAAAGAAAAATTTTCCATAGAATAACATTAGCTTCAGCTTCCAGTGGCAGTGAGTGAAGAGGGCGCTTATGTTTACCATGCTAATAAATACAAAAAAGAAATTATTAAAATTAATAAATATAATTTATTGTTTCATTCATATATATTATATACATTGCTTTGGATTTTTATATGATTTTGTGTACTGATTTTTATCAAAATGTCCCCTCTTGAAAATGTAATTTTTATTTGCGTTTTTCATACAAAAAAGTTTTATTCCATATAGATTATTATTTTTTTATTTTTTCAGATAGTTAAAGTTTTCTTTATTTAATCATTAAATATACATTATTATTTTTTAGACATTCGTGTGATGAATGTAAACATTTTTATCAAGATGTATTGGTATTTGCCTGTGGAGGGGCAGTTGTTTTCAGTTTGTTGGCTTTGTCTTGTCTTCATACTCAATCTGTCGGTGAAAGAAGAAATGAAGGTAATATTTATTTTTTTATATATATGAAAGAATAAAAAATAGTTTAGGTTAAGAAAAATCCTATTAAAAAATTATAGATTTCTATTTAAAATTATGGCTTTCTAATAAATTGTAAATTTTCCCTGCAAACTTAATTTCATGGTAAGACACTTCATAATACTAAAATTGAAAAATTGGACATCTTTAAGATCAAAATTAGCTGGCTAATATGCTTTTAAATCATGTATTAAAAATTAAGTCTGAAAAATTTTTTTTGAGCTGTGCGAGAATTATTAACGAATTAGAATCGAGAATTTGATAAACTAAAAGCAAGAACACAAACAACCAAGTAGCTTTTTACCATGTAAGACATGCTTTCACGCCCAGTGGCAGAAACACCGCCACACGGCGACATAGTCGCGGACACAGAAAAACGGCTGTCAGACAGTTTTTGGCTGCACTGATTTAAAAAAAAAAATTGTCCGCAACTTTCAGATAACAATTCACTGATAAAAATTTCTGTATCAAAACTAGAACTAATACTTTTATTATTTACTAGCAGGCTCTGCCCGCTTCGCTGGACACTATATTTAAATGATTTCTTTGTAACTGAATATATTTCGATTGGCGACTATTTTCGTCACAGCTTTAGTATGGGACCTCCTTGACAATATCAAACATTTTTTGAACTTCTCGAATCTGTACAACAAAACTATTATTAAAACAAATATTTTCGAAAATAGTCCAATAGCTGGTGTTAATTCTTCGAATATTCTGGAAACAGTTGAAGCTGTTACTCGTACAGTATAAGTCATTATTCGATGAATGTTCTGGGACAGTCTAAAAAATAGTCACTTGTTCCACAGGAGTAAAGCAAATAACCCACTCGCCAAGTTTGTCTCTAAGACTATGCTTTCTATTAAACATATCTTTGTTTAGTTATTTAAATATGAATTTAAATTAATCAAATATTTCTGCCCGACAGCGTGCAAGTGCAGTCACACACAGCAGCTCATTTATTTGTATGTTCAATTAGCGTAGTGATTGGTATATAAAAAAATAAATAAATAACTAAACATTATCGTGCTACACAACTTTATTGAATATCTCCCTTGGCGGCTTTTGAATTTTTGTCGCCATATTAGCGATATATTTTTTTTTTTTTTTTTGTATAATTTCTTGCATAAAAATAGAAAGCGTTTTATCGGACACCTTTTCGTTAACATATAAGAAACCTTCATATTCTGTTTATTTTATTAATGGTTTTTAGGTTTAAAATAGTGCTTAATGAAATAAATTTTCTATTTTTAAAACTGCACTTTTTTTTCTATAAAATTATCTACTCAGATTAAAAATAGATCATTTATGTGACTACTATTTCAGTTTTTTTTTTCGTTTTGTAGTATTTTATAAATTTTACATTTTTCTTGAACTACCTAGATTAAAATTGCTGTTGCTAAATTAAACCTCTTTTATATTTTTCTTGAACTACCTAGATTAAAAAATGCTAAATTAAGCCTCTTGGCGAAAAATATTCGGTGTACTTCAACGCAACAATTTAAAAAATCACCCAGGAGGATCTACTATAAATAAAACTGATTTTAGCACATTAGCACACATTAGCATCGTAAACTATATTAGCACTTTGTAAAAGAATTTTTAAATTAAAAATGACGTCAATTTTTTGAGATGCATAATTTATTTATTTATTTATTTATTTTGTTCACGTTTAGATAAATGTATTTATTTTCCTGTTGAAAAAAATAAATAAATTCGGTTTTTTTTTTTTTTTTGGCAACAATTAAATTATGGATAAATTTAAATGGCTTTTTTTTTTTTTTTTTGCTAGTATTAGCTTACAAAATTGCTATCTTATGCATAAAAATCGCAAAAACAAAATTTTTTTCGGAATAAAAGGTAGACAACTTTTTAAGTTAGGGTATAAGCTATCTCCATAACAAATTTCATCAAAATCCATCGAGCAGTTTTAGCGTGAAACTCAGTCAAATAAACGGACATTCACATTTATAATATATATAAGATAATAATTTATATTATGTTGTGTCAAACATTGCTATAAAATATTTAATTGAATGAGATGAATGAATACAATTGTTTATACTATTATATTGTTCTGTAGTAAAATTGTATTAATGTATTGTTGCACGATTTCAACACTGATGTTAAGCCCCCCTCTCAGCTTTCGGGCTTTTTGAGTGTAAGCCATTTTCACCCCTGATAACATGCAAATTTTGCAGACAGATTATGAAATTTTAAAAGCCTGTCGCAGGCGGCTACAAAACTTTCTGCCACTGGGCTTTTATGGTGAATCGGTGCTGCCGATTGGCACCATGGCTGATTCATGATATTTTCTGAGACTCAAGGCAAACTCCCTGATGAGGTTGTGTATTTATGGCCAGACTGCATATCTCTACATAACCTATCAATAAAAGATTATTAGTAATCTAAAATAACACCTTTTCGCTTCAAAGATATTCTTTGTAATTGGTGACATTTATTTTTTATTACAAAAATACTTATTTTATATTACCAAATAAAAATATAATTTTTTGATGGTATATTTATTGTTATAATGACTGTTAGATGTCATTAACTTTTTCAACTTCTTAGACCATCAAATTTATAATTTGAAATTCTACAAATCACTAAATTCATAGTTTAAAATCCCATGGGCTATTAATTTTACTTATTTTGAAACATAGATATATTCGTAGAACTGTAATCAAGAGCCACCTTTTATTATTATTATGGAATAAAAGTAATATAAAACAATGCAAATATTCATTTTATTATAAGAAAATTTTTAATGCTTATTTACTCATAGGAACTATGCTTAAAGGTTGTTTGTTTATAATAATGAAAAAAAAAAAAATCTGTGATAAGTATTAGAGATTATTTTTTCTTCGGTATAATTTAAAAATCATATGAAAGATTTAATTACAGTGATAAATTATTACTTCTATATTTAGAACTTGTAATTACTAAATCAAGTGATTGGAAGAAAATCATATTTATTGAAATTTTTTTTATTTTTCCGACTGAGTGAAAATAATGCCTGTACCGGGAGTCGAACCCCAGATCTTTAACTTACAAGGTCAAGGCTCTACCAATTGAGCTATCTAGGCCGCCAACCGGTCGGTATTACTCACTCAGACAACCTTTAGGCAGAAACATCTGGTCGATCATTTAGATAGCTCGACAGAAATAAGCCGCAGGTAATGGAAAACACCATTAAACAATGAGAGAAAGAAATACAATTTTTATTAAAATCACACAATCAACTGATTAGAAGAAAATCATATTTATTGAAATTTTTTTATTTTTCCGACTGAGTGAAAATAATGCTTGGACCCGAGTCAAACCCCAGATCTTTAACTTACAAGGTCAAGGCTCTACCAATTGAGCTATCCAGGCCGACAACCGGTCGGCATACTCACTCAGACAACCTTTAGGCAGAAACATCTGGTCTTCCATGTAGACAGCTCGACAGAAATAAGCCGCAGGTAATGGAAAACACCATTAAACAGTGGGAGAAAGAAATACAATTTTTATTAAAATCACACAATCAACTGATCGGAAGAAAATCATATTTATTGAAATTATTTTATTTTTCCAACTGAGTGAAAATAATGCCTAAATAATATTTATAACAGTTATGTTTATGCATAATTTTTATATTATAACAACTTTTTATTTTCATTTCTTCAATTAATTCTTTGAAAGGGAAATCATTTTATTTATTTACTAGCAGGCTTTGCCCGCTTCGCTGGTCACTATATTTAAATGAATAATAATAATGAAAAAAGAATAAATATTTTTTGTACTGTTCTACAAATTAAAACTAAAAAGAAAATACATTAAAATTGTTTAAAAACTTTGCTTTGGGCCTTCGTTGACTTCGACAGAGACTTCTTCACCGCAACGTCTTGGTACTTGATAATTTAGTTTAATTTATAGAAATGTCAATATTACAGGAAAAACTGCATTAGTAATTTTCTTTTTTGATAATAAACAGAACGGAAAACGTATAATATTTTACATGGAGATATTTTGTATAATTAGACCAATTTAAAAAAATGCTTTTCCTTTTTTTCCCACTTGCATAACAAAAATATTTAAGATGAAATTGAGAAAAATTGTGCAAACACGTTGAAAACAGCTTGGACATTTTGGCGGAATTTGAAATTTGACACTGAAGTAGCTTGGACATTTCCCGTCCAAAATGTTTACTTATGCATTTGCGATACCCATATCAACTCATAAAATAAAATAGAGAAAAATTGGGCAAAAACATTTAAACAGCTTGGACCTCTTGACAGAATTTGAAATTTGGCACTGAAGTAGCTTGGACATTTCTCACCAAAATGTTTACTTATGCATTGGCGATACCCATATCAACTCATCGCCAAAATGACAACAAAATTATAAATAATTATAAGATTAAAAAAAAATATATATATTATTATATACCATGTTTTTAAATTTTTTGTTGATTAGCGCATTATCAATGTATAGAAAATTTTAAAGCGATAAAGTCAATTTTTGTGAGATGCATAATTTAATTTTTTACAGTTTTTCAATGTTCACATTTAATTAAATGTATTTATTTTTATGTCAAAAAAAAAAAAAAATGTACTCGTATTTTTTTTTTTTTTTTTTTTGGGGGGGGCAAATATTAAATTATAACTAATATTTATTTTTATATTTTAATTAAAAGAAAACTTTGCAACGTAATATCTTTAATAACTTGATATATATAGTGTCCACACAAAAAATGAACAATTTTTAGAGCTCTTTTAAAAAATATAACATTTATGCAGTATCTTTAAAAAAGAATCATCAGTTTTTACTAAAAAAAATGTCCAACTTTCATCATCAAAGTAGTTAAATCTAGACCAATCAAAAATATGAGTGGTCCACCCGGAAGTGTTCCTAAATTCTTTGCTTTATTTATAAGATTTATTTATACTATTTATCTGAAAAATTATAGTGTATAATAGAAAGGATTAAACTTATTAAAATTTATTTGCTTATTTTTATTTAATTCCTTTTAAGACAAAATCTACTTTATCTTTTAGTTGTTATATTGGTCGTAATTTTGTGGTAAAATAACAGCAATAGCTATAAAATACATGCTTCAAAAACTAAAATATTTAATATAATAAATGCTGAGATGCAGGTTATCTTTAAAATCATAGTTCTTTAATAAAGCAGATCCACCTGTCATCGATAAATATCCAGTTTGAAGTGCCCGGGAAAGACCTTTTCTGTAGGCAATGGGAACCTGAACCTAATGTAGTGTGGGTGGAAAAGGAGCTGTCGTACGTAGCGGGTATCCAAAACGAGGATTACAGCATTTCAATATAGTATATATATTTTTCAATAATGTGATATAAAAAATAAACAGTGATTTAATTCTTATGAAAATTCATTTAAATTTAGTGACCAGTGTAGCGGACGTAGCCTGTTAGTATGAACTATTTCCACAATCCCTGTCAAAATGAAGATTAGTTTCTGAGTTACTGATAGCATAAGCTACAAATAACCTGAACAAATTCTTTATTCCCCTTAAGATTCACGTTAATGAGGTTCAACTGTATAAATTCTTTTTTTATTTATTCAAGCAAAATTGCTTGTTTTTGCATAAGAAAAAAAAAAAAAAAAAAAAAAAAAAAAAAATGAATGCAGGGATTTAGAAACATTGAATATGAAGAAAACAGTTCTTTTCTTACATGATAAGAAACAGGTATCAGGAAAACTAATTTAAAAGAGTTTTGCAGTTTATCTACATTTATGCTCCATGGTGTCAAATCTCCCATTTTGGAATCATATCATATCTTCTAACAAAATAAAAAAAAATTCTAATTACTTAAACTACATATGATTAGAGAAGCAAATTGAAACCCCAAACACAAAAATATTAAAAAAATTTTGGTGGGATTCATATAGCTTAATGGGAATAGTTTAATGGGTTAAGATGTGCTTGTATTTATGATTTATTTTTTAGTGTTCAATTATTTGTATTTATTTACCATAATTTTGCGTATATAACCCGCGGCGGAAGGTAAACCGCAGCACAAAAAATTTATCTAAAAATAATTATAACCGAAAGATATCCCACACTTCTAAAATCACATGGTTGGCAATCACCATTTGTCATTTCAATACTAATTGCTATTTTTACTTTCCGAACACTATAGTGAGGAAGGTATTGTAATCATGTCAAAAATCCGAATTCGAGATTTTGATGTTTCTATACTTTTTGAGGTCCCCTGAGTCTGTTTTCACTATTTTTACGATGATATATGTATGTATGTGTGTATGTCTGTGAGTGAACATGCTAGCGTCTAAACGCTTTGTTCGATTAACCTGAAAGTTGGTACGCATATTGTAAGTCACCATAGTACGAACCCTATAGATTTTGGTGAATCTAGCACTTATAGTTTTTTTACAGGGACACAAAGAAAAATTCTTTATCATTATGGCCTATGGGAGCAAAATCTTAAAAGTGCGATAGCATCTAAACGCCTTATTCAATTGAGCAAAAATTTTATACACATATTATAGATCACAAATACTCAATCTCTTTAGATTTTGGAGAATCTAGCACTTATAGTTTTTTTACAGGGACACAAAGAAAAATTCTTTATCATTATGCCTATGGGGCCAAATTTTTAAAAATGTGATAGCGTCT